>JBCNYH010000016.1:13409008-13425595 GCA_039654325.1 Tandanus tandanus | reverse complement strand
TGTGTGTGTGTGTGTGTGTGTGTGTGTGTGTGTGTGTGTGTGTGTGTGTGTGTGTGTGTGTGTGTTTGTGTTTGTGTACTTACAGGTGGTGAAGGACAGAATCCTGCATCTGTTGAGTAGAGGAGAGGAGGAGGAGAGTCGAGGGGAAGACGTGGTAATGTAGATTTGATTTATGTGATAAAAGTAAATTTAGGCTTAATTTTTCTTCTTCTTTCAGTTTAAAATATCCCTTGAAGTTTCTTCAGAAGCTGGCTGTAGGTTTTTCTTCAAAAATTAATATTTTAAGACAATGCCATGAATCAAACGGAAGGTTACCCTGGGTTTACACTGGGGCACGATGTCCACGATCTCAGCGATTCAAAAAAGCATGATTTATGACCGCGCTTGGAGCATGTTTGAGGTATAAAAAGGAGGCAGGATGCATCCAAACGATGAAACTTGAAGGCCCCCCTATGATGGTGCATCAAGGTCTGTTACGCTCTGTTAAGCTCTGCTGCACTCAACTACAATTCCCACGTTCTATCACAATTGGTGTCAACTCTTAATATGTCATAATAATAACAGCAACACAAATATATCATAATAATCACAGCAACATTTTTGACAGTCAAACACTTTGACATTTTCATCAAAATTCCACCAAGTTCTCTCAAGATCATCACGAATCTGCCAAGTTCTCTCAAGATCATCACAAATTCACCAAGTTCTCTCAAGATCATCATGATTCCACCAAGTTCTCTCAAGATCATCATGATTCCACCAAGTTCTCTCAAGATCATCACAATTCCACCAAGTTCTCTCAAGATCATCATGATTCCACCAAGTTCTCTCAAGATCATCATGATTCCACCAAGTTTCCTCAAGATCATCACAATTCCACCAAGTTCTCTCAAGATCATCATGATTCCACCAAGTTCCCTCAAAATCCTCACAAATCCACCAAGTTCCCTCAAGATCATCATGATTGGATCCCATGACCCCCCAGGCTCATCACGATTCTCTCAAATCGTGGAAATCGTGGAAATCGAGGAAATCGTGGAAATCGAGGACATCGTGCCCCAGTGTAAACCCAGGGTTACCATTTTAAAATAACACCACTGACTATAAGTTGTATGTATATGTTGTATATGTTGAGCTAGTCTTCATGTTTAAACCACTCTTTGGTATTAAATCATATAAACTATTTCAAAAGGTTTTACTTTCTCTCATTAAACATTCAATCCTCAGGAAATTTAAAAAGAGGCAGTTATTGGAGAATGACTGACTTGCTGAGCTGGGACTTGAACCCAGTACCTTCCTGCTTTGAGGCAGACATGCTAACCACAGTGCCACCCTGCCCTGAGCAATCAGCATATTTAAAAAAAATAAAATCACCCCAGAATCCCACAGTGTGGTTTGCATGATAGTATTTTCATAGAAAACTAGGACAATTAATGATACAATCCGAGAGGGTTTGCTCGAAGGCTAAAAGAAAGCACAGGAATCAATAAAAAAGCTACAACCATGCTTTCTCTTTGATATTTTCCCAATTACGCATTTCCACACTGCTGCTCTGTTTGTTAGGGCTGTAATAGATGAACACTCAGCAGTGTCTGATCAGGAGTGACTGGAACAATCGCAGAGTTTACAAGGTAAGCATTCTCAAATTGATTTGTTAAACACGATTTTTAAAGCCATTTTTGCGCACTGGCAGAATACGGCGCTGCGACGCTGGTAATTACAGCCTGAATCTGTGCAGAATTTTATAATCCAGCGAGCTATTTTGACAGCATTCCGAGGCGAGAGCACTTTGTGTTTCCCACTGAGACAGCTCACGGAAGTTTCAGATCTTTAATTTGTAATCATCAGCACTCAGTCAGACACATTAGTGACTGGGGGAAAAAAATTTAAGTGCGAATAAGAACAAAAGCTTAAATATTGTTGCCAGCTTCAGGGTAAAAATGTGATCATCACGCTCCATGAAGACCTCCTAGGGAAAGCAAATAGGCTGGACTAAATACAGAAACCCAAATCCCTTATTTCATTAGATAATAAAACCCATGTTAGCATCCAAACAATTCCCATGTAATTCAGGAGACGCCAGCACTTCTGTTCTGACTAAGTATAAATAATCGCATGGTTATTAGCAGGTGTAAACACTTATTACTCGAATAAATTCCCTAATTACGGACGGCACGCTGGCGTAGCGGTTAGCACGTCTGCCTCACAGCAAGAAGGTCCTGGGTTTGAGTCTCAGGCTTGGCGAGGGCATTTCTGTGTGGGGTTAGCATGTTCTCCGCGTGCCTGCACGGGTTTCCTCTGGCTACTCTGGTTTCCTCCCACAGTCCAAAGACATGCACATTAGGCTAACTGGCTGTTCCAAATTGCCCCCAGGTTAAAGTGTGATTGGTTGTGTGTGTGGGTGTGTGCCTAGTAGAACATTTCGGCAAATGAGTGAATTCATTCATTTATTTTCTAAGTCGCTTTATTGTAATTAGGTTCGCGGGGAGGCTGGCGCCCATCTCAGCCAACCCTGGGCGAAGGCGGGGTACTCCCTGAACAGCTCGCCAGGCCACTGCATTGTCACTCATTCTTACACCTAGGGGCAATTTGTAATCGTCAGTCAGCCCACCGTGCATGCTTTTGGACTGTGAGAGGAAACCAGAGTACCCAGAGGAAACCCACGCAAACGCTGGGAGAACATGCAAACTCCACACAGTAACACCTCCGAGCCCGGGAATCGAACCCAGGACCTTCTTGCTGTGAGACAAACGTGCTAACCACTGCTCCACCATGCTGCCCTCGAATGAATGAATGAATGAATAAATTCTCTTAATTCTCTAATAAACTTTCAGTTTATTTATGTAAAAAGTATAAAGTTAGACTTGGTGATGTTTTTTAAATTGCATTCATCCCACATTTACACCTGAGAAATCAGGATAACGCTAACAATTACCAAAGTATTTCAGTAGTCCCAGAGGTACTAATATATCTAAAATACCAGGCTATTTAACACCACAGCAAAATGAACACCAAGAACCCTCTTCCCCTTAAAAAAAAAAAAAAAAAAACATTCTCTAAGCAAAGTGTAAAGAAAATGAAAAGATAAAATAATATAACCCACCCAATCTAATCTTCTGTTCTTTCACCCGAAAAAGAATGATAATAGAAAAAAAAAGGCAAAGCAAAATGTATGAGGAAGAAATATACTGCCCTTAAAATGTGTCTGGAGCAAAAGATCAAAAAAAAAAAAAAGTCAGAATAGTTGCAAGGTCGCCTCTGGTTGGCCCCTGTGCGCCATGGTGCTGAGGTTTTTCCTGAGTGAAACGGTGTGTGTTTATGGGGGAAAAGACACCAGTCTAAAGGATGAAATTGAACAGATTAGCATGAGCCGCTCTGGTTTTGATTGCCTCTGACTGAAAATATTTGAAAGCCACCAGGGGCCCCTCAGATGTTATGATATGGTCAATTCAACTCCCAATGTGTTTTGCCACAGGCTCCTGTTATAGAAATCGAATTGATATTTTGTAAACTTCATTTGCGGATAATGTGATCTGACAGGGACAAATGCACAGGCGAATTGTTTTCAAACCGACTCCAAATGAAACTTATTACAGGGTAAATGTGGATTTCTTTGTCTTCTCTCCACTCTCTCGGCATTGTTCGCGGCTCCCTCTTAGACCCTGAATATGTATCCATTTTCAGGGTAATTGAATTGGTACTGTCATGTGTGGGGGCCAACAGATCCGCACAGCGAAGCGGATGGCCCGAGTGATTGAATTGGGGAAAAAAAAGAAAGAAAAGGGGGGAGAAAAAATTTCCTTCGCCATGAGCCCACTAGGTCACAGTGTCATCATAAGATAGACACACCTCACTGTTTTCTGATTACACCGACCGCCCCAATTGTCTTTCCAATAATCTGCCCCTCTGATATAATGCAGACTTTTCCAATTCTGCCGCTTCTAGCCAGACCTCAGATGTGTTACATATTAATTTCCTTCCCCCGTAAAATTTGCTCAGCTTTAGTTCAAATTCAGTTAGCTGGATTGATGAAAGTGGCAAAAGGATACGACGTTTACTGATTCTCCCTTTTCACCTTTGATTAGCTCCACTTGTGAATTATTCCTTTGCTGTCAGTGTGCTATTAAGCGGCTGGGAAAGCCGAGCTCCAAGCTCCAGCCAGGAGAGGGAAAAATAAGGTGTCTCATAGTCTCAGCACTGCATCTTACCACCGGTACAGACACCGAGAAAAGTCACTGGGTGGAAAAGAATCGATTAATATGCACCTATAATTAACGTTAGCATTAGTATTACATTTAAAATGGCTA
This sequence comes from Tandanus tandanus, assembly GCA_039654325.1. Taxonomy (NCBI): domain Eukaryota; kingdom Metazoa; phylum Chordata; class Actinopteri; order Siluriformes; family Plotosidae; genus Tandanus; species Tandanus tandanus. Next base: position 13,421,288 of record JBCNYH010000016.1, on the reverse strand, counting down.
ACCACTATGCTATGTGGTGAATATTTTAAAATATTTTCTCAAATTATTAGCTCATTCTATATGGTACTAGGAATAAACTGTTCATTTCTAGGCACGCTAATGATTAGAAATACACCACAACCACAATGAGTGGTCAGTCAGTGGTACAGTCAGAAGAATTCTAGTGAAATATAGTAAATGCTTTCTTGATTTAGCATTTACCTGCTCATTTAACCGCCTTTGTTAGCGAGTAAACAGCAGCTTAATTGCCTCTCATGTTAAATTATTTTTTATGGACATTTAGAGGGCATGTAATTGCCATGGCAATAAACATCGACCCCTGTCTCCCAGACCTGAATGGAATCGCACTATAAAAACCATCTCTGATGGCAACCTGCCAAACTCCCTTGATGTTAGTGAGCAGTTTGTCATAAAATGCTAATTGCTTATTGACTAAAACCCTATATGGAGATAAGAAGGCTGGGTACACAGCAGGCATAAAGCTGCCGATATCACGGATCATTTAAACACGTGATGAGCTGAAAGGACTTGGTATGAGGTTTTGCTCCGAGCGCCTTTAAGCATGCAGGAAAGGAATTGAAAGAATAACTTAAAGTTCGGGAGTCTGAAAAGCTACACACTCACATAATTAAGTAAATTAAGCCAAACACATTTCTGCAAAATATCTATATCATAGATATAGATGAATCTTTTTTTTTTTAAGTATGTCACTTTGACACGTATTAAATATCCCCAGGGTGGCACAGTGGTGTAGTGGATAGCACGTCTGCCTTATAGCAAGAAGGTCCTGGGTTCAAGTCCCAGGCGTTTCTGTGTGGAGCTTACATGTTCTCCCCATGCTTACATGGGTTTCCTCCAGGTACCCCAGTTTCCTCCCACAGTCCAAAGACATGCCCATCAGCTGTTCCAAATTGCCCCTAGGTGTGACTGTGTGTGTGTTTGAATGGTTGTGCGTGTGTTGGCGAGCTGTTCAGGGTGTATCCTTCCTTCACTCAGAGTCGGCTGAGATAGGGTCCAGCTTCCCCGTGACATTTTTCGGATTAAATGGATGGGCAAATGACTGATTGACTGGCACTTAGTGTTGGGCTCGACGGTCTTAGCCGTGTGGATGAAATAAAAAAATAAATAAATACATTAAAAAATTACAGCACACTATTACACCAACACACACTGCTCTGCCTGGGCAGGGGACATGGAGGAGATGGTGTACCCAGTCCCATCTCCTCACTCTCGGACATGGTATACACTTTCAAGGAAAGACAGAGTCAATACATTTAGAGATTCAACATGCCAGCTGAAGGTCTCTGGTCTGCCTAACGGGGCTCCACTCCGCATTTTCTGTAGGGGTGTTTTCCCTTAGACTTAGACTATCCCTAGCCCCCAACAAGGCAGTGAGCTATTTAACCCATAGCTGGGACCCAACTATACGATTGGCTGACTGGATAATTGCATATATAATTAGATGTACAGGTGTTCCTATTACAGTGACTGGTACGTGTATAATGCAGTCACTTTGACATTTTTATATATATATATATATATATATATATATATTTTTTTTTTAGGTATTGGGCAATTTAGATAATTTCTAACAAAATAAACACCATGATTTTTCTTACCAGTTTTATTACAAGTAATAATTAGGGCATTGCAACTTGATTTAATCCTCAATTGCACTAATGTCAGGGTAAAATATCCCAGCACTCATGAGAAGACACAAAAACACTGCCTTTGCAATCCATGATTATATGAGTACTCAAGAGCAATTCATACTTAATGGGAGCCTAAAGAGCTTTTAATGATAATGTACCTTAAATTTCAAATGGTGTATTAACTGAAAACATCGAAGTGTTAAGCCAAGTGAACTGTTAATGGCTTTATCAGCTATGTGCCTCTAATGTTTGCAGAAAATAGTTCATTAGCATACTCTTACAGTTTGAATAGGATAAGAAAGGTTCCTGAAGGGTCACGCAAGTCCTAAATGTAAAAAGAAAGAGTTATAAATACTGAGTGGATAATGCTTGAATTAAAACAGGGAACACTAATGGTTTGTTACGGTCACCTGGAGCAGGCAGAAGTGGAGCAGGCCTGAAGTTTGCATGTTCTCGCCTTTCTTGCATGAGATTCCTCCAGGTAATCTGGTTTCCTCCCACAATCCAAATATATGCACATCAGGCTAATTGGTGGCTCCAAACTGCACAAGGTGTGAGTGTGAATGGGTGTTGGCGCCGCGACGGTCTGCTGAGCCTTTCAGGGTGCATCCCGTCTTTGCCCAGTGTCGGCTGAGATGGTCGCCATAACCCTAATATGATTAAGAGCTTTGTCAAATGAGTGAGTAAATAGATTTAAACACGTCATTAGCTACACAGCACTTGGCTTGGCTTGGAGCCCACAGAACTCATCTGACCTGCCTATGTCATGGCTAAAATATGTTTTTAAAAAAAATCTTGCTTTAGTTTGCTTCTTCTTTATGTTTCCATGTGGTATATACTAAAACTCTTAATAAGTTTTAAAAGATGTCACTAGCTACACATTGCTTTGCTTTGTTCAGAGTGTGCATAGCTTCCTTGACCTGCCTCTGTAATGGTTAAATTATATACTAATGAACAGTTATGCACTTTTGACTTGGTGGATGTCGCTGAATTTAATGTTACACCTCAGGGACTATTTCACAGCATCCCCCTTGCTGTTAAATAGCATGTACTGCATGGGTATGGCATGGTCTGATAATATGCACTGGCCTTCTCACTAACTCGGAATTAGACTTAAATCAATTAAAATCATAAAATCTCAGAACAACGACTCACTCACTCACTCATTTACCGTCCCGCTTAACCCCACTAGTGTCGCAGAGAGGCGGGAGCCTATCTCAGCCTACACTGGGTGAAGGCAGGGTACATCTTGAACAGCTCGCCGGTCTATCGCAGGGCAACACACACACACAACCATTCACACTCACACCTACACCTAGGGGCAATTTGGAGCAGCCAGTTAACCTACTGTGCATGTCTTTGGACTGAAACCAGAGAACCCAGAGGAAACCAACACAAGCATGGGGAGAACATGCAAACTCCGCACAGATACGCCCTCATCAAGCCCGAGTCTCGAACCCAGGACCTTCTTGCACTGAGGTGGACGTGCTAACCACTACGCCAGTGTGCCGCCCTGAGTAAAACTAACCTTAATATGAATGTTGTATGTAGTGATACACCATTCTATTAATGCAGTGCATTAAATTAACCATAATTCAACGAATGAAAACCCAACTGTGTAAATCATTAACTGAGACCTAATACTTGTCTAGTAACAGAAAAATGTTTATTAGCAAAAAATAAGTAAAGTTTGTTGTTTAATCATAACTTGCATATTTGTGTCCTGCGGTGGCAGGAATACTGTCTTGATGACAAGCATTATCGTTCAGCACACACATTTATACTCTTCATCACTCGAAGGGGCAATTTAAACGTACTTTACTGGAATGTTTTTGGAAGATGGACAGAATCTGGAGAACCAGGCGGAGACCGACGCAAACAAGAAAACATATGAAACTGCACACAGACAGCAACTTGAGCTTAAGATCGACCCAGGCACCCTGGAGCTGCGCGCTAGCAACACCACCCGCCGCGTTCTCCTGTATCATGTGCTAATCTGAGCAAAGAATCAATTTTTATGAAATCACTAAACTTAGTGCTTCCAGTCATGGCTTGGGAATAGCGCCCTCCGGCTAAATCTATATTTGTTTAATGTTATGTGAATATGCTGTGGCAAGGGAAAAATGTTTTCCTTACATTCGTTACATCCATTTTGGAAAAAATGAGCAGGGACTTCATGCTAGAACGTCATCCGACTTTATTATGGCTGTAATACCTCGTTGTTTGTCCACACAAACAGTAAATATATATATATACAATACACTCGCAGCAGAATCTGGACCTGCCTCTTCAGCAAAGATTGTAATCGAAATCCCAAATGTTATCTACCATCTACTATCGAAACCATCGAAACACTACTGTGTGATGAATTCTAAATAAATGATACCATGCACCTATATCTTCTATGATCATCACCTGGTGACTAAAAGAAAGAAACTCCATGTTTTCAGCCTGACACGAATCACAGTGATGAAAAGTGGGTGCATGCAAGCAGTGCCTGGGGCAAACGTAGATTAATCGCAAACTTTCTCCTTTTATACTAGAGATCAGGAAGCACTGAGCTCTTACTAGATAGAGATAAAGTTAAAACCACACAGAGATATAGAGCCTCACAGGCCATGAGGGCTATTATTTCTGCTTCATAACTATTGAATTATTTTCCTCAAAATGACCAGGCTTTGTAGATAATTTAGGAAAAAAAAAAGATAAATATAAAAAGGTAAAAGTGCCGAAGCAAGTCAAGATTATTCACTAAGAGGAGTAATAACTTATAATTACTATAATTACTGAGGCGGCATGGCCGTGTAGTGGTTAGCATGTCCGCCTTATAGCAAGATGGTCTTGGGTTCGAGCCCCATGCCCAGTATGCATGTTTTCCTCATGCTTGCGTGGGTTTCCTTTGGGTTCTTCAGTTTCCTCCCACAGTCCAAAGACATGCACATTAGGCAAACTGGTATTCGCGAATGCCCCTAGGTGTTAAGAGTTGTATGTCTGTTGATCTGCGGTGGTCTGGTGAGTTGTTCAGGGTGTACCCCGCCTTTGCCTTGTTCATTCATTTGCCGAACCGCTTAATCCTGATTAGGGTCGTGGGGAGGCGGGTCGCGGGCGAAGAACTCCATGTTTTCAGCCAGACCATCGCAGGGCCAACACACACAACCATATACACTCACACTCACACCTAGCGGCGATTTGGAACAACCAAATCGGAATCCTATTAGGGTTGCAGGGAGGCTGGAAACCATCTCAGCCATCACTGGGCAAAGACGGGATGCACCCTGAAAGGCTCAGCAGACCGTCGCAGGGTAAACACACAGACATTCACACTCACACTCACACCTTGTGCAATTCGGAGCCACCAATTATCCTACTGCGCATGGGAACCGGAGTACCCAGAGGAAACCCACGGAAGCATCGGGACAACATGCAAACTCCACACAGAAACACCCGACTCGATCCCAGGAATCGAACCCAGGACCTTCTTGCTGTGAGGCGGACATGCTAACCACTACTCCACTGTGCCTCCCCATGCAGAAAAAATCCTAACTAATATTTGGATTATTGTCATTTATAAATGATTCCATGACACTGTGCTTAAATTATCAATGCACGATAAACTACAGTCAAGGGGGCGTAATACAAAGAAGTGCTTCTGTATCTGCCATGGCAAGGCACCTGATGACTGGCACTGAGAAGACAGTGAGTGATACACTGTTGTTGCCTGGCACAATGCCACCTACTTACCTTCTCTTGGCATCGCTTCCATCACGAATAAAAAAAAAAAAAGGAAAAAGAAAAGCCAGGCCAAAAACCAAGCGAGAGAAATGAGATTCCTATTTTTCCATTTATACACTGGTGATAGCACGTAAAAAGACAAAACATTCTCTGAAGATAGAAGATACAAGCCGGGGCCGATAAGGGAGTGTCGGGCCAAGTCACCGGGGCGCTGTGACTATTTCATCTTCCATGGTAACTTAAACAGCAGACAAAAGCCTTCACACTTCAGAGCTCACTGCCAGCATGCCAAGATTGACTGGGATTGTAATAATTCATAGACTTTCGGCCTCTTTTCTCTGAAGGTGTGCGAACGTATTAGACACTGATGAGTTGACCACTGGGCTTCCACCGCTGGCCGAGCCTCTCCGTGGTGCTGCATGTGGTCAGATCAGAGAGTCACTGACCTGGGGCTGTGTTCCAGAGCTGGCCAATGATGTGGATATCATTTAGGTTTGCACCAGGGGAGCACGCCATTCTGGAGTGCAGCTTGCTTCTGTCAGTTCACTCACACAGAGCCTGTTAGGGCACCATGATATTGGAAAGGCTTGCTAAAATTTACTGAAAGGTGGACATGCTGAGACTGTCCTTGACCTGAGTTGTATTTATTACATGCTTTTAGATGCCACATAAAATCTCTTTCCTCGCAAGTGGAGAACATAAAATAAAATCAAAAAATTAAAGCCACTAATATATTTCGAACCGCTAATGATAATTCCGATGTTCATTATTAGAAATAATATTTGGAATTATTTAAGTAAGGAGGGAGTGTCTTCTTATGATTAATAATTCAGGGGGCAGGGGGTGTAGTGGTCCTGGGTTCAAGTCCCGGGCTCGACAAGGGCGTTTCTGTGTGGAGTTTGTATGTTCTCCCCGTGCCTGTGTGGGCTTCTCCCAAATTCCAATTTGCCCCTGGGTGTGAGAGTGAGTGTAAATGGTTGTGTGTGTGTTGGACCTGTTCAGGGGTGTTTTCCCAGTGCATGCTTGGGTTTCCTACAGTCCAACAACATGCACATTAGAATAATTGGCTGATTCAAATTACCCCTATGTGTGAGTGAGAGTGTAAAGGGTTGGTTATGTTGGCCCTGCAATCGTCTGACGAGCCGCTTTCGCTCAGAGACAGGTGAGATAGGCTCCAAATTTGGAAAGTTAATCCAAGTTTGGCAAATGAATAATGCTGTTGCCTTTTAAAGTAACTTTGATTTTAAGGAAACTCAGAGCAGAATGATTGGATTGGTCTGAGACGTGTACAGTCACACAAAAAAGCACTCCGGAAAAAAAAAAATTGGACCTTGAGATGGGCTACAGCAGCAGAAGATCAAAATCAGGTTCCACTCCCGTCAACCAGGGAGAGGAATATGAAGCATCTCATTGACACAGACTCAATAAAACTAAACGATTAAAGACTGGAAAAAGAGCAGGTACCCATATGCTCATGATACTCCAGACTCTTGTTTTTGGCGGTGGATCCCAGTGTGATCTTCTGTGTGTCGGAAGCTCATCCATCACAAGGCTCAACATTCTATGCAGGCTGAAAACTGTAGGATTCCGAGCGCATCAGAAGACCCAGACAGTGTACGGAATTCGTATGTCTGTTGTAACACAACCATAGGACGTTGTAGGGCATTGCTCAACAGACCTAGGAAATGGATTTGACATCAAGAATTACGCACAAGACGAAAAAAATAAAAGAATTACCATGCTCAAACCTCTATGGCAACGGTCTATGATGGCATTTTCTGTCGCACGACAGGTGAGTTTTGTACAACACATTAACAGCAATCCAAGAAATTCACCCAATTTTCTCTTGTATACCTGCTGTGCGATGTATGTGACAGGGGCTTTAGATGGAAATGTTATTATTAGAGGTCTTTGCTAGTTTTAATTGAATATCACCGTTGTAAAGAGGGAGAAATGAGTCTATACTATGATGTGTGAATGTATTTCACCCTATATGTAGGCCCTGGGTTCGAGTCCTGAGCTCGGGCGTTTCTGTGTGGAGTTTGCATGTTCTCTCTATGCTTGTGTGGCTTTCCACCAAGTACACTGGTTTCCTCCCACAGTCCAAAGTCATTCACATTAGGCTAATTTAGGTAAGTCTGTTGGGCTTTTTACACCGCTTGTGGCTCATCAGAGCCGGAGCTTATCCTCGGTTTCTATACCATGAAGCAACTAGGAGTTCAACTCCTCCTGGATGGGACGCTGGCTCATCTCAGGTTTCCTTCCCAGAATTTTTTTTGTACTGGTACCCATTTATACTGCTAGGTGGACAGAGGCACACTTGTGGTTCAGACTTTGCTCAGGGGTCTTAGCACAGGGATTCGAACCCATGACCTCTCAATCATGAGCCCAGCACCTTAATCACAACACGACCGGCCCCATTAGGCTTATTAATTGTTCCAAATTGCCCCTAGGTGTGAGAGTGAGTGGTTGTGTGTGTGTGTATCGGTCATGCAATGGTCTCCTGAACTGTTCAGGGTGTACTCCGGCTTCACCCAGTGTCGACTGAGATAGGCTCCAGCCTCCATGCAACCCTAGTAGGAGTAGGCAGGTCAGCAAATTAGGAGTGAGTGTATTAATTAATGTGTTAATTACAGAAAAGTGATTTGATGAATAATTAAATGATTTTGGGTTTGTTGTCAGCTGATTCCAGCTAATTACACATTTAGAGAAATGTGGAATGACTGGATTGTCTTCTTCTTTACTTCTTAGTTTAGAATAAATAAATAAATAAAAATAAAAACCCTTGGCCTGATGCTTCAACGACAAAATATTCCGATGCACATATAGAACATAAACAATAACAACTGAAAACGAGTGTGCAAATTCAGCATAAACAGTAATATAAGCTAATATAAAGCAATACAGAATATACAACATCAAATTATAAACTGGGGCTATTTAGAACAGAGCATCTGTCTACTCACTTATTTTCTTCTCGACCCCCCACCTTATCATCATTAGCCATTGGATACAGGTATCATATAAGTAGCCTTTACAGTGGGCCATTAAAGTGTCATTTGGCCAACTGTGCATGAAGAGCTTTCAGATAAGGTGCAGTGCTAAGGCAGAACCTTTAGAAGTTTTTCTGAATCATAGCCATCCGCAACGTGCTTAAATCACACCGCACACGAAAGCCGCTCTGGATTTCATTAAAGAGAAAGTCGTTCAGCAAGACAAATATTTTTAAAATGGAGGGAGAGTAAGCAGCAACAAAATGGACCCAAGTGCTGAGGAGGAAATACATATTAAAATATTTATATTATGGTATACAGTATTGTAGCTTATTTTCTTAAACAAAAAGTACAATCGTTTTTAAGACTATAATGAACAAGCGTTGTTCACTGCATGGGGCGGCACGATGGCTCAGCAGTTAGCATGGCTGCTTCACAGCAAGAAGGTCCTGGGTTCGAGTCCCGGGCTCGGGTGTTTCTGTGTGGAGTTTGCACGTTCACCCCTTGTTTACGTGGGTTTTGTCTGGGTACTCCGGTTTCCTCCCACACTCCAGAAACATGCACAGTAGGCTGTTTGGCTGTTCCAAATCACCCCTAGGTGTGAGTGTTTTTCCTAAGATATGCAAAAGACTGGCTTAGAACAAAGAACATATTTCTAAAAGCCAGGGTTGGTAATATGGAAACCTAGCAAAATTTAAAAGTAGCATCTCTTCAGGGCTCCAGCTAAACCCTCGCCTGCTCTTGGCAGATTTTCCAAAGCCACACCCCTCCACGTGCGCTCTGACTGCAGGTTCGTTCACATAGGGGCAAGGAGACATGGGGGCATTTGATTGGATATTTCCCAGTGGACCACAATGCAGTGATTGGCTGGTGTTTTGATGGGATTTCAGTGGCTACAGATGGCGGATTTTTTTTTTGGACCTTATTCAGATGTCATAAGGTATTGAGTGCTGTTGGGGTGTAAAGACCATCTTAACCAATATGACAGTGTGTATGCAACTAAACATTTACCAACCCTACCTTTAACTGGAGCCCGTGGTGTAGTGGTTGGTGTGCTGGGCTCATGAGCGATAGGTTGTGGGTTCAAATCCGAGTTAGACCTCCTCCGTGTGAAGACCCCTGGGCATGGTCTTAACTACAAGTGTGCCTCTGTCCACCCAGCAGTATAAATGGGTACCAGTGAAAAAACTGGGAAGGTAACCTGTGATGAACGAGGAGGAGCTGAACTACTAGTTGCTTCACGCTACAGAAACCAGGGATAAGGTCCGGCCTGATGAGCCAGTAGGCTCGGGTGTAAAAGCCTTTAATTATACAACGACATTATTGCAGGATCTACTGAGAATTATTCTACATACTCTCTGAGAATGAAGGTGTTAGAATATAAAATTTAAAGTACATTTGCGCATACTGTATACTAGATTTTAAAAAATGCACACCTTTTAAACAGGAAAATTCAGAAATTTCACAGAGTGGGTGCTGGAGTATTTTTATATTTTACCCCAATGGTTTTTCACCTATAAAACATGACGAATCGCATGTGAAGGGCAATGCATCTGCAAGTGTAAGTGAGAGCACAGGTTTCTGATTCCAGACTAATTCGAATGTATTCCAGCAGCTGGCCCTCGCCACTTTTGCTTGCTCTTTATCATTTTTGGAAGTGGAAAGGAAAAAAAAAATGATATTCCCTCTAGGCATGTGAATGTGAGATACAGGTTATGAATAGCGCTGCCTTGCTGAATAAACTGCCTCGGCTGACACAATCTGCACCGTGTTGTGACCTGCTTCACATTTGTTAAGAGCCACACACTGAGCAGAAGCTCAGCACACTCCAAATGCTTTCAATGCCACTACATTACATACATCAGAGCAGGGAGATAGCATCAGCTATACCACTCGTTCATGATGTGCTGCTTGTCGGTAAAGTAGCGCCGCTCTGAATAGTCTCCCGGCAAGTTTTTTAAACACACTAAATCAGTCCTTGAAAGAAATTTATTTTAATTTTTCCACTGATAACCCCATTTCTAGCAAGTATTCATTGAATTGATATAATAACTGACATGGAGGCAACAGACAGAGCAAAAAAAAAAAAAGAGAGAAGCTATACTTGATAAATAAAGTATTTGCAAGTTCCTTTGTGGCCTGCCCTTTTATGATGGGAGGAATTTAAGCGCCACGAAAGGCCGACTTAAATTGAATGCCAAAAAACTCCAAGCTTGTATGTCTAAAAAGAAATTCAATTAAACGGGATTTTAGTGTTCTGAATTCATGGGAGTCTTTGCTCAGCTGATAAGGGCTCCGCCAAGCCGAGACCACCTTTATGCCGGCGAACGATCTGTTCCCTCTAAACGTGTAATCCTTACTCAGAGCACAATATGGATAGCTGAAATATCAATGCACCCAGGATCCAATTTAAACACATCGAATCAACTGAAGGCGGACAGGTGGAGATGGACTTCCTGTGGCTTAGAGAAGACCACACAAGATTTAGTGGTGCTCCTAAAAAGGAGTAAAGCTTTAATAATGGTCCATGTCCCACTAGTGGCAAACAATCTTTATTATCCGTCTAAAGAGAGGATTTTTTTTTTTTTTTTGCCCTCCCTTCCTTCTGAATGCTTGTACAAGTAAAACAAAGTTACAGGGTAAAGTGTGCTTTGCAGATTGAAGAATCTAATCTACTGCTCGTAGCTAACAGAAGAAACACCCATTTACAATTCTCAGAGACCTGAATGTCATGCTAAAGACTGTCGGGCGGATTAAGTGGCGCACCCTGTGCTGACAATCCATAGTTATGGTAACGGCTACATCTGAATACAATAAAATTACAGTCACAAATTTCCCTGAAATAGAGGAATAATTTTGACAGTGCTGCAAGCTGAAAAATGTACCATCACCCGCCCATACACACATAAACAGAATTTAAATACTAAAATACCAGATGGCTCCCGGGTTCGATTCCCAGACTTGGGGGCGTTTCTGTGTGGAGTTTGCATGTTCTCCGTGTGCTTGCGTGGGTTTCCTCCGGGTACTCTCACACCTCGGGGCAATTTGTAAAAGTCAGCTGTGCATGTCTTGGATTGTGGGAGGAAACCGGAATACACAGATGTAACCCAAGGGGAGCACATGCATATTCCACACAGAAACACCCTCACCGAGCCCGGGACTCGAACCCAGAATGTTCGTGCTGACAGGCGGATGGTCTAACCACTACTCCACTATACCACTGTACCGCCAGCTGAACCACAACACATTAAAATATTTTAAAGAGTATTTTTGGCAATTCTTCTACTGATTTATCCAAAGAACATCATCAGTTTTCAACCATCAGCAAAATACTTGCTCACTCACTCACTTACTCACTCAGTTGCTCAGCCACTTAATCCTATTAGGGTTGGCTGGAGCCTATCTCAGCTGAGATAAACAGCTCGCCAGACCATAACAGGGCAACACACACAGACACACACACACAATCATTCACACTCAATTTTAAACAACTGGTTCAACCTGTAGCATTTCTTTGGACTGTGGGAGGAAACTGGAGTACCCTGAGGAAACCCACATAAGCACTGTCTTGCTGTGAGGTGGATGTAAATTGGTAAAATCACAGCATTTGGCAGACACTCTTATCCAGAGTGACTTACTTGACTGAGCAATTTTAGGGTTAAGGGCCTTGTTCAAGGGCCCAAAAGTGGCACCTTGGTGGTACTGAGGCTTGAACCACTTGAATCCAGAGCTTTAACCACTGAGCCACCACTGCCACTGTGCTAACCACTACACCACTGTGCTGCCCAGCAACAGAATAATGAATTAATTACCAACGGAGAAGAAACAATTCAATTTCAATTCAGTTTTATTTGTATAGCGCTTTTTACAATTGACATTGTCACAAAGCAGCTTTACATAGTA
>JBCNYH010000016.1:13359951-13384951 GCA_039654325.1 Tandanus tandanus | reverse complement strand
GTAATTCCTGTGTACTACTGTTTGTAAATCAAATTTCCATCTCTATAAATGATTACGTCTTCTTTGATAACCCCATTAATATTATTTAGGCTATTTTCTTTTAACAACCATGACACCGCCCCTTTAAGTGTATAATTATGGTTTTGTCAATGACCTCTGAAACTGATTATAAAAAGGTTCATGCTCCTTAAACATCTTTGTTTACACCAAGGATGTCCAACTTATCCGCAAAGTGCCGTTGTGAGTGTAGGTTTTCACTTCAGCCAAGCACTAGCAACACCTTCCACCTGTTTCAATTATTCATTCATTCATTTTCTAAGCCGTTTAATCCTAATTAGGGTCGCGGGGAGGCTGGTGCCCCTCTCAGCCAACACTGGGCGAGGACAGGGTACTCCATGGACAGCCTACCAGGCCATTGCAGAGCCAACACACACACAACCATTCACAGTCACACTCACATTCACACCTAGGGGCGACTTGGAACAGCCAGTTAGTTTTTGGACTGTGGGGGGAAACCGGACTACCCGGAGGAAACCCACACAAGCACGAAGGGAACATACAAACTCCACACAGAAACGCCGGAGCCCGGGAATCGAACCCAGGCCTTCTTGCTGTGAGGCGGACGTGCTCACCACTTCACATCCGCCCTATTTCAATCACTGATCTCAAAAAAAAAAAAAACTAGATTGCACATTAGTGTTTCAATTTTGCAAACAATAGGAAATAGGATGCAGTCATTTTTTGCGACCAGTGGTCCACACAGGTGGAAGGTGTGGCACCTGCTTTGCGGATAATCCTAATGTTTGCATGTGGCAAAACCTGAAGCCAGAGCAAAAGATGGGAAAATGGAAATAATTACATCCAAGATGTACATTTCATTTATTAACATTTTTCCCCAGATATCTTCTATGCAAAGATTTTTTTTTTTCAATAATTACAAATATCAGTGAAATTACTGGTAAAGTTATAAACCTGCACCCACACTGACTCTTTGCAGATAAGATTGAACTTCTCTGATTTATGCTGCATTTCTATTTATGCATGACATACAATAACTGACTTGAAGGTCATTTGTCACTTGGATGTCTGCTGATAACAGAAACCCGTAGAACAGAAGAAGAAGAATCAGTCCATCGGGTGCATTTTGCAAATTGGGTATATATTTTCTGGAAGTTTGACTCTTATTGTAATGAGCAACAAGATGGCGCGATGGATATCTTTGGCACATAAATGTCCCGAGTCCCCGGTTTTTCCTGTATCTGTGAAAGTGCTGAGCCCCATGTTTGCACGGGTTTCCTTAGGGTACTCTTAGTTTCCTCCCACAGACCTAAAACATGCACGAGGCTAATTGGCTGTTCCGACTTGCCCCTAGGTGTGAGTGTGAATGTGAATGGTTATGTGTGTGGTGGCCCTGCCATGAACTAGCGAGCTATTCGGGGTGCACCCCGCCTTCGCCCAGTATCTGCTGAGATAGGCGCCAGCCTCCCCACAACACGAATACAATTAAGCAATGAATGAATGAATGCATATATACACAATACTGTACATAACAGATATAAAATATATCACCCATTTGATCAAAGACCTAAAAGTAAAGACTAAAGACAACAGTCATATAAGATCATATATCAAACAATTATAGTAATCTGGGTTGTCTGAGTTTTCTGGTCGGAACACAACCCAGTAATAATGTTTAAAGTACTGAAATGGTTTTGAAGTGATGAACGAGTACAGATTTAACAATAGTACCAAATAATTATCAATGGAGGGGGATTGATATGGACTTATTAAACTTATTTTTCTCTCTGTTTAACATACAAACATATTTCAGTCATGTATATATAAATATAAAAGAGATAGAGATAGTCTGTACAATGCCTCATCTGTATTTTGAATATCAGACGGAGAGTCCCATGTCAGTCTGACCTTACCCAGACAGATGAAACTTATTAGGTTATTATTTTTCCGCCTCATAAAATATGAATAAGTTAAACCCAGCAATTAATAATGAACCATAAATCTAAATATTCCAGTGTGTATTTTCAAACATGAATTGACGCTGCCAGCTATGCCTCTCAGGCCGTTCTTCATTTAGATGAGGATTATCATACTTCCCATTCTAAAAATTTCCCTTGTCATTGTTCCGGAAGGCGGAGCTCATATCCTGGCGAGACACTACAGGCAGGCTTTTATGCATCATCCACTTGATCTCAATTTACATGTATGTCCTGGATTATAGGTGTGTTCGCTTAGGTCAGGTGGTTAAATCAGTGGAGTACAGTGTAACCTTTTCATTTAATACAAGCAACATATTAAGTGTTGAAAAGAGGTTTCTTTACAAGAGATGATAAAATGCACATCAAATGCTTGTTGGGTTATAAATTCGTTATGACCTTGTGCTATGCTTTGAAATCAAAACACAAGGGATGTCTATGCTAGTTCAAGCCACCTCTTTATACCAAGATATACTGAAGATGTTTGTGGGATAATTAGCTATTGGTGTTAATGCAGCATTTAGTACTGTATCAGAAAGGAAGTTACAGTAATATGAATAATACAAATATTTCAGCACTGTCTAAAGGCGGAGCAACTTACATGAATCTTTTGTTATTTTTTTTTACAACTGAACAATTGAGGGTTAAGGGCCCTACTCAAGTGCCCAACAGTGGCAGCTTGAACCCCCAACTTGCTGAACATTATTCCAGAGCCTTAACCACTGTGCCACCACTGCCCATCAATTACACAAATGTTTTAATTTCTTTCTCCTCACGAAGAAAAACCACTGACTAAACAAGGACATTTTCTGCGAAGTGCAAGTGCACTCAGCGCCAACGACGGTGGTGCACTCTCACATGTCGGGCTGCCTGTGTGGGCACGTGAGCACAGATGCGACAACAAAATCGAGCTCATGGCTTTATGACATTTGCATAAGTATGGAGTTCCACAAAGCTCCGCTATTACATTCACTGAAATAAGTCAATTAAATACATGGTTTGTAACAGTGCGTTGCTTTGAACTATTTACTGCTGGTTTAATATGTAGATAGCAATAAAAGTAAAAAGAAGATACATTATATGTTCACAAGTGGCCATAAATACACTACAGTCACGTTATGTAAGTACGTCCTACAGAGATTATTGATGTTTGGGTTTTTTTCAACAAATTTGAAATAGCAAATATTTTAAAGGGGTATACTTGGAAAAAATTTTTATAATTTCTGTCATTAAAAAAAGTATATAAATAATTTTATAAATATTATATATATAATAAATTATTAATAATAATAATAATAATAATAATAATAAATACACTCTTACATGAATTATGCCTTAAAGTCCATAAAGCTATAATCAGGAATTCCAGATTAGGTGCCAGAACCTCCTGCAAGTGCCTGCATGTAGGTGCCATTGATTAGAACCTCCTGCAAGTGGCTACCTGTGGGACAGCCGTGGAATAACACTTAGAGAAGCGGGTTTGGGACCAAAAGGTCGCTGGTTCGATTCCCGAACCAGAAGTAAAAATGTGTGGCACCAGGGAGGGGGAGTGCACAGTACCTTCCCTTCCTCCACCCTCATGGCTGAAGTGCCCTTGAGCAAGGTACCTATTCCTCAACTGCGCTTCAGGTGCCGCAATGTGGCAGCGCACTGCTCCGAGTGTGTGTGTGTGTGTGTGTGTGTGTGTGTGCTCACTTTGGATGGGTTAAATGCAGAGCCAAAATTTCCCTTGCAGGATTAATAAAGTCTACCAAGAAAAAAAGTCTTATTTAACCCTAATATCTAGAGTCTGGTGCTCTCCTTGCTATTGAAGTGTGTGATGTTATCAAACATTCAGTCATTCATTCATAAAAAAAGGTGCTAAAACTCTTAAATTAATTTCATGATTCTTCTACACAATAGGCATTGAGAAAAAAAAATTATATTTAGCATTAATGTTCAAAAGACATGAGACACTGAGATCAGAATATTCATTCATTCATTTGCCAAACTGCTGAATCCTACTAGGGTCATGGAGAAGGCGAGGTACACCCTGAACACTCCATTATAGGGCAATGCACACACAGCTGTTCACACTCATACTCACCCCTAGGGGCAGTTTGGAACAGCCAATTAGCCTAATGTGCATGTCTTTGGACTGTGGGAGGAAATTGGAGTACCTGAAGGAAACCCATGCCAGCACAGAGAGAACATGCAAACCCCACCAAGAAACGCCCCAGAACCTGAACCCAGAACCTCCTTGCTGAGAGGTGAACGTGCTAACCGGTATACCACCATGCCACAATCTAACCAATAAATCTGCTGCAATCACTGATTTTTTTTATCAATACTGTTAGCCTCGAATTCTTGTAACTGCCTGGGCCAAATGGTTTGGCTGTTCACGGGACATCTCAGACTGAAACTACCTTTCAGAAGTTTTCACTGGTCCTTTTAAGATACTGAGCTGAATCCTTTCTGTGTTATCTGCTCTTATCAACCACATTACCCAGTTTCTCCCTCAGATTCCGGTCCTCTGCTTTCTAGTGGAAGTGAGCGGCAGCCTATGTTACAGCAACCTGCAACATAATACCTCACCTGTCCAGTAGAGCTCTTACTCTCTGGTTTGTCAGAACCACTCGTTAGAATAATTTGTCATTAAGCACACGTATACCCAGCTCAAAGCCTGTGTAGGACAGTCCCATAAGGAATGTCTGTATGTCTGTTTGTGAAAAATTATCTGTCAAAACTACCAGATGGATTTAATCCAGACATGGTCAGTATGTTACCCAACCCGAGTCCTGGGCATGATTTGTATTAGAAAGGTCAAGGTCAATGTTTAAGGTCACACCAAGATCATAAAGCTATTCCTATTCTTTAATATGGTGAGATAATGTTTAAGATGTTCATTAGATGCCCACTAGGGGGAGACATTTTATTATAATTACGCCAAGTTATAATGACGGTTTTATTTAAAAATCATTATTCGTTAAAATCAGTGACCTTGTACTTTACTGGTTTGTATTTTGGATGTCTAAACGTTTGCTTTTGATCATTTATTTTACGTTGCTCATTAAAATATCACTATTAGACTGTGTTTGGAACTTGTGTCTGCTTGCAACTATTCATTCATTCATTTTCTAATCCCTTTAATCCTAATTAGGGTCATGGGGAGGCTGGCAATCATCTCCGCTGACTCTGGGCGAAGGTGGGGTACACCCTGATCAGCTCAACATTCTATTGCAGGGCCAACACACATACAACCATTCACACTCACACTCACACCTAGGGGTGATTTGGAACAGCCAGTTAGCCTCATGTGCATGTTTTTGGACTGTGGGAGGAAACTGGAGTACCGGGAGGAAACCCACGGAAGCACAGAGAGAACATGCAAACTTAACACAGAAACCCCCTGAGCCCGAGAATCAAACCCAGGACCTTATTGGTGTGAGGCGAATGTACTAACCATTGTTAGTCAGTTGGGATCGGCTCCAGCTTCCCTCATACACTGACCAGTAAGCGGTATAGATAAGGGACGCCTTGATCGACAGTTACAAGAACGCTACTCACATGTTCGGACAATTTTAGAAAGTTATAATATTTGAGTTTGCTAGAAATTTTTTTTTAGCTTTCACACCATTCGATTTAACTTGTCCTGACATGCAAACTTTTTAGTAACTTTGTTGTTTCCATTTCATTCATTCATTTATTCATTCATTCATTTGCCAAACTGCTTAATCCTACTAGGGTCACGGGGAGGCGGGAACCTATCTCAGCTGAATCTGGGTGAGGACGGGGTACACCCTGAACAGCTCACCAGTCCATCACCGGGCCAACGCACACACTCACACACACACACACACACACACACACACACACACACACACACACACACACACACACAGCCATTCACACTCACACTCACAGTTAGGGGCAATTAGAAACAGCCAATTAGCCTAACGTGCATGTCTTTCGACTGTGGGAGGAAACCGGAGTACCTGGATGAATCTCATGCACGCACAGGGACACCATGCAAACTCCAAGACCCTTGACGAGCTCAAGACTGCAACCCAGGACTTTCTTGCTGTGAGGCGGACATGCGAACCACTACCACACCGTGCCCCTAATGGATGTACAGTATATATAATAAAAAAAAAACAACAACAACGATCCAGGAGTTACATATCGAAGTCTGCTCTCTACACACAAGCACGTTTGACAAAGTGGGGGCAGGAACACACATTATCACGTTGAAGCCTCTGCTAACCCTTTTTGGGGCAAGACATTTCTCAGAACAGATTTTTCTGAACTCAACAGTATCTTTCAAGATAGGATGCCTTTTAATGCATAATGTCTTTTAAGAAAAAAAAAAACCGGATCTATGTTGTAGGAGGTCTATCTCTTTGGCTGGCTCTACTGCTTTAATTCCCAGACACCTTATAGTGATGGCTTCAATTTCCAGGGCTTTTGATAAAATCGTGCAGTCTCTTGTGTATTGGGATTGAGTACCCTGCTATGGGAGCAGTTTAATGAAGTGCCATAGTTTCACTGCCTTGTGATGCGCTGTGATAAATGTGAAGCCAGCAAACGTAAAACATACAGCTGTAACCGACTTAATATGATTTAAAATACTAACTATTTATTACATTGGATTGTGCAGTCATACGACTTTTACAGGTAAAGCTGTGGGCTGTCCTATGTATCTACATTTTATTTATTTGCCCATGATATACCATATGTACTCCAGGTTGCCAGATGACATAAAAATACCCCTTTTTAGACAGTAAGATCTACAAGTAAAATACTGCCAGTTTCTGTTTAAATCAAGGAGCAGCACGGTGGTGTAGTGGTTAGAACATCCGCCTCACAGCAACAAGGTCCTGGGTTTGAGTCCCGGGCTTGGCGAGGTGTTCTGTGGGGAGTATGCATGTGCTTGTGTGGGTTTCCTCCGGGGACTCCGGTTTCTTCCCACAGTCCAAAGATATGCATTCATGACATTTTGGAAACCGCTTAATCCTATTAGGGTTGCAGGGAGACTTGAGCCTATCTCAGCCGACACTGGGCGAAGGCCAGCTCACCAGACCATCGCTTGCCAATTGGCTGTTCCAAATTGCCCCTAGCTGTGAGTATGAGCGTGAATGGTTGCGTGTCTTGGCCCTGCGATGGTCTGGTGAGCTGTTCAGGGTGTACCCCGTCCCCGCCAAGAGTCGGCTGAGACAGGCTCCAGCCTCCATAGTAGGATTAAGCAGTTCGGGAAATGAGTGATGAGTGTTTAAATCAAACAGCATTTTACTGTACAAGCGACCAAAGAAAATAAAAATAAAAAAAATGCAGACATCTCACGTTTGTCATACATCATTAATTATCTTTCAGCATTTTTTCCCCCCTATAAATAAACGAAAAAAAAATCATAAACGAAGCGTGTGCTTGCAGTTTCTCATGACGGACTAACATTGATTTTTTCTGACAGCTCAAGGAAATCACTTTCCTGCACTAAAACCAAAGCAATAGCCCTCCTAATACAGCCTGATATCTCCTTGTTTATTTTGTTGCTGCCAGATGACCATTCTGTGAGGCCCTTTTGTGGAGGTACTACAGGATATCTTGCAGGTCACATCATTCTGGGGAAGTTGATGACTCGGTTAGATCTCCATCACCCTCCACTCAGGCGGAGAATATGTTCTCGGCAGAGGTGCACGGTTTAGATGGTGATGGAATCGAGAGCAGGTGACAGGCCACTGACAGCCGTTTCCTGTGGAGATGCCTCTATTAGTCCCCAGTTACCCCTTTAACTCGTGTTTGCATTGTCGCAGTGCCATGTGAGAAGTCGCTGGGGTTGTTTTTAACTTGTTGCCATTTCGCTTTCTTGATGCTGTGACAGATATGACATGCAAGCATGATATTTAAATGTGAAGTAGTTTCAGATGAAATAATTAGACATTGTCTTTGAGATATTTTGGCATAAAAGTCAATAATGTGCATAAATGAAGCATAAATTAAAATATTCATTGAATATTAATAAATGGCGAGCTGTTGCCCTATGCCAACACACACACACACACACACACACACACACACACACACACACACACACACACACTCAAACCTAAGGGCAATTTCAAATAGCCTAATGTGCATGTCGTTGGACTGTGGGATGAAACCCAGTGCCCAGAGGAAACCTACACAAGCAGAGGAAAAACATCCAAACTCCACACACAGCAACGCCCTCATCGAGCCCAAGACTTAAACCAAAGACCTTCTTGCAGTGAGGCAACATGAGTTTAGGTTTATGATACATAACAGACATTTAATTCCACATGTTATTCATCACTGTCACTCATTTGCCGAACCGCTCAATCCTACTAGGGTCTGGGGAGGCCGGAGCCTATCTTAGCCAACACTGGGCGAAGGCATGGTACACCCTGAACACCATCGCAGGGACAACGCACACGACCATTTACACTCCCATTCACACCTAGGGGCAATTTTGAACAGCCAATTTGTCTAATGTGCATGTCTTTGGACTTTGGGAGGAAACCGGAGAACCCGGAGGAAACCCATTCAAGCAAGGGAGAACATGCAAACATTTTGCAAACCAATTAATCCTATTAGTGTTGCAGGGAGGCTGGAGCCTATCTCAGCCGACACTGGGTAAAGGCCAGCTCACCAGACCATCGCATGGCCGAAACACACACAACTATTCATACTCGCATCCAGGCCTAGGGGCAATTTTGAACAGCCAGTTATCCGAAGGTGCATGTCTTTGGACTGTGGGAGGAAACCGGAGTACCCCGAGGAAAACCATGCAAGAATGGGGAGAACATGCAGACTCTATACAGAAATGCACGACCCCGAGACTTGAACCCAGGACCTTGTTGCTGCGAGGTGGACATGCTAACCACTACACCACCATGCCACCCCCACACGGCAATATATTGATTAATTGTGTATGTATATAATGTATATCTTTTTATAAGAGTTAATTATAAAGGGATAAGTAGTAAGAGGGTCATATTTAAATATTTGTCAAAAATTCTTCAGATCTTTTAATTTAAGTCACTTTAGCATATTGTCATGTACCCAGAATTATAATATCAGAGATTAATAAATTATGTAATCTGTAATGTACCACTTTAGCATATGGTGTCAATGATACATGGACATTTATTTCAGCCAGGACCAAATAATCCTGACAAGTTTATAAAGTGCCAGGGGGACAAGGTTATTCACTTAGTGTGCCGGCCGGCTGTAATTTAAAACAACTAGCCCCCAGATCAGTGGCCGAGCTCCCCTTTCTCAGGCCTCCCTCAGCGAAAGTTTTCAGCAGGACATTACACACTAGAGCAGGCACCAGATTGTGTGAGATTACGACAACATCCTGGAGCAGTCTTGGCTCTGTAATATCTTCATGTTTGCAGTCATGGCCTGTCACCCCAGCTGACCAGTGGGGACGCCTGGTGGGTCACACCCGTTCTTCAATCAACTTCAAGTGTTATTAAATAGTGACCTCTATAAAGAAAAGCACAATATAATGATGGCTTAAACAAACGCAATTTATCATCCTCCTCACACTGACATTAGTTTACCCTAGGACAGCCAACCAAGCAGGCACAGATCAACTGGCTCAGTGGCCAGGCTCAGACCACAAAAGGGTCTTCCACTTGCTTGAGACCACACACCAACATCCAATTCAGCTAAACTCTCCAACAGTAAAGTCGAAGAAATGTATAAAAGGTCAGTGTGTTTTCAGCTCTCAAAAGCAGCCAGAAACCCAATGAAGATTTACTGTTGAATGAATGCTGTGAAATGAATGCTGTTAAATTCTGGATTCTGATTGGTCAGAAGGTGTTGGGTAATCTTCCACAGCAGCAACTCTGAGAGTATTACGCTGTATTAATGCACTCTT
Source organism: Tandanus tandanus (assembly GCA_039654325.1). NCBI lineage: Eukaryota > Metazoa > Chordata > Actinopteri > Siluriformes > Plotosidae > Tandanus > Tandanus tandanus. Next base: position 13,375,075 of record JBCNYH010000016.1, on the reverse strand, counting down.
TCTAATTCTTGAAAATGCATTTCAAGAGTCTCAGGTGTCGACAACAATGTGTTTTCTGTCATAAGGGACTCAGAAAATTTTGCACTTTCCAGTTTCTTGCTAGCATAACAAACCTTAGTATACACTAGCACAAACCACATGATCTCATAAAGGGGAAATGATCAGTTATTAAATGAGGCGAAGAATGATCTAAAGAATTATTTGGGCAAGGTGTGGCGCACTGTTGCACGGTGAGGTAGTGATTAGCATGTCTGCCTCAGAACAAGAAGGTCCTGGGTTCAAATCCCAGACTCAGGTGTTTCTTTGTGTTCTCCCTGTGCTTCCTCTGGTTACTCCGGTTTCCTCCCACAGTTCAAAGTGCACATTAGGCTAGCTGGCTGGTGAAGATTGTGTGAGTGTGAATGGTTGTGTGTGTTGCCCTGTGATGGTCTGCTGAGCTGTTTAGGGTGTACCCCACCTTCATCCAGTGCAGGCTGAGACAGGCTCCAGCCTCCCCATGACCCTAATAGTAGGATTGAGCTGTTTGGCAAATGAGTGACTGCGTGAGTGGTCATATCATTATTATTATTATTATAATTATTATAATTATTATAATTATTATTATTATTATTATTTATTATTATTATTATTATCATTATTATTATTATTATCATTATTATTTATTATTGTTGTTATTATTATTAATTATTTTATTATTATCATTATTATTTATTATTATTTATTTTATTATTATTATTATTATTATTATTTATTATTATTATTTATTATTATTATTATTATTATTATATTATTATTACCACATGAGTGTGGGGAAAACGTGCAAACCTCACAAAAACGCCCAAGCATGGGACTCGAACACAGGCAGATGTGCTAACCACTACACCGCCATGCCACCCTCCTCCTACATCTGTGAATGGATTTTCTACAGAACCTTCAGAACATAATGCTACTATGCACCTCCTGTTTTATTTTTCTATTAAATTGCTTGTTTTAATAATAAGATTTTTAAATGTTAGTGGAAATAAGCAGCGCAGGCAACACACATCTTCCCTGGAAGACTGATACAGTTTATGATTTGATCATTAATTATAGGAACTTGTGGAAATATGTAAGATTTCAGTAGGACGTTCCTTACTTGAAATACAGGCTGCTGCCTGACAGGAAGACTTTCTAACCCTCGGAGTACTGGGTGGATGTTTGGCTTTTCCCCACTGTAGCTTTAGTTTCATTATAACCATTAAAGTCATAAAAGGTCTGGATTATTATTTAACCAATAAATGCATTGTATTGGCCACCGCCATCAAACAGGTCATTCAGGAAATTATTTTCCAGCTGGATTTTTATGACTATATTTTCTTATGTACTATACACTCCAGGTCAATGCCAAGCTGAAGTTGGTTGACACTTCATCCATGGAGTCATGATTTTTATTTATATATATATATATATATATATATATATACACTATTGACTTGGCCTTTATTGATTGCACAGAATGTATCACACAAATCATTTTGCACCAAATCAATAATGAAATCTTGTGGAAAATTTATATTAAAAGATCTTTGTTTGCTTAAGTGAGTTTCAGACAGGGTGTATTGAGTGTTTTGCTGATTAATTGAGTTAGTTTAAATTTGACCACTGCAAGTCTATTAAAGAATGCATTCCTAAATCACGATCTGCCATTTATGATTGAAATGAGATTTTCGATGCAGCGGAAGCTCTGTTAAATAAATCACAAGTACGTTTGACTGAGAACAATAAGCAGGACATAACTCTTAAGAAGCAAGGTCTTTCCATCTTCGACTGCCCCCACTTACCTGCATGCCTTTTCATAGGTCTAGTTACTTCCTTCTCACTTCCTGATAACCTTCAAAAACCCATTCAAACATGTTCCAGTTTACATTTAGAATTAAGGGGCAATTACATGATGCAGTAGGTTAAATTAGGGCGGCATGCTGGCGTAGTGGTTAGTAGGTCTGCCTCACAGCAAGAAGGTCCTGGGCTCGAGCCTTGAGTCCGGTGAGGGCGATTCTGTGTGGAGTGTGCATGTTCTCCCCGTGGGTTTGTTCCGGATACTCCAGTTTCCTCTCAGAGTCCAAAGACATACACATTAGGCTAACTGGAAATTTCAAATTGCCCCTGGGTGTGAGTGCGAATGGTTGTGAGTGTGTATGTTATCCCTACGATGAACTGGCCAGCTGTTCATGGTGTACCATGCTTTTCTCAGTCGGCTGAGATGGGCTCCAGCCTCCCCGCGACAATAATAAAGAATAGCATGGTTGGGAAAATGACATAACATGATAAGAGTATGACACACTATGGAGAAACATTTTAATGTAGTGAATGAATGTAATCAGTCTGACCATGTGACCTGATAGTCACTCACTCACTTACTCATTTGCCCAACTGTTTAATTCTAATAAGGTCACGAGGAGGCTGGAGCCTATCTGTATATATCTATATATGGAACAGCCAGTTAGCCTCATGTGCATGTCTTTGGATTGAAGGAGGAAACTGGAGTACCCGGTGAAAACCTACAGAAGCACGGAGAAAACATGCTAACTCAATACAGAAACACTCAGGACTCGAACCCAGGACCTTCTTGCTGTAAGGAGGATGTGTTAACCACTACGCCACCGTGCCGCCCACCTGCTAGTCAGTTTAAAGTTAAGTGGCACTTGATCACAGAGAGATGGGTGAACATACCAACTTTGAGCGCTAATCACATAATTGAAGCAAAAAGGTCACTTGGGCTTGGAGGTTTTGCTCGCTTGGACACACAGAAGGGGAAAAAAATGCTGAGATGACTTGCTTCAGTGGCAATGAAGGGCAGACTTCTCAAGGAGGGCGCTTTTTTTGTCTATCAGTTGATCATTTCTGTTTAATTATGTGGGGTGGATTTTGGAGTAGATAACAAGCTGTTATCTCAAAGTGAGAAGGATAGAAAGGATATCAAAAAGATAAAGTCGCATTCTAGATGCTTATATTGGTCATGGTTACATTTTTTCAGTAATATTTTGTCATTTAAGGAGCTGATTTCTTTTTTTTTCCTTCTGTTCTTTTTTTTTGCAATTTAAATATTAAAGAACAAAACGAAGGAGAGCAGAAAATCTGTGGAGGATATGAACAATAGTGAGAGGAACTGATAATGCCCTTGATGAAATAATCAAAAGGGTGGGAGCGTGAGTCTCCACAGCGCACATAATGGCCCCGAGGGATTAAAAGATCACCTGACTCAAGAAATGTGTTAAATGCTATGAAATGAAGAAATGATTAGGGAAGATACACATGGCGTAATACTTGACAAGTAATTGAGATGTACACTTACTGTGACGTCTGACTACACAGTGCACAGGGAAGATCAGTACAATGTTTGTTTGTTTATTTATTTATTTATTTTGTTCTATGTAGGGGTCTCCCTTGCACAGATTTTCTTTCTCTCACCCTCAAACCAGTGCAGCCTGCTCCAGCACCACTACAGGATGTCAAATAAAAAATAAAAATGTAAAATATGATGATGTAAAGATGTAAAATAAAAGATAAACGGAAAAAAGTTATATATAAATATAAGGGTGGCGCGGTGGCGTAGTGATTAGCACTTTCGCCTTACAGCAATAAGGTCCTGGGTTTGCCCAATGTTCACCCCTGTGCTTGTGTAGGTTTCCACCGGGTACTCCAGTTTCCTCCTTCAATCCAAAGACATGCACGTGAGGCTAACTGGCTGTTCCAAATCGTCCCTAGGTGTTGGTGTGAGTGTGAATGTTTGTGTGTGTGTTGGCCCTGTGATGGTCTGGCGAGCTGTTCAGGGTGAACCCCGCCTTCACCCAGAGTTGGCTGAGATTTTTTTTACTTGATTTTGATTTTGCTATACTGTATTAATCCCACAAGGGAAATTATTGCCTCTGCATTTAACCCATCCAAAGCGAGCGCACACACGTAAACAGTGAGCAGATGGAGCACACACATGGAGCAGTGGGCTGCTACACACATTGGGGCGCCCGGAGAACAGTTGGGGGTTCGGTGCCTTGCTCAAGGGCACTTTAGCCATGAAGGTGCAGCTCACTCCCCCACCGCCACACATTTTTCCTGCTGGTTTGGGAATCGAACCAGTGATAGGCTCCAGCTTCCCCACGATCCTAATAGGATTAATTGCTTAGGCAAATGAGTGAGTAAGAGTATATGTATATTATATAGATATATATTTACATATATACATATATGGGTCATTCTCATAGAAATGCATATTTTATGTCCCACACTTTATATACCCAATTATTTTTTTTTAAAATTGCAGTTTTTTCATTTTGTATAAATCACATGGTAAAATTTTGTCAACTCTGTTAAAGTCCTGTATTAATATTGCTGTAATTGCTGTAATTTATGAATCAAAAAAGCTGGAGCTTCAAAACTTTCCAGAAGTATACTCTGTACCATGGTGTTTATTTGTAGAATTTTGCAAGTATTTCTGTGAAAATTATTCCTTGGGAAGGTGCAATTAGAAATTATACACTTATATATATATATTCATGAGAATGACCCATATATAAATATATATACTTAGTGGTTAGCAAGAAGGTCCTGGGTTCAAGTCCCGGGCTCAGTAAGTGTGTTTCTGTGTGGAGTTTGCATGTTCGACCTGGCCCTTAAAATTAATATTATTCGATTTTACACTTTCATATTAATTCCACGTAATATGATCATATCCCTCTGCCGTTGGGAAAAATAAGAATTGAATGGGGAAGCTAAAAGGGGAGAGAATGCTACACAGGTATGAGCATGGGCAATCAGATGCTTCATTAAGAGCGGATTTATTCAATCAGCTAGCTCACCCTTTAATTAAAGGTACTAATTACACTATCGAAAGGCTTAGCGGGTGGCTCCAAAAGAGGCTCGGTCCACGCTCTTTTCCCCTCCTGCACCGGTGAAGGTGATGACCTTGTGATAACCTGTGTGTTCATCAGTCAAATTACTGTCCCCGGTAATGGTAATGCCAAAGCACTGGAACACTGGGGCCAACTAATCTGTATTCAAATTACACACCACCAAACAGTGAGGTGGCCTCCGTGGCTATAATTCAGGCGCAATGCATGCAGGGAGGAGAGCTGACGAACCCCTCCCGTCCAATCAGACATTATCATGCATTTCCCAGGTGTGCGTCAGGCCTTCTGGGGAGCGACTGATATTGGAAAAATTAATCATAAGTTCCCTATACTGCCTTAATGGTCATTTTAAATGAATTAATTGCCTAAATGTAGGAGGTGAACTGGTAGGGGTTATGGGTGAGAGGTGAGAGGTATGTTAGACTGAGGATTCCTGCTCTCTCATTCTTTAGATTCATATTATATGAGCTAATCGAATGACCAATTTTAAAAACATATATTTTACCTTAGAAAAAATATATATTTTGCATTTAAAATAAAAAAATGTGATATCACATTGGTATTTAATTACAGGCACATCACCTAATTAATGTTTTTATTTATTGTTATTTGTTATTTATTTTAATTAGCTTGAGCATTTCCAAAAAAAATATTAACTACTAGCAAATATTCATTAGATAAATATAATGAACTGATTGAATGACACACACGTCCACTGACCTCTCACGTGTTATGGGGACTCGGATGCACACATGTTCTGTCTGACTTGAAGATGAAGACGAAGTTGAAGTTGTAATGATGTAATTAGATCCCGGCGTTAGACCTATTGGAAAGTTCCTGTCTGTGTAAATGTAAAGACGATCACAATATTACTTTACTTTAGTACAATTTCCATAAGCTCTCAAATGTCTAGTGATAATAACAAGAACAATATACAGCTCACGATAAAGACAACAACTTACTAGGACCGACTGCACACTCGTGGACTGCGGACAGACAAACGCACACAATTTCCTGCGGAATAAAAATCGTCGCGTCACAGCACCTTCCGTGTAGCTCACACGAAAGGTAATAAAGAATATAAGCTATCTAGATGTGTTTTTCTTATAATCATATAATTATTAGCTTACAGCTAGCATTTTGCTAGACAAATAGTAGCCGCACAGCAGCACTAGTACTTTCGTGAGATAATAATTTACATGTATGGCATTTGGCAGAAGCTCTTATCCAAAGAGTCTCACATTTATATATTTTTTATGCTACCGAGCAATTGAGGGTTAAGGGCCTTGCTCAAGGGCCCAGCAGTAATAGCTTGGTGCTGCTGGGGCTTGAACCTGGGCAGTGGTGGCTTAGTGGTGAAGGCGATGGGTTTCTGACATGAAGGTCAGCAGTTCAATCCCCACTATCACCACTGTTGGGCCCTTGAGCAAGGCCCTTAACACTCAACTGAAAATTTTTAATTATAAGTCCCTCTGGATAAGAGCGTCTACCAAATGCTGTAAATGTAAATGAACCTCCTTTGGATCAGTAACCCAGAGTCTTAACCAGCCACCCCTGTATCCCCTCCACACACCCCATTCCAAACTCATTTAAAATCATGTCTGTACTATTATAAATAAGTTTATAATAGTACATTTATTATTGCTCCACAATGGAAATACTAACAATAAAACTACATTTTAAAATGAAGAATTGATTCGTTTATTTATCTATTTATTTATTTACGGCTGTTAAGTTTAAGAGCTCATGCTGAGTGAAAGTGTTAAAATACTGAACACCTAAAAGATTTCAGAGATTATTTGTATTCGAATTGAATCAGAAAGTGGCGTTTTGGCGCCATCTTGTGTCCACATGCGACATTACACGTGTAGTTTACATCCAAAAGCACAAACAATTTACACCAAATTCTCCATAAAAACTTCTGATCCCATCAGAGCAATTTAGACCAGCACAGTTTGTTTTTGCTCTGTAAAGTGTTATGGGTGTTGTGGGTTTTTATTGTGCAAGTCCTGAACCTTTACTGATGAATCTAATCCTATTTAACCTCACTGGTCAGTTTAAGATAATGCAATACACGTCCTGAGCCAGAACACAAAATAATACAGTCCTGTGATATATCATGTATTCGACTGGATAATACACCAGTTAAAACTATTTCTAAATAAATATGCATTCTCTGGCTTTGTGGCAGATCAGGTGAGGACCCCTTATAGGCCATTCTTGCTGGAACTGACGGTTGGGATAATTTTGATATAGAAACTACGATGGTTTAATAACATGATGGCGATGACTTTATGATGCCGTGTTGGGATACAGTATAGCTAGTTTCTGAGTTAAGACGCACATTTCCACAGCAGGGAAATACACGTACAGAGATTCTCTATTATTTCGTTCATTCATTTGGCGAATTGCTTAATCCTACTGGGATCTCAACACCTCTGGGCGAAGGTGGGGTGCACCATGAACAGCTTGTCAGTCAAGTGCAGAGCCAACACACACACACACACACACACACACACACACAACCATTCGCACTCACACTCAGACCTAGGGGCAATTTGGAACAAACAATTACCCTAATGTGGATGTCTTTAGATTGTGGGAGGAAACCTCAGAACCCTGAGGATAATATGATTAGGCGTCCACAAAGTTTTGGCCATGCTGTGTATTTTAAATAAAAATCCAGGGCGGTACGCTGGTGTAGGTGTTAGCACGTGCCAGAAGGTCCTGCGCTCAAGTCCTATATGAGGGCGTTTCTGTGTGGAGTTTGCATGCTCTCCCCGTAAGTTTTTCTCTATTGAGCATCATACGATTTTCATGTTTTAATGACATGAAACATGACGCGTCCACAGTCCATATGAATATGTTACCATGCAGATGTTCTAACACAGGCGCGTCAAACTAATTTTCACTGAGGGACAAATCAAAAAAGAAAAATTCCAGGTCACCGAGAGCCGAATAACTACTGAACATCCATTTCAAAAAGGGCATGAAATGAAATCTAAAACGCGAAATGATTAGTTTAGGTATTGGTTCTCTTTTCCTTTTCTCACTTTCCTTTTCTGACATCACACAATCTTTCTTGAGTCGTGAATGACTAGCTGTTTATTTGAAACAGGCTGCCGCCACCTAGTGGAAGGATGAGGAATTACGTTTCATGGTAACGGTCGATGCAAGGAATGTTTGATAATCATATTCTATAAAAGCTCTCACAGGCCACATAAAATGAGTTGGCGGGCCGGATTTGGCCCACGGGCCTCGAGTTTGACACCAGTGTACTAACATATTTGAATGGCAGTATTATCAGAGCTGCTGTTAGAAATCAAACACACTGGAAAATGTAAATAAAGTATTTGTATTCCATTCCATGAGGGGAAAAACAGTGAACGGCTTAATCATCGCTTACAATTTAATCTTATTAACACATAAACATCTTTCTATCACAATAATATCAGATATATATATATAGTATATAAAAGGATTGAAGAATTGTTATAAAAATAAAAAGGAATTTCATTAAAAAAAATACCAGTTTATCCAAACACACAAGACGTGTGACCTGCTTTGGATTCAACTATACAATGGAGTCATAAACAAAATTCACAAAACCTCAACACATTGTTATTACAACCTGTACAATTACATTCATGTACTATACCATCCCATCAATCATAGAACTGAAGAAACAAAAAGCGTGGCACGGTGGCGTAGTGGTTAGCATGTCCGCCTCACAGAAAGAAGCTCCTGGGTTCGATTCCCGGGCTCAGGCGTCTCTGTGTGTAGTGTGAAGGTTTCCCCAGGCTTACGTGGGTTTCTTCCAGGTACTCCGGTTTCCTCCCACAGTCCAAAGACAATTGGCGGTTCCAAATTGCCCCTAGATGTGAGTGAGTGTAACTGGTTGTGTGCGTTGCCCTGGTGAGCTGGTCAGGGTGTACCCTGTCTTCACCAAGTGTCGGTTGAGATAGGCACAGCCTCCCCATGACCCGAATAGTAGGATTAAGTCGTTCAGTGAGCGAGTAAAGTTAAAAAAAAAAGCAAGACATTTAAAATAAACTAATATTGAATATATTACAATATTACACGATGGATGGCTATTATCTAATACATACTTTATTATTATTATTAAGAGTAAACACTCTGACCTGAATTATAAATATATAATGATGGTTTATTTGTGACAGTCTACAAAAATAAGTGAACTTCTCTAAAAGTCCTTTATAGTTCAGTCTGATGATTAAACCTTTGTTTCTACACAATAACGTTTCGACAGCATGACAAACGAAAGCATCATATTCGTACAGGATTGTTGTATATTGCTGTAAAAATGATAAAACTATTGTAAACACACTTTCAGTTATTCAAGGCTCAGATTTAGAGAAACAGCGCAGGCCAGGGATCCTCCAGCGAGAGCTAGTGTGGACGCGCAGGTCCAGCCACTCCTGATGTGCCACAGCTAAATACGACTCGGGTGGAGATGTGGAGAGCAGTTCAGGGCTCACGGAGCCGTCTGCTCGAGTCAAAGCCTGATGACAAGCTGCCTGGATGTCAATAGTCTCTAGATTATTGAGGCTTCCAACTGCCTGGTCCACCACCTGGGCCCTGTTAGGACCTGAAAATACAAAAAAAAAATTTGATTAATATTTTAATACATTTTATTTTAATTTGTTAGTCAGAATAAATACCGTATAAATATTTTTTATTGATGTTGACGGGCGGCACGGTGGTGTAGTGGCTAGCACGTTCGTCTCACAGCAAGAAGGTCCTGGGTTCCAGTCCCAGGCTGGGCGTTTCTGTGTGGAGTTTGCATGCTCTCTCTGTACTTACGTGGGTTTCCTCTTTTCTTTTTTCTTTTTTTCTTTCTTCACAATGAAGCAGTGGGTAGAGTTAGACTCAGAGCTGGAGATGAACGTACAAAAGCACAGAGAGAACATGCAAACTCCTCACAGGAACACCCTTGCAGAGGACTCAAACCCAGAACCTTCTAGCTGTGAGACGTATGTGCTAACCGCTACACCACCGAGCTCCCGTAGATTTTTATTTCGAACACGACATGGAGAAAAACTTTGTGGACACGACCCTCAGGGTACTCCGAGGGTGAGTGTGAATGACCGTGTGTGTGTGTTGGCTCTGACGAGCTGTGCGGGGTGGACCCCACCGTCGTTCGCCCAGAGAGCCATGACCCCGACAGGATTAAGTGGTACGGCAAATGAATGAGAGAGTGATGAGTGATTTGAACTAACATTTTTATATTTATTTTATATTTATTTTATATTTTTAAACAGAAATATATAAATTCTAATATATATTATTTAATTATATTTTTACATTTACAACGATGTCATCCAACACACATAGAGGAAGTGATCAGAGGTTTACTACCCACATTTTTATTTATTTGTTTGTTTGTTTAATAATACTTTTTATTTTTTTTTATTTTATAAACTGCCTTAAAATTTCTGCTTACTGATAGCATGAGAAGAGTGACGGGAAACACAACCTGATATTAAACACCATTATTTTTCTTCATTGAGAGTAAATTTTTTGATATAATTTTATATGTTGAATTTTTAATTATGAATTATGCTACTTATGGAGGAACTGCTCACTTGTGGGATTTTTATTCGCTGTAAACCGAACTGCATGACTGTATTATTATGAAAAACATTAGTACTGCTGGACATATTAACTAAATTCACTTTTTCCAAAATCAGCTTGAATTTTACGGCTCAGAAAACCATCTACTGGTTAAAACCATCCAGGACCGTGCAGCACCCATGTTGATGTTGATGATGTTGATGTCAACCGTCTGGTACATCTGTCAACGTCCTCAGCCCCTCCTCACCCACCCTCTCAACGCCCTTTTCTTTCTTCACAGTGAAGAAATGGGTGGAGTTAGACTCAGAGCTGGAGATGGACTTACACTTCAAGTGCTGAATACTGACGAAGGTTAAAGTTGAAACGATCCTCAGTCATTCACCAAGATTGAACCGGATTCACACAGGAAGCCAAGAACGACATGTGACCATGCAACGTCAATGAAAGCCGGCGAAATGAGCGACCAGAGGGAAAATTTTGTGATGCGAAGCAGGTACGGAGTTCGACTAACCTGACCGACCTTTCGTGCGACGCGATTCGAGCGATTACCAATCCGAGCTTAAAGATACTGTTGACTGACTGATGCCACAAAACATTTTCCGTAGGGAAACAATGAAGACGAGTTTAATTAAGCCGCCCACATCAACACGGAAGAGGAGCTCATTATTGCCGTGTAGAAATATCCTGTATGACTGTGCACAAATTTAATAACCAGAAACGCCATGGTTGGGTCCACGTTTACGAAACTCTCAGCATTTCCTGTGAGTATATATTTACTGTATACACATTTAGCTCCTCCCAGTTCATGATGCACAAGAATCTCCGTTCTATACTTGCTGTACACTAATAATAATAATAATAATAAGACATATAATGATGATGATGGTGATATGAGCAAAAATAAACTCAAATAATATAAGATGACGATAATAAAAGCTTTCACGGACCTGCTGCGGAAAGATTTTTAAGCAGGACATTTGCGAGGGAGTTACCTAGGCAACAAGAGCTGATGACGCTTCAGCGGCGAATCAATTTACTTCCTTCGTGAGGCGTGTTGCTCATCGCCCCCTGTGTGAACGGGGTATTACTTGCTACATTTTATGCTAGGCAGTAACTCACAGCAGTGTCGGAAAGGCTCCCATCTCCGAGAGGGCATGTATGGTTTGGTCAAAGGTTGCTGTAGCAGGCACACTATGGCGCTGTCCACTTGATGAAAGACGCGCAGCGACAGGAGCCGGTGGTGCAGCTCCTCTGATAGGCTGTACTTCTCAGAACGAATCAGCTCTCGAATCAGGTCAAAATCCTGCTTCAGCTGTAGAGCTCCATGGACACTATAACAAAGGAGTAAATGTTAAACGTAGAGGGGAAATGTTCTGCCGAACATCATCGCCCGTTTCCAATACCAGGGTTATATATACACCAGATACATTCCCAACTGACCTGAACTTAATCCTCTGCTTGAGTATGTGCTCCATCCAGGCCTCCATGAAGGCAGTCATGGCCTCTGCCAGTGCTGGGATACGAGTCTCATCCGGTAACGGCTGCACTCCTTCTAACACCTGGCCAAGCACACTTTGAGCTGCAAAGGCTGCGTAATCACTTGGGGTGCTGGGTAATTCTACGAAAAAGCGCACAATGATAATACTGATGATTAAAAACACACAACGCGGTTGTACTGAAAACATTAGCACATCTTTAAAGAGTAGCGGTAGTGGACATCCTTGCAGCATAATTTGTGCATATGTAACACAATAAAGCGATACGGAGCTTATTTTAACATAAATGACCATAAAAAGCTCTATACTGCGTAATTTTATACCGTGGATTACTAGTGGGGGCTGAACCACTGGTAAGCAGATGCTTTTTTCCCTGGAAGTAACGTGAACACGTTGGGCGGGGCTGTCCAGCACAAGTAAACAAGCAGATCTATTCAGCGAGCGACATTTTAGGTGAAAAAAAAATGTTCAAGAAACAACTATGGCAGCAATTTAGAGAAAATGGGTGTAAACGGTGACCAATTTGAACCAGAGAGGGAGAAGTCTCTTGTGGAGACGGTGAGACGTCACATTCTAGTGACTCTGAGGACGAGAACGCTGCAAGAGATGAGCGTGACGGTGAACCCAAAATGGTTTATGCAGCTAACGTTTAGAGTTCACGTCACTACCAGGCTGGAACAGCCAATCAGAAAGGCCACATGTCTCTGAGCATGCCCAGTGTCGCAGCACTCGCACATACTTTCACAAGGGGCATGGACTGATGTTGCCAGAAGGAGCTGCTGATGTCACACGTGATCGTTTTAAAGAGCTAGTAGCACTCATTCACCACAGGTCCACTTTAAAGCATCATCCTTCTAACCTGTTTTACAGCTGACTCTCCAGTGTTTTCCTGACGGCATCGTTTGCTCAAAAATCTCCATCGACATTTTCTTGCAGTCCATCGAAAATATCCTCAGGACGAGTTCAGAGAAAGCCTGTGATATATTAAAAGGTTACATGTTCATAAGTTTTCGTGCTCTTTCTGTGCTTATGTGGGTTTCATCCTGATACTCCGGTTTCCTCCCACAGTCCAAAGACATGCACCTTAGGCTACTTGCCTATTCCAAATTCCCCAAGATGTAAGTGTGAATGATTGTGGTGTTTCGGTTTAGGATGTTTAGGGTGTACCCTGCCTTAGTCCAGAGTCGGCTGAGATAGACTCCAGCCTCCCGGCCAATAAACGTATGAATATACGTAAGATTTCATTTCTGAATTCACTATATTTGGTAGCACAGTGGTGTAGTGGTTAGCACTTCCACCTCATGGCAAGAAGGTCCTGGGTTTGAATCCCAGGCTCAGGCCTTTCTGAGTGGTTTTAATGTTCTCCTTGTGCATGCATGGGTTTCCTCCAGGTACTCCTGTTTCCTCCCACAATACAAAGACATGCACAGTAGGCTAAGTGGCTGTTCCAAACTCTCCCTAAGTGTGGATGTAAGTGTGATTGGTTGTGTGTTGCCCTGTGATGGTCTGGTAACCTCATCAGGGTGTACCCCACCTGTGCCCAGTGTCAGCTAAGGCTCCAGTCTCCAGTATAAATACTGTTAAAAATAATAATCGCGATCATGGTAATTTTGTTCCCAGTTATGAAGACATAGTGCACTGAAATCTGAGAACATGTTACCTGGAGGTGTGATACTGCATTAGACAGAAGCGCGCCATGTTCCACGATGAGATGATGATGATGATGATCAGTACTTCCACCCACGGTCTCCAGCTGCTGCACTAAACTCTCCACCGCCTCTCTGAGTGCCTTTCGAATTCAATCGATGTCAATGCAAATTCTTAGTGTATATTCTTCAAATTGGTATACGATTCAACACAAAAACAGTGCTCGGTACCTTAAGATCTCCTTGTGTGACCAGCACAAACTTAGTAAGAGACCAAGAGGCCAAAAACTGGTAGGCTTTACTCATAACCCAGAAAGTAGAGGACTGGATAGAGGCTTGGGCCCTGCATAGTAACCCTAGATACAAACCAAGGCTTCCGGTTTCTTTCTCTCCTGGACACAGAAAGATCAAACATTAGAAATACAAATTATGAAACATTCATGAAGAAAACACATGCAGGTGTTTAAACTACTGCACGTCCTCTAGAGGGTAAAACAGAACAGGAAATAGACTGGGGCGTACCTAGGTTTGGGTGCCGGGTTCGCAGTAACTGGAGCACAGAGAGCAGAGGGGGGAAGAGCTGGAGGGCAAGTTCCGTGGTGGCGGTTCTCACAGCGGAAGGTTCCATCTTGGTTGTCAGTAGGCATTTATCCTTTAGTCCTACACCCAGTGACTCACACGTTACTGCAACACAAACACACACTTAGCACCGCTAAGAAGAATTGCAACTGAAACAAAATGCAATAAAGCTTTTTTTTTTTTATTTTTTTTTTTTATTATTATTATTATTCATTCAAAATATTTTCTCATTTCTGATTGGTGGAAAGCCACAAGCTAATCCTTGGCATTCTTCCACGAGCCGATGTATTGCATCACTGGACCAGCATTAGATCATTTGAACAATCACAGACACAAAACTATTTTCATTTAACATTCCAACCTTCTGGCTTTATGAAACACTTACAAAAAGAAAAAAGAAAGAAAATTGTAGTCAACTGTGACTGTTTTTACAGATCAAACAGAGGAAAAAAATGTTGAATCCCTCAATTCTGAGGAAAATATTATGGAATCACCAAACAAAAACAACACCACTCGTACTTTGTTGCTCCACCTCTGGCTTTTCTAACAGCTTGAATTCTCTGAGGCCTGAATTGAATTATCAAAAAACAGCATTCTTCATCAATCCGCTCCGACTTTCGCTTATTGCAGTTTCCAGATCAGCTTTTACAGGTTGGAGCCTCGTCGTGGACCGTTTTCTTTAATTTCCACCAGAGATTTTCTATCGGATTGAGGGCTGGGCTATTTCCAGGCCATGCCTTTGACATTGTATGTCTTTCTTGAAGGAAAGTTTTCATAGCTTTTGCCTGACGGCACGATGCGTTATCATCCTGAAAAATGATGTCATCACCACCAAACATCCTTTCAAATGATGGAATAAGAAAAGTGTCTAAAATCTCAATATAAACTTGTGCATTTATTGAGGATGTAATGACTGTCATCTCTC
>JBCNYH010000016.1:13336024-13350736 GCA_039654325.1 Tandanus tandanus | reverse complement strand
GGTCAGGTGTCAGCGCTCTGCATGCTGTAAGATCCGCCCCCTACTCTGACACCTGACCGGTGGTCCAATCATGTTCAACTCCGCCTGCCCTGAGCAACAACAGCTCTCTCATTGGTCTCGTGCAAACCTTGTCCTAAATAGAGGAGGGACTAGAAAGCAGGTCTCTGACGTAGTTCTTCTTCTGCGGCTTCTTCTGCGGCTTAGGGGGCGGAGTAGGGGGCGGGTCTTACAGCATGCAGAGCTCTGAAAGCAACATTCTACAGCCGAACCCCTTAGTCCCACTACCAGGGTGACGTGGAGACTGTGTCTGGGTCATTCTCATCAAAGTGTAATTTCTGATAATTAGTAATTTTACCTTCCCAAGGAATAATTTTCACAGAAATGCTCCAGCTTCTTTGAATCATCAATTACAGCAATATTGACTCAGGATTTTAACAGAGTTGATGTAACAGAGTTGACAAAGTTCTTGGGGACATGGCTTCATATGCTCAAAACACCAACATTTATAAATTTTCTCTCTTTGTACATATACAGTTTAAATTGTCAACACATGAAGGTGCTTTTATATCAGAACAGATCTGGGCAAATCCAATTTAATACCTGGAGAACTGATGCTAAAGTAGTGACAACGGTATCGGGGACACAGCACATTATTAATTCAGCATTTGTGCACATAACTACAGTTAAGATCGGTGTTGCCTTTTTTTTTTTTTTTTTTTACATTTGGGTGTGACTATATCATGTTATTTATACAAAATTAAAAAACTGCAATCTTTTTAAAAAATAATTGGGTTTATAAAGAGTGGGACATAAAATATACATTTCTATGAGAATGACCCGCCTACCTCAGACAACACTGAGTGAAGGCGGGGTACACCCGAGCAGATCGCCAGACCACCAACACAAACTCGCAGCCATTCACAATCACATCCACACCTAGGGGCAATTTGGAATAGCCAAACAGCCTAATGTGCATGTTTTTGGACTGTGGAACAAAACCGGAGTACCCAAAGGAAACCCACGCAAGCACAGGGAGAACATGCAAACTCCCAGATACTCGAACCCAGGACCTTCTTGCTGTGAGGTAGAAATGCCAACCACTACGCCACCTAACATACAATGATGTACTGTATAACCATATCTATTACACATTAAAAACATCGTTTCATATTTTCACATTCATTTCTTTATTTCCAGAATGATCCTTATAAAAACACCTGGTTAAATATAAAAAAATCCAATAGCCACATAAAGTTTTATAAAAAGGCCTGTCAAAAAAATCTTTTGTTTCCGGTCATCTGCTCGATCCTGTGTAAATATCACGGGCATAGAGCCGGATTAAAACACTAAGCAACAAGCCTGTCGATTTGCCTTTGAATTGCGTTCGAAGACACCTATTCACCTGTCTCTCTGTCACAATGTCCCACCTGTGACATCATCACCTTCTGATTGACCCAGACAGACTATGGCATCACCACCCTGCTTTAAGCCCTGAGACCTCATAAACCCCCATCACCTCTCTGTGACATCAGCACCTCATTAAGTACTAGCAGTGCAATTGGTGGGTTTTTTATTTGTTTGTTTTTTTTCAGAATGATTTTTTTTACAATGGCTGTTTTTTGGATGTACCCAGGTTTTAAAAGTTGTTGTATAAAACCCCTTTACAAAGACTTATCCTGAACTGCGAGGTTTCTTTCAGCCTCACTCCATACTGTATTCATAAGCGAAGAGGAAGGTGGGAATTATGGTCTGCAATGTATTCAATCAGTTTCGCTTAGAGAAGAGATTGTGTGATGCAGTACTGCTCACAGTTGACGGTGACGAGTTCCACGCCCACAAGATCATCCTGTGTGGCTGCAGTGCGTACTTCAGGGGTCTCTTCACCAACAGCTTTTACCCTTCGGATCAGCACACGTACAGGATTCCTGGCGTTTCTGCTCACATCATTGAGCTGATCATCGAGTATGTGTATGTGCAGCATGTTACCATCACAGAGGAAAATGCGTTTGAGCTGCTGATCGCTGCTGATTATTTGGGAGTGAGTGACTTGGTGAAAGAGTGCTGCGAGTTCCTGAAGGCTCATATCTCTTTGGAGAGGTACATTGACATCTGGCGTTTGGCTCACTTCTACTCCTTCAAAGAGCTGAAGCAGCAGGCCTTCCAGTCCATCCTGCTCAACTTTGAGACAGTGCAAGCCTCTGAAGAGTTCCTGGACCTGACGGTCGAGCAGCTGAGTGAGATCATTGAGAATGACAATCTGAACGTCAAGCAAGAAAGTCTGGTGTTTGAGGCTGTCATAAAGTGGGCCGGACATGCTCCGATGGAACGGAAAGCACAGATGTTAGAGTTACTCTCCAAGGTGCGCATGAGGTTGCTGAAATTCAATTACTTCGTGGAAAATGTGAAGAACAACATTTTAGTGACCAATGACGCAGCATCTAGAGCATTTATCAACAGAGTTTTCATGGTCATGTGTGGGCTCAACCCTACCACGTGTCTCAGCCCGGAACTCACACGACCCCGTCTGCCCAATTCCATGCTGCTGGTCATAGGTGGCTGGAGCACCTATCCCATGAATCCCATCGAAGCATATGATTACCGAACAGATCGCTGGATTTGTGTGTCACACCACAACTGGAGTCCACGATCGCATCACGGGACGGTGTTTCTGAATGGCTTTGTGTACTGCATTGGTGGACATGACGGGGAGAATTACTTGAACAGTGTGCTGAAGTTTGATCCCATCACCAGAACATGGGAAGAGGTGAGCCCCATGCACTTACCCCGCTGCTTTGTGAGTGCATGTGTGCTGGATGGCCAGATCCACATAATAGGAGGATTTGATGGCAACAAACAGCTTAGTGCAGTCGAGCGATATGATCCTCAGAATGATCAGTGGACTATGATAGCACCAATGGGCCAACAAAGGAGTGAGGCACAGGTTACCGTCCTCAATGGCAACATATATGTATGTGGAGGGTTTGACGGCGAGGATGATTTGTCCACAGCAGAGTACTACAGTCCTAAGATGGGCCAGTGGACCTTCCTCCCCAACATGAACAGCAGTAGGACTGGAGCGGGTGTTAATGCATTCGAGGGAGAGCTTTACGTTGTTGGAGGATCAGACGAAGTTACTACTCTTAGAAGTGCCGAGGTGTATAACCCTCAGAGCAATTCTTGGAGAAACATTTCAAGCATGATCACCCAGCGCTGCGACTTCAGCATGGAGGTGATTGACAACTGCCTGTTCGCTGTTGGAGGGTATGTCGGGACTCGGTACACTAAGAAAGTGGAATATTACGATAATAAAACTGACAAATGGTATGCAGTCAAGAGCTTGAGGATTTCCCGCACTGGGATGAGCAGCTGTGTGGTGTCCGGTTTACCCAACATGGCCGACTACATCACACCTCAAGATGTTTCCTACAGCATCCAAGAGGGTTGCCACAGAAAAAGGAGGAGATGCTAATTCTTTTGACAATGGTAAATGAACATTTCTTTGTATTATTATCCCTTTGGTCCCATGCATCATTACTTGATATGTTTGTTGCATAATTCTGTTTTGTCACATGACCACCACCAGCGGTCCAGCTCCCCAGACTTCTAGGCAGGGGTTCACTTTTCAGCGCCGCCTTTGGACTCACCTGTGCACCTGTTATCAGGTACGATAGTGTCTTTTGTTACTGCCTGCGTTTTCTATTGGCTGTCCTGTCCACTTGCTCTTTACTTAAACCAGTCACACTATTTATGTCCATCTGTTTGCCCTCTCACTGGCTTTCTCTCTGTATATTTGTGCCACGCACTGCTCTCCCTGGCTTGCATCCTCCATGCCGGTATCCTGAAGGTGTGCTCGCTGCTTTGTTTCTGGTCTTTGACCAGCATGAGACACCGAGTACAAGTTTTAACCTGCTTGCCTTACAAACTGTGTTCTTGTTTTGATTTTTTGTGAGCCTGAGCAGAGGTCTCGAATCATTTGCTTGCTGTTATTTAGGCTCTCTCATAGGTTTACACCAAGACTCCTGTGCCTGTGTCGCCTAACTGAGGATTGATTTTTGCCCAAATGTACTGATGTAATTAAATCACTTAACTTGCCTTTCACTTGTCTTACATTTATACAGTGGCACCTCGCAAGACGAGCGTCCCTTTATACGAGGAACTTGCTTCATGAGGGACGCTTGCGAGTATTTTCGCACGCTCTCGGATTATTAACATCATTGATCCGGAGTGTAACATCTGCAGTGTCCAAAAAGTGAGTGTTCTATGTCATGAAAACTATGTAGTGAGTGAGTGGATAAGTGAACGTTCTGAATACAGCCCGAGATAATTCCCTAGGATACAGATGGTGTTATAAACATGTTTAATCGGTATTATAGAAAGATAGCACAGGTACACAGATAGAAATAGCAGGTGTTACTGCTGCCAGCTACTGAGTTTAGGTAAAAGTCCTGCTCAGCATAACTATTTAACTTTACTCAACTTCATCCAACTTTTCTAACAAGCCCACAATATGCAAAACCCAGCCCAAAAAAAACAAAACAACACATCGCCTTGACCAAAACCTTCTTAACACTGTCACCGATATTTCTGACCACCTTTCCACCGGTTTAATTCACAATTCAGGGGCTCGTTGATTCCACTGCATCCAGGATCTCCCGGCAGAGAGCTTCAGCGGGTCTCATCTGCAATGATGCAGGAGCCGTTTCCTGAGGAGCTGGAGAAGTAACTCCCAGGGGAGGAGAAGGAATGGGATCCAGCGATGGAGAAGGAATTAATTCCTGAGATGGAAGAGAAATAAATCCCGCAGGTGGATGCAAGACACCACACGAACAACGAAAAGATCCACGAGGCTCAGGAATAAAATCAAACCGGCTGAGGAATGACTCCTGATGCCGAGGAATAGGTTCCACAAGCAGAGGATGAAACCTGGTGCAGATAAATAAATTGCACAGACGTTGAGAGTTTGAAAACTTAATGTTTTCAACGTAAATTCAAAACTTAAACACAAACTTCTCTAAGCCTGGTTGTCATGGGACACCATTGAGACACTGAGATGGGCCCCATCCTCCCCAGCCATCCGGCAAAAAATTTTTTTTATAAAAGCACCTTAATGAACACAGATTATAAAAGCAACCATGAAATCTTTCTGGCTTTTAAACAGAAGGTGTCTGAAGAGTTAACACTGCGATAACTGGATTGTGGTAATGAAGTGTGTGTGTTGCAAGGCCACTTTCGATGTCATCTACCCAAGTGTACTTGGAACACATTAAAAACATCGTTTCAAATTTTCACATTCATTTCTTTATTTCCAGAACGATCCTTATAAAAACACCTGGTTAAATATAAAAAAAAAATATCCAAATGTATCACAAAAATAAAAACTTACTTTACAATTATACATAAGAAACATATACTAACATGAAGAAAACCTGCCAATATGGAGAACAATTTATAATCAGTGTCATTTTGATTTTATCTAACATTATAGTTATTAAATTCACCAAAAAACAAGAAAGATGTGTTTTAAAAAGCAACAGGAAACAGCACATTAATGAAAATAAAATCATGAAAGGGACAGTGTGGTTCACGGCAACGGTTCTCTCACTTCATCAGACCATCAGTAAGAGCAGTTACACCATCTCAGCCTCGTCTATCTTCATCATCTTGCTGGGGGTTCCTGAGTCCTGCAACAAATCAACATCAACATGAAGGACTGCATCAACAATAAACTGCAAACCAAGAGATTAATGATTAACCATCATATCTTTCCAATATCTGATCTACAACTAGGATACACAGCCTGTGGTTTATTTTTAGCATGTTGAATTTCAAACACACCTCAGGGAAAGATGACATGCTAGATTTTGAGTTCAACGCTTCTGTTTCAGGATCCACTGAGCACTCCACATCCAGCTCAAAGTCCATGACCTCGCCCAGATCTCTAAACAAGTGAAAAACAAGTCACTTCAAAAACAAAAGCATTCAAATCAAAAACATTCAAACCATAAATATTTAAAACCTTTTATAGAACTGATCAAACTTTACAAAATGATGCTCCATGTTTCTATTCTGTGGATCATTATATTGAAAAATCTACATCAGTATAATACTGGTGGGCAGCACGGTGGTGTAGCACTTAGAATGTCTGCCTGACGGCAAGAGGGTCCTGGGTTCGAGTTCCGGGCTTGGCAAGGGTGTGAACACGCTTGCGGGGGTTTCCTCTGGGTACTCTGGTTTCCTCTCACAATCCAAACACATGCACATTAGGCTGAGTGGCTGTTCCAAATTGTTCATAGTGTGAATGGTTGTGTTTTGACCTTGTGATGGTCTGTTGAGCTGTTAAGAGTGTACCCTGCCTTTACCCAGAGTCGGCTGAGATAGGCTCCAGCCTCGATGCGTCTCTAGTAGCATGAATGATGGGTTGTTGTTTTTTTTTGCCAGTTCAGTGTAATTCAGAAATCCATAAACACATAGCTGGTTAAAACACAAGCTAGGTGAAGCATAAACTCGGATGGAGCATTCCAAAAAATAAACAAACAGCCAATTCCTCTCATAAATGAGAATGTTTGAGTATCCAAGCACATCAGTGAACCAGACATATTTTACTTTTGTGCTATTTATATATGCAACAAAAGTTTTGCTAAAAAGAGGAAACGAAACATACACAGCTTGCAGATCGCTGCCTTCTTCAGCAGGAGGGTCCCAAGCATGAAGTTTGACTTTCCACAGCTTGATCTGCTGGTCCCAGGAGCGGCGGCTGTATTTCCTAAATTTGTTGGGAGTTCGTGGATGAACCCCTGGTTTCCTCAAGTGTCTGGAATTAGAAGTAAAAGAATAATTAAAAAAAAAAAATCCATTTAAGCTCTCAGCACAAGTAGGTACAGCACAATAACAGCACATGCTCCATTCTACTGAGTAGAACCTACTCACTTTGGTACTTCTTTAATGTATCGGTCGTAGGCGATGGTGTTCTTCCCGTAATTAATCTGCTTTTGTCTCCGCATTAGGACAGTCTCGTCAGTCTCGATTTCCCCGGGGACGGGCGAATCTCTGGAATCTCGTGAGTCTGAACTGTAGGTACAACGCATCCATTATTACTGTATAAGCACCCTGAGCCCATCATTACAAACTAAATACAAATAAAACTAACAAACCTTCCGGATGATGCTTTCCTCTCTCTCTGAACAAAA
The DNA here is from genome assembly GCA_039654325.1 of Tandanus tandanus. NCBI lineage: Eukaryota > Metazoa > Chordata > Actinopteri > Siluriformes > Plotosidae > Tandanus > Tandanus tandanus. The sequence goes on along the minus strand of JBCNYH010000016.1, from coordinate 13,343,549 downwards.
TCTCCAGTCAGTATCCGCCGTCTGTAACTAAACCAGTGAAGAATTTGAACAATTTATAAAACCTGTAAATAAAGTGTGCTGACCATCAATTCAAACATCTAAAGAGTAAAATGAAATAAAAGCAACTGACCGCTCGATGTCCCGCCGAACATTAGTACGCATTTCATCATTCTCCACCTCCTCTGCCCAGTCTCTTATTCTCGATACAGGTCCTTCGCTCTCTGGAGTGGTGAAACTGGACAAGGAGAAAAAAAAATTATTAAAATCAGAAAAATAAGCTCCCCAAATAAAATCAGCACAAAGTGACACGGACCACAAACACATCTTTAATACAGTACCCTTTTATCCTTAATCGCTTTTTTTTTTTTGGCTAAGTGGATTTTATACACAATTATTAAATCAGAGATCAGAAGCATAGCTAGAGTTTAAAATATTCTAAAATGTCTAAGATATTGGCATCTGTAATTCTTTTTCCACTTTTTTTAACCTATAAATGTTGTTACAGTGTTGAGTAGCCAAGTTAGAGAATATCAGAATGTTAAATAATACAGTTAGCATGTATTTAAATTTTCTCTTTGAGCTGTTTGGTCCGGAAGTAATCACAAGACTGTTGCTTTTTTTTTTTTTTTGCACACTGGTACATCAAGCCTAAATAACTGTGGAGATTTTTGGATTAGGAACATACTTTGGGGCTCCACTGGTGTCTGAATGGTTACACTAAAACACTTTACCTTTCAGGTCTGTTTGATCGTCTTCTATCTGAAGTGCTGGTCTCAGACTCATCATGTGATCTCCGTACCTTCCCATCAGCGTCCCGTTTCCGGCAATGAGACCATCTAGGTCCTTTGTTCCTGTCAGAAAATCACAGCAACACAAGTTGGATTTAGCAGTAGTTAATTTCATTCTGTAAAAAATATTTCTTTAATCTCAGCCAAGTCTGGGAGAAGGCGGGGTACACCCTAAACAGCTCACCAATCCATGACAAGGCAACACACAAACACAAACACAAAGACACACACCCATTCTTATTGTCCCTCATACCATGGGGCAATTTTGAATACTCAGTTAGCCTAATATTCCTGTTTTTGGACGGTGGGAGGAAACCCACAGGGAGGACCCACACGGGGAGAACATGCAAACTACACACAGAAACGCCCTCGCCCGGCCCAGAACTCTTCTTTGTGTGAGGCAGATGTGCTAACCAATACGTCACTGTGCCGTCCACAGCTCAAATTAAAAAAAAAAAAGTTAGATTATTTTGCAATTTAAAGTCCAGTGCTGCAATAAGTCTGGGAAACTGAGGGGGGTGGGGGTGGACAAAGACATAGGGTTTGTCCAGGTTTCTGCCTTTTTTTGGGCCTTTTTAAGATAGTGCCACACTATTATTCTTTAATTTATGAAATAACTATGTTCTTTCTTTCAATTATAATTGAATCTACATTATAAAGGGTGTGTTAGTGCTGTGATAACAGGAGGTTTAATCACACCCTGGTGCTTCAGTCGAGTTGTTTTTTTCTTTTTTATTTCCTTGATTTAAAAAAAAATAATAAAAAATCCTGAATTTCTTAATTGACCTAAACTGTATTTTATTCCCAGACACGAACAGGAAGTTTACACTTCCACCTGAACCTTTATTTCCACTCAGTCACTACAAGGTCCATAAGCAGCACCTCACTGTTTAAGCGCCATTTTGAAGCCACACATATCCGTGCTAGCTTTTTATTCACATTCCACTCTTAGAGATAAACAATACAGTAAAATCAAATGAAAACCGGGAGACATGTTTCTGGTATTATAGGGTCTATTTATGTTTGCGGTTTCTTTGTCTACTGTCTAACTCTGTTAGCAAACCATCACTGACTAGCTAATGATGACAAGATACTAAGGATATCCAGCCTTTTAAAATATAGCTATACATAAACATGAGAGAGAGAGAGAGAGAGAGAGAGAGAGAGAGAGAGAATGCTAATGTCTAATCTATGCTAATTTAAATCACTCAATCTTCACCTCAATCTCACTGTCTGACTGAAAAACTTAAAAATATGTGAACATACATGTACTATTTGTGCTATCTGAGGAGAGTCATTAATAAAATAAATCAGAAAATAGTTAACCAGAGCAGACTTGCATAATTTGGTAATTAGCTTCAGGAGCAGTTAGCTTCCGCTTTGTGAAGAAAAACCCCGCGGTTTTGCATGAGCTCGCGCGAGCCAGGATCTGACTGACCTGCTTTTCCAAGTAAAACCCAATAAAAACTGACAATTTTCCAAAAACTTCACACAAAGCAACCTTCCCATAATCCAAAGCGGTTCACCTGCTTTCTTCAGTCCTGTACTCCTCGTCCCCAGTATATTTATGGCGATAAGACATGATCTGCACCGATGAGATGAGGACAGAACAACAGCTGAGAAGGGTTTGACAAAAGCGCGCGCCACTTCGTCCCGCGGTGTCCGTCAACAACATGTCACATGACAACCAACAGCATTCTGGGTAAAATGGGAGGGTATATTACAATGACGTGTGCGTCACTTGAATTTTAACCCCGCCTGTTCGCTAAAATGAAATGTCACTCACTCGTTTGTCAAGCCGCTTAATCCTGCTGGGGAGGTGGGAGGCTGGAGCCTATCTCAGCCAACACAGGATGAAGGCGGGGTACACCCTTAACAGCTCACCAGACCATCACAGGGTCAATACACACACACACACACACACAAATACTCATACAGATCCACAAATCCACAACAGCCAGATAGCCTAATGAGCATGTCTTTGGACTGTGGGAGGAAACCGGAGTACCAGGAGGAAACCCACGCAAGCAAGGGGATAACATGCAAACGCCACACAGAAGCTCCCGAGACGGGGACTCGAACCCAGGACCTTCTTGCTGTGAAGCAGACGTGCTAACCACTACGCCACTAAAATGAAATCTCTCTCTCTCTCTCTCTGATGATGAGCTTTAGCAAACGCTAGCATGGTGGCACAAAGAATAAAATTGTCCTGATTGGTGTAGAAGGTCCTGGGTTCGATTCTCGGTGTATCTGTGTGGTTTGTCTCATCAGTCCATCACAAGGCCAAGACACTCACAACTATTCACATTCACACCGAGGGGAAATTGGAAACAGCCTTTTTTTTTTTTTGCACTTTTCACTGTGAAAGGAAATCGGAGCACTTTGAGATACCCCATAAGCACCAGAAAACATGCAAACACGCAGACTCCTTCTTGCCATGAGGCTTCCTGTTTACTCTCACTCACTCATTTGCTGAACTGCTTAATCCTACTAGGATTGTGGGGAGGCTGGAGCCCATCTCCGCCGACATTGGTTGAAGGCGGGGCACACACTGAAAAGCTTACCAGACCATCACTCGGCAATACACAACCATTCACACTCACACTCACCCAGGGGCAATTAGCCTAATGTGCATGTTTTTGGACTGTGGGAGGAAACCAGAGTACAGTAATGCTGGGGTTTATACTGGGGCATGATATCCACAAATTGAGAGAATCGTGATGGGCGTTGGATCAAATTGCAATGAATCTTGACAAAATTTTGGACTGTCAAAAATTTTTCGATTATTACGATTTGACGCCAATAATGATATACTGTGGGAATCGTAGTAGAGCTTAACAGACCTTGATGCACCATCGTAGGGGATCTTAATAAACCTGGAAACACGATTCCTTTAAGTTTCATCTCCTGGATGCACCCTGCCTCCTTTTTATACCCCATCATGCTCCAAGTGTGTTCATAAATCGTGGAACGCCCTGGCCCTAGTGGAAAGCCAGCATTAGAAAACCCACGCTAGCACAGGGAGAACATGCGAACCCCACATAGAAATGCCCTTGCCAAGCCCAGGACTCAAACCCAGAACTCAAACCCAGGCCCTACGCCACCACGCCACCCCCAGAGTGGACTTGATGAGCCACAACCTTTACCAAAGTGATAGAAAAAAAAGCCCATAGTGTAGAGAAAGACAATTCCGTTATCACGGTAAATCTTTACTTTATTCTGACATACCAAATTATCATTTTACAATAATATTTAACATGCATCATGCGTTGAGAGGAGCCAGCTGAGGTGGCTCAGGCATCTGATTAGAATGCCTCCTAGAACACCTCCCTGGTGTGGTGTTTCGGGCATGTCTAACCGGAAAGAGACCCCGAGATCGACCCAGAACACGCTGGAGGAACTATGTCTCTCGGCTGGTCTGGGAACGCCTCGGTGTCCCCCGGAAGAGCTGGAGGAAGTGACTGGGGAGAGGGACGTCTGGACCTCACTGCTTAGGCTGCCCTCGCGACCCGACCCCGGAACAAGCAGAAGGTGATGACTGATGATGACTGACTGACTATTTCTTGTGTAATGTGAAAATGTTCCGGCTATAACAATGTTTTCATGCCATTTTGTCAAACATTTAATGATAAAAGATTTTTTTCCCCCTTGTCGTAACATTTTTACATTATTCTGACAAACTGATCACATGAAACAAAAGCGAACGTCGAAACGTGAATGCAGCTAAAAACTGAAATATTCCACATTGTAACAGTAACGTGATTTTGTATGTCATGTCAATATGAAACTATAATTGCAATAAAGTGAAAAGTTCGACACGAAAAGTTTGTCACTTTTCCACGAGTGACAGCAATACGCTACAGTGCTTAGAGGGAAGATAAAAGCACATTTGTGCCATTGGATAGGACCGATACCGGACCAATACCGGACCAACACGCTTGAGATACCATTAATTACAAACTGGCTGGCTCACTCTGATGTGTTAAATAACTTTAAAAAAAAAAGAAGAAACTCAGAAGTATAGAGCAGTTTGTGAGTAACCCTATACATCAGGATACATATCACACTGTAAAAGAATCTTCGAGAGCCGTATTATCTACAGACTATCTAAAATCACTACAGTCTCCTGCCACATGATCTAACAGTTATCGAAGTTTCATCCAAATTCATCCAATAGTTTAGGAGGAGCTGTGTTCACAAGGCTAAGTTCTTAATGTTCTGATGGCAAGATACAGTACGTCTCTTTACAGCATATCGAACTCCTCTATACTGCTTCCTTGTGGACTAATTTCAAAACAGCGAGCCCACATTAGCTTCAGGTTGCCTTTAGCTGAGGTGCTGTATTGCTATTGTATTGCAGGAATCAGTACTTTCCAGGCCTTACTGAGGAAATTAATGTTTAAATTCATGTCAGTTAAGCAGCTGACAAACCCTTGTTTTAGTGTGACACGATACAGTCACTCATCTGGAAATGTTGGTATAACAGTTATGACTTCAGTGTTCCTTTTTATTTTTGTTTCTCCAAGCGTTTTGCGAGTCCTTCTAATGGACAATTCTAGCCTGTCAATAAAGAAACCCATTATACTCTAAAACCGAATAAGTTGAATTTCTCCCTGTCAAAACATCAGACCTGGATTATGATGTTACTATTTATTACAGGTAGTCCTAATTAGTATAGTGGCAGGTATTCCCATCTGTCATGCAGGAGACCAGGGTTCGATTCCCCAACGGGAATCAGCTTTAGGGGGGAGAAGCAGGTTTGGGACCTAAAGGTTGCTGGATTCCCAAACCGGCAGAAAACAAATGTGTGTGGCAGCAGGGAGAGTGAGCTGGACCTTCCCCTTCGTCATGGCTGAAGTGAGCAAGGCACCTCACCCTCAACTGCTCTCCAGGAGCCCCAATGTGTGGCAGCCTACTGCTCCAAGTGTGGGTGTGCACACATACTTTGGATGGGTTAATAGGCAATAAGTTCCCTTGCAGGATTAACACAGTATATATTATAATAAATAAAATTACTTCATACACATCTTCAGTTGGTTTACTTCAACTGTAGTTTCATCAAACAGTTTACGAGTTGCACTACAAGCTTCCACTGACAGACAGGATAATGATTGGGAGACACTGAACCACATTATGAGAAACCCACACAAAACATGGTACAAAAATAATTTACAATTCAGACATTTGACACCAAAACTTCACTTTATTGAAAGCTCAGGTTTTCTTCACAATTTAAAAGTAGACTTCTGCATCATGTGTAATTATATACATATAAACTTAAACACAGATTTCATGTAAACGAGTTCTCCTTGGATCGGTCAGAACATGATCAGTCTTCAATGTGGTGAGTCCATCTTCTCAAACATCCACCTACAACATATATACACAATCACATCAGCTTATGATGTTAAGTAGCTGTAGCTAATAGTTTATAATAAAGGAAACTGTTGCATGTAGCAGGCCTTCTTGTCAGGTTCTTTACGACAGTACACAAATAAAACCTGTGCCAGTCCTGCATATTCTGTCCCAAGGTATAAAAACATCACGGAAGCACAGAGTTTGCCATGATGGTATCAACTTGGGGTTTTAAATGAACAGGAAGGAAAGTCTGACCTTGTTCCTCTTACAACCTCTGCACAGCACCTTTAAAGGAAAAGACAAGTTAAAGGAAACCCAGGAAAAGTGCAGCAGGATTCCGGGGTATGAAATCATGCTCAGCGTTAAGGTTTCTTCACTTCACAGTAAGAATGATGTGTTGAAATAACTTCATCACGGCATCATTTACGCATCACCACAACACAAACACACTTACTGTGCTAATCCACAGCTCTCAGAAACACCAGGAAAGCGTTCAGCCTGCAACAGTAAAAAGTCATTGCTGCTCAATTGGCTCAGTCTTAGCACAACTGATTCATTCATAAACATAAAACTCCCTTACCGCTCAATTCAGCACATCACGGCTGCATGTCTTCAAGAAACTCTGAACATCTGCAAGAGATTACACTGGTAAGCTCACCTTACATTCCAAAATCCAACATGATGCACTTTAATTATTAATGTTTGCCCACAGACTAGGGCTGCCCACACGGGATTAGTGACCAGCCCACTCTCAGATGGGCAAGGACGCCACCACAGCCATGTTACAGGACCACTAAAACAGCAAGCCCTGAACACAGCCTAAACAGCAGCACCTTTCTTTTCCAGCAGAGTAACACTAGCTCAGGTACGGTACAGACCTGCACAGCTGACTGCCGCTGGATAAGATTAGCATATTCCACACAGGAAAGGCACAAACTTCCATCTCGGGATCAGAAACTATTCCGAGTGGATGGTGCTTGAATCTAAACTGATACTCAACAATGGAGCGTCAACACACAAAACGGAAAAATAAACCCAAATAAAATAGACCACAGGGGCCCAGACGCTGCCACTGGCAGGATGGTGACTTTGAAACAAGGTCACGGTGACCATATAAAGTCCCACACTTTTAGCCCCTGAGGGGACCCACAGACCAAATTTAGAGCTCTTGTATGTTTTCCTTCCAATTTTACTGCACCAACAAGTCTTATGGACAGATTCAATCTGTGTGCAAACACACCTTTAAAGAGCCAGTTTGTGTTCATGTAGGCGAAACCCTGAATGATGCTTTAAAAAAAAAAAAAAAAAAAAAAAAAAAAAAAAAAAAAAAAAAAAAAAAAACCCACCCCCCCCCCCCCCCCCCCCCCCCCCCCCCCCCC
>JBCNYH010000016.1:13247117-13267531 GCA_039654325.1 Tandanus tandanus | reverse complement strand
AAGGGAACGCGGTCGAAGCGCGATGATCTTAAGGGAACGCGGTCGAAGCGCGATGATCTTAAGGGAACGCGGTCGAAGCGCGATGATCTTAAGGGAACGCGGTCGAATCCTGTGTCAAAAAATTTGCCACAGCTATTATGATTTATTACAATTTCACACCCATCGTCATAGATCGTGGGAATCATAGTAGAGAGCAGACTTCAAACCCGTTTTTTTCACTGGGGCCACGATGTCTGCGATTTATGACCACTCTTGGTGCACGATTGGGGAGTAAAAACGAGGCATCCAAGAGACGAAACTAGAAGGAGTTGTGTTTCCAAGTTCGTCAAGCTCCCCTACGACGGCGCATCAAGATCTCGTAAGCTCTACCACGCTCCACCACAATTTCCACATTCTATCACGATTTGCATCAAATCGTGGCAGAAATTTTGTCACGATTCCACCAAGTTCCCTCGAGAACATGACGATTCGATCCCGCGCGCATCAGGCATCCTCTGAGATCGTGGTCATCGCAAACCCAGGGTTGTAAAATGTGCTCATCCTAAAGCTTTTTGTTTCTCTAGTACGACTTCATACTGAGTTGCATGGATTAGTTTAAGACATAAACGTGTCTGAAACTTCTTTGCTGAGATAATGAAGAAATGTGTCGCAGCAGTCGTAAGTAACGCGTCGTTCCCACCCCCACCCCACCCCCCCGGGGTCCTGAGTATGCTTTCTCTGTAACATGCTTATTTTCTGTCTGAATAACTTTAAGAGGCTGCTGAGGGAACAACTGTTTACAGTTGCTCTAACGTAAGTGATAAAAGGAACCAACTTCCATGACCATATATGGACCAGGTGTAAGAACGTGCTGTCTCAAGTGTAGAGGTGCACTCACGTTGTGGAGTGTGTGAATGTAATTGTGCACCATTTGTACCAGGATGATGAGCACAAAACTGTAAATAAGAGAGATGTTGGTGTGTGCGTCTCTGCACACTAATTACTCAGGATTACTGACAGTTCATTACCCGGAGTTTTATTCTCTGGAAAATCAGACGTTTCGTTGCCTGTTTTTACTAGCGTTTTGTACTCTTTTGTTTTCAAACATACCAGATAACTTTTAATTGCTCATATGCAAATAAGAGTCACGGTGTACTGCTATCGAGGATATGATATCCAGGCCCCTTTATGTTCCTGTGTAGTTTAAAGTAAAATTCAGGCTTGGTGGATGGCGGTGAGCAGTCCCTTTGATGATCCATTTCGGGGACCATTCACTGATATCCACCTCGCCTTTAGTAAATAACCACTTAAAGAGGTGATCAACAAACTGGTAAATTTTAGTGATTGGTGCCGCCACATGGCAAGATTGTCATTCCCAGTAAGTACTCAAAACTCCCAGTGAGCTACCGTCAAAATTCATGCATAAATATCGGTGTATTACATCGAGTTATACAAATGAAAGCACAGGAAATGAGACACACTGGGGCAGTTGATGTCAGTGTTGTCTGAAATGTATGATGCAGATAAAGTTGAAACATATTTTTGGCATGTACCATTAAAACATGTTATTCCTTACAGCTGCAGTAAGGTTTAATGTACTGTAGGTGTGTCGGTTAGGCGTACGCACACGCATGAGCACACACGGCCTGGTTAACCATTTGTTTTTCAATGTTTTCTTCTGATAAATGTCATGAGTTTCTGATTGACTGTCAGCCTTGTTTGGCATCACGACTGTGTCTTGTCGAATTCATTCTCATAACCCCCCAACTGCATCTTTATGTATTTAAAGGATGAGTTCAGTATTTGACGCGAGTTGTGGAGACGGGGTATTATGAACCTTTTCCCTTGTGAGTGATCTACAGCGTATTAAATCTGATAAAGCTCCTTCATACTCCACATTTATACAGCCAACGTATCCGTGCTCTCGACAAACGATAGAAGTTTCTAAGGCAAAGGATGTTAAATAAATTTACACTTCTACTAACACGCTTAGGGGTATCATGTACCATCCTGGCCTGGTGTGAACATTAGCCAAAAATTAGGAATCATCAAACCTTTTGTTACCAGCCGCAGTGGCCTCTTTTACTTTCATTCCCTTGTTTGTGTCCTCCTGTGAGGAGCTACTCCTGTTGTTCATTTCCTTGTATGACGTCATTATTTATGGGGTTTTTTTTAAAGTAAAAGAGAAAGTACGGCTTGATGTTCGCATAGAAAAGAAAGCATGGCGTCGAACTGTAGGTCGACAGCTCCGTTGGTTTTAGTTAAACAGGTGAATTATTTATATCTGAAAGAGTAAAAAGCTACTGGTTTGATACTTTTAGCATTTTTTTAAACATTAAAGATCCTCAATTTGGAGACCTGGTGCTGCAAAGCTATTTTATCTTAAGTTTATTCTCAAATTTATTGTAGTTGAGAAATTTTATTGCCACGGTTCATAATACCCCATTTCTAGTGGTCTGTAATACAAATCAGAAACTGCTCAAAACAACAACCAATTTTTTTTCTGCCATTTGAAATGTGTTCGATTTGTCAACCAATATCTCCTGAAGTTATGACTTTTGGAAAATCAGATTAAAGAAGGCTTGAAGCACTTTGTGTTATGATGATATTTAGGGTTTTTTTTTTGTGGAAAACACACTTTTTTGTTCATAGAATTCCTCTTGCATGTGCAAGGAGTACACGTGGCACCAAAACATTCATTCATTCATTTTCTGAACCGCTTAATCCCAATCAGGGATCTAGGCGAGGCCAGGGTACACCCCGGACAGCTCGCCAGGCCATCGCAGCGAGCTGTCCAACTGTCCACCGGCACCAAAACAGGATAACGAACTGTGATCAAAGCATGGGATGTGATTGGACTTACCAGAATCATAACCCCTGGTTTATAAAAGCCCATTCTGCTCTACAGTAAATTGTAAACTCTCCATTTATAATCCTGCTGTGATAAATATCACCGATTTATTTATGATCAGAGTTATAATCGTGCAGTGCCTCTGAATTCATCCTTTAAATAGTTTTCCAATACCCCTTTTTCATCTTTTGTGAATGAGTTTCTCAGGCTAAATCTTTAAAGCCACCTGTTTAAAGTGAATAAAGGTATAAAATGAGAGACTCAGTCATTTATTAGCATGTTTGTTTTATGTGATGCTCCTATATTTATTATGCATGTTAGTTATTTTGTCATCTCTGTTCTTATTTTATTTTGGTCTCATTTCCATTTTTTGCTAACATCTTGTTTCCCCCCCTCCTCCTCCTTTCGGGTTGTGTTGGTGCCACAGAACCAACAAAACGTATGCTTTCCTTCCAAGGGTTGGCTGAGCTGGCGCACCGCGAGTATCAGTCAGGCGATTTCGAGGCGGCAGAGCGCCACTGCATGCAGCTGTGGCGACAGGAGCCAGACAATACTGGTGTTCTTCTGCTGCTTTCTTCTATCCACTTCCAGTGCCGCAGGCTCGACAGGTAAGGCTTCTTAGCAGGGCTGCCGTCCTCTTCGTGGGTTTCCTGAGGCACTGCTGCACTGTTGTTGGGTTTTGGATTTATTTATTTATTTCATGCGTCTTACAGAGGAGCTAACCTTCGAGAAAGTACTAGCTGGATCACCTTTTGAGGTGGTGATAAAATAGAAAATAGTAGCTCAACCAAAGCAAACATGGCTACCAGAGCAACACACTTCCCAGTCCTAGTTAGTATTAGCAAAATAACCAGCCCACTTTATTATTTATGTTGTATTTATTAGCAGTAAATCCTGAATTTGGGTGATAGGGAAGTTGTTTGCCTTCTCTGTGGCTTTGGAGGCAAAATCTGGAGAACCGCTTTTGTGGGATTGGCTGTAGCCCCAGTTTAAGAAGCCCATTCACCTGGCTCAAGCACCCCAGCTCATGGGCTTAGTAGCGCTTATTCACCTGTTTTACATCTTGTTTTGGTTCTGTGTCTTTTTACAATAATAGGACCATGTGATCAGAGGAACGATCTTGCATACGCGCGATAACTCCAAGTGGAAAAATCTGAGGGTCACGTGTTCAGAAGCAGAAGAAGGCACATGACTGAAGAGAAATTAAACAGTTGGCAGTGTTTACTGATATCATGGCACTCGTTAGAGGGGGGCCATTGAAGCTCTCGTACAGGAGTGAGCAAATGGTGTCAGAAAGGCGTCGCAGTCGATTCCTCTTTATTCCACTTGAATGACAAGTGATGAGGGACCTCACATCATGTGCTAGTGTATATGCTTAAATAGCCACACTTTTTCGTTGTATTACGAATTTAAAATATTGACATATCCATTTTAGATTTGATATAAAACAACTTGTTTTCTCATAAACGACTAAAACTAATTTTTATCTGGCACACCTCTCTTCCTTGTTTGTTTCTTGGTGGGGATTTATGTGTAAATCCTTACTTGCTTGCAGTGTGTGGTGTGTTGGTGGATCTTTTATGCCTAATCCTATTGTCTTTTTAAATTGGATGCAGGGTGTTTATCTTTGCACCAATGTTTGCCTTCTCTCTCTCTTTTTTTTTTTACATTTTTTTATTTTTTTTGGACTTTGTCGTGGAACGCAGGTCTGCTCACTTCAGTACTCTGGCCATCAAGCAGAATCCCATGCTTGCGGAGGCCTACTCCAACTTGGGCAACGTGTTCAAGGAGCGCGGTCAGCTGCAGGAGGCGATCGAACACTATCGTCACGCGCTACGCCTCAAGCCGGACTTCATCGACGGATACATCAACCTGGCAGCGGCCCTGGTGGCAGCAGGAGACATGGAGGGTGCTGTGCAGGCTTATGTATCTGCTCTTCAGTACAACCCAGTAAGAAGTCTAATTTAAATCAGCAGATTTAATAACTTAAATTATATTGAGCAGCTCTATAGTAAATTAAATATTTATTATTATTATTATTTTTTGCAGGATCTGTATTGTGTTCGCAGCGACTTGGGCAACCTTCTTAAAGCTCTTGGACGTTTGGAGGAAGCAAAGGTCTGTTTTAACATGTCAGCGTGTGCATGGCGCCCAGTTTTATTTTTTTTGGTTTAGTTTTCTTTCTTTTTTCCTTTTAGACATTAGTTAATTTTTGAGTTCCCTCATAGCTCTTAACACTGTGCTTTGGGAGTGAGTGCTTCCCTGACCGCAATCAAACACTAAGACCTCTTTCTGCTTTCTAGACATGTGGTGCCTTCTACTCTTTCCTTCTTACCTTTACACATGTCACTTTACTTCAGCCACACACCAACACCTCACTCTGCTGTTCTGCAGACCGTACATCACAGCTAGTGTCATTAATTCAAAAGGCCAAAAAAAAAAAATGCTCTCAGGACTTACACCATCAGGCCGCTCTGATTCAAAGCCTGAAGCACCAGCCACTATCATTACATTCACAGGGAACTCTGTATACACTGCCTTTATTTTTCTTTGTTACTTTTATTTTTTTAATTCCTAGACAAGCGTAGAGTACCCACATTTTCTCCATTTCTCTCACTCCTTCTGCTTTGTGTCTAAACACTGCTTCATTCTGATCTAGTCTCTCAGTCAGTGTCCCCCTTCACACAGGAAGAAAGGCTGGGTCCATGTGTCTCCCACCAAAGGAGAGTCTTTAAACAGACATTGCTGTTCTGGCATGCCCTTTTTTTTTCCCTTTAGAGTTACGGAGGGATTATGCTGGCTCGGTCTTGAACAAAAACACAATGGATTTGATATGAAGTTAGTGATATTTGCTATGCTGAAAATAAGATGGCTTCCAACCCAGATGTAGTTCTCGCTACTTTTGCCAAACGAGTCGCCATTTATTCCCACGTCTCTGAAAAGCGCCCGTTTTGGATGACGCTACAAGTTTGTTTTCCACCCACACCTAAAACAAGGCCTTACGTGCCCCTATCTAGGCCAATATGTCCGTTAATTGCGGGTTTGTGGGAGATTAAAAGCTGCAGAGAAAGTTCTCTGCGTGTCGGTTAGAAGCCCTCTTATTTGTTTCTTCAGGGGGGAGGAGTGGGGAGGAGCGCCAGGGTTCCAGCACCCCTCCATGTCAGCTCTGTCGCTCCGACCCCCCGCGCGCTCGCTCAGGGACCGTGGAGTGTGCGCACCTCGAGCTGCTTGCCTGACCCTCCGGCCAAGCTTTACCGAGAAGTCCTTTAAGGGCTCTGCGGTGTTTGTAAATAACACACTATTGTATTTTCTCCACGATTTCAGTGTCTTTGTTATTGTTTTTTTGTTTTCCCACGTTAACACACTTTTCTCGCCCAGATTGGCTGTGTAGCACTTTGGAGGTTTAGGTGGGGTTGTGCATTGTTGACACTGTGACGTTACCCTGGGCTGTGTCAGGCAGGCAGCTCTTTATCTGCACTCCACTGCACGCGTCAGATGCGATGATAGAGAGAGAATTACACGCGCAGCACAAGCGTTGACCTCTTTATTTCAGAGCTGTGGATGCTTCTAGATACAAATCATTAAACCACAGACTTTTTTCTTTACCCATTGGGCAGGATTCAAGAAGGCAGGACAGGATAAAGCAAGCAATGTATTTAAACCATGTAAGAGTTAAAAAAAAAAAAAAAAACAAGTAAGAAAATTGATGGAAGGAATGTTTTTTTTTCTCACTTTGTGTTTCCATTAATATTATGATTAATATTATTCCTAAGGACATGTTTTCAGCTCGTTTGAGGAAGATCAAGCCAGTTAGCCTCCCTCCTTTTACCTCCCTTTAAACAGGATGAATAAACCTTTTAGAATGAACTGTAACAAAGCCTTTCTTCTCTCCCATCCCTTCATAAGCATTTTCTTATCACTTTAAAATTTAAATTGCAGTTTATTGCATGATTTGAGAATAAAGTAGAATATTTTGTTACTTTATCCTTTTATTTTTTGTGAATGTTGATTTCATTTTACTTTTTTTTTTTTTTTTATATCCATATAAAACGAATGTATTGATTGTCAACTTTTACTAATGCTCTTGTTTTCTTATTTTGTCTCTTTTGGTTTCTTCCACCACTGATATTGTTATTTAGAAGGTTTCAGGTGGGTGACACAATTCCTGCGTAGGTGCGGTCCGGCGGAAAGGAACACTAGGGCATCATCAGTCCTCTCCTCTTCTTCCAGCTGCGGCCGCTACCCCCAGACAAAGTCCAAAAATATGGTAACGGGTTTGTAACTGCCAGCGAAAAAAAAAAGAGAACAAAAAAGATTCATGCCTGAGTTCTTCTGTCTTGTGACTACATTTGAAGAACAATAAAAACAACGGAGGAAAAAAAAAAAGTAATTGACCAAAAAAGTTTTATTTAAAATTCCTCTGTACAACTTAACATCGGCCTACATAGTAATTAAAAGAAATATGGATTGGATGCAGTAAGCAAATAAAAACACAGTAAGAACCCTCTAACTCTTGTTAATTATTTTTTTTCCTGTTGCTTTGGTTTATCATTTTGTTTTTCCTCTTGATTTGGAGTTGCAGCGTTCTGCTGAGCCGATGACGCGCTGTGAGTCTGCAGTGACGCATGGGTTGCGCAGCGACAAAACCACCTCTACAGCGATTGAAAAAGCGCCAGCGCGCAGCAAACGCTCCCCTTTCCCCTCCCCTCCCGGCCTGCAGACTACAGATCTGCTCATCTAGCTCGCTAGCGTGGCGCCCAGTGGACCCCGTGCTCGTCCCAGGACACCATTGGCAAGCAGTTTATTCGGTCACGTCATAAGCCCTGAAAATTTAACTGAAGCAAACAGCATTTAAACTCTGTGTTCCTGAGAGTCGGTTGGCTCCAGAGAGTGTGTCAGTCCGGTGGGTTAAGGAGTGCCTATGGCTTAAGTTCTGTGGTTTGCGCTCTGAGCCGGCGTTAGCGCAGCGAAAAGTGGCGAACAAGTGCAGTGCGACCACGGCGTGGCGAAACACAATGGCTGCCCGTGTGGCTTTTTTTTGCGCCTGCATTTCAGGGACCTTCACCTACGCTCCAAACGGGCATTTAAGGTTGTGACTGACTGCAGTCTGATTAATCTGTCAGGGCTTTGCTTTTTCGTATGAGTTGTTGTTCACATCTAACCTTTTTCTTTAGTCTTAGTTTCTGTGTACTTTAATGAGTCTCATATGATTTCTTCCAGCGATGAGACCATAACTGAAAAATGTCAGTCAGAGTGAAGGTACTGGTCAAATTTGCGCAGCGCAGGGAAAAGCGTGCAGCTTAGCGCGGCAGTAAGATGCGCCCGCGAACCCACGCTGTAGACTCACTTTTTGCTTTGTGGAGTCCGGATTCTAACTCTGGTTTTCTCTGCCTTTTTGTTTTCTTCCTTTTTCAATTTCTTGAAACCCCCCCCCCCCCCCCCCCAACCCCACATCTTCTCTGTCTGCTCTATTACTCCTCTCTGCCCCTCTTCCTTCTGTTTTCATTGTTAACCTGTTGAAGGCTTGCTACCTGAAGGCAATTGAGACTCAACCGAACTTTGCGGTGGCGTGGAGTAACCTGGGCTGCGTGTTCAATGCCCAGGGAGAGATCTGGCTGGCCATTCATCATTTTGAGAAGGTGAGTGGAGTTCCAACGGAACATCGGAAGTAATTACCTGCTGGCTGTTTAAAAGAACTTGTGTTTAGATGTGTATGTGAAATCCGTTGTTGGTTTTGTTTGATTTATAGGCAGTGACCTTGGATCCAAATTTTTTGGATGCCTACATAAATTTGGGGAACGTGCTTAAAGAAGCCCGCATCTTTGACAGGTTCTGGAATTTTCCCTTTTTTTCTTCTTCTGTTATCACATAATCATGACTGCATATAGGGGTGAGTTTTAATCTCTGATAATCCTGTTCCTTACAGAGCCGTTGCCAGTTATCTGCGAGCCCTCAGTCTGAGCCCCAATCATGCTGTAGTACATGGTAACTTGGCCTGCGTGTACTATGAGCAGGGTCTGATAGATCTGGCCATTGACACTTATCGACGTGCTATTGAGCTGCAGCCTCACTTCCCTGACGCTTACTGCAATCTTGCCAATGCTCTTAAGGAAAAAGGCAATGTAAGGAACTATATCTCTATCATGATGCTATCTGTTGTTTTTTTTTTTTTGTTATTTGTGCATAAAACTGGACTAATCTGTTTTAGGTGTCTGAGGCTGAGGAGTGCTACAACACGGCACTGCGTCTTTGCCCCACACATGCTGATTCGCTTAATAATCTGGCCAATATCAAACGGGAGCAGGGCAACATTGAAGAGGCAGTCCAGCTCTACAGGAAAGCTCTTGAGGTTCGGGGTTCTCGATATAATATTCTTTCCCCATCCCCTCTGCAATATTTGTGCACACTTATGTTACCCGTTCTCCTAAAGCATATTTCTGAATGGGCTGTGTGTGTGTGTGTGTTTGTGTTTGAGCAGGTGTTCCCGGAGTTTGCCGCAGCCCACTCCAACCTCGCCAGTGTCCTTCAGCAGCAGGGAAAGCTGCAGGAAGCCCTCATGCATTACAAAGAAGCGATAAGGCATGTCATTTCTGCTCATTGAACGTAAATGCTGTTTAAGGCACATAGGCCGTGTACAGAACTGTTCATGCCTTTTATTTCTCTGTGAACACCTACAGGATCAGCCCCACATTCGCCGACGCTTACTCCAACATGGGAAACACGCTGAAGGAGATGCAGGATGTGCAAGGCGCACTGCAGTGCTACACGCGTGCCATTCAGATCAACCCTGCATTCGCAGACGCTCACAGCAACCTGGCTTCAATACATAAGGTCGTTGCCTAATTCGGACCGCAAACGAAAACGTTGCTGTATATTCTGTTTCTCTCCTTTTTGTTTTTGTTTTGTTTAAATTTTTTATTTTTTTTTTAAAAGGGTTCGTTCATACGACATGTTTTTCTCTGTTCGGCTTGTTAGTGTGATGGCTTTGGAAGGAAATGACACAGGATCACCAAATTTGGTGGCTGGGTCCCCCTCAGGGGGGAATAGGGTCGGATCATATGTGGGTGCCCTTGACCCCTTGTTTCAAGATCACATGGTCACTTTTTCTATATTCGGCTTGTAAAGGCTTGTTAGTGCGATAACTGGCAGGAAATGACGTAGGATCGCCAAATTTGTTGCGTAGGTTGCCCCCAGGGATGTCTTGTATGCGATTTGTAAGGCACCCCCATCAGAAATCACTTAATTTGGAGAATGGGCTTGGTTTTGTTTTCCAGGCTTGTTTTAAGGTCACAGCAGTCAAGTTAGTGAGCTTTTCTATATTGAGCTTCTCAAGGATTGTTAATGCGATAGCTTTAAAGGAAATCGCATAGCATCACCAAATTTGTTGCATAGGTTGCCCTCAGGAACATCTTGTAAAAGTAACAAGGGCAATGGTGGCTTAGTGGTTAAGGTGATAGGTTGCTGATCCGAAAGTCAGCGGTTTGATCCCCACGGTCACCACTGTTGGGCCCTTGAGCAAGGCCCTTAACCCTCAATTGCTCAGGTGTATAAAAAATTATAATTGTAAGTCGCTCTGGATAAGAGCGTCTGCCAAATGGTGTAAATGTAAATCTTATAAGGGAATGTAAATGGGTGACCTTGTTACAAGGTTACAGCATCAAGTTGGTGTATTTACTATATTGGGCTTATATCTGTTTATCTGTATAGGTAGGTGTATACACATACATACTGTATAATGATATAGACTGCATTACAAAATGGTCCTTTCGGTGGGAGGGTCTGTAAAATTATTTTTAAATTTATTTTGATATACTGTGTTAACAGTGTGGCTCTGCATTTAACCTATCCAAAGTGAACACACACACACACAGTAGTGGGCAGTCACAGTGGGGTGCCCGGAGAGCAGTTGGGAGTCAGGTGTCTTCTTGCTCAAGGGCACTTTCGGCCTTGAAGGTGGAGGAAGGGAAGGTGCTGCTCACTCCCCTCCCGCCACCACGTTTTCACCCCTTTTCGGTCCCAAACCCGCTTCTCTAATCATTAGGCCACGGTTGCCCCATAGTGTTTTTGTATAAGAAACCAAGTGTCAAGGATTAGAACATAAATCAGGGACTCCAGACAACTTAACAGTTCATAAGTAAGCGTATCAGTGTATATGCTGAAATGTTTGTCGTTAATATGTATTGTTGCAGATGATGTGACAGTTAAATTGATGCCATTTTGAATGTGCTTTTTGACCTAAAGGACTCCGGGAACATTCCGGAAGCAATTGCATCTTACCGCACTGCTCTAAAGCTCAAGCCTGATTTCCCAGACGCTTACTGCAATCTTGCACATTGCTTGCAGGTATGCACATTAAATATCCACCCCGTCATTGCGGTCTATTTCTCTTTCATTTGCGTAGTTATTCCAAGCCTACTTTTGAACTATTACAAGAGTAACCTAGTACTGATTTAATATGCAGTCACTGTCTTAAATAACAAGGTTATTATATCTGTTAATCTTTTCAGATTGTGTGTGACTGGACAGATTATGATGAGCGCATGAAGAAGTTGGTTAGCATTGTTGCAGACCAGTTGGAAAAGAACCGCCTGCCCTCGGTGCACCCTCATCATAGCATGTTGTATCCTCTTTCCCACGGCTTCCGCAAAGCCATCGCTGAGAGACATGGCAACCTCTGCTTAGATAAGGTAAACGGACTGCACTTTTGTAACGTGAAAAATGCTTTGTGTTGTATAAAGGTAGTTCTGTCTCTAAAACCTAAAACTATAGGTAAAAATATGTAAATATTACTCATTTAAATTATTTGGCTCCCATTTGTGTCCCAATGTACCCATATTTCCTTCTGGACCACCCCATTGGTGACATTTTCTGTCCATTACGTTGCCATACTTCTGCCACCCCCCATCAGTTCATTGTATACCTATCATGCTGTGGTTAATATTTTGGGCTGTTTTAGAAGCTGGCTTTAAAAAATGCTTTGAGATAATTGCATACAGTGATTATTTGCTTGTTGCTCGTCACCAAAGAGTTGTCCTGTGCCTGGCCTTTAGATAAATGCTCTTCATAAACCTGCCTACGAGCATCCTAAGGACCTGAAAGCAAGCGGAGGACGTTTGCGTATTGGCTACGTTAGCTCAGACTTTGGCAACCACCCCACCTCACACCTCATGCAGTCCATTCCTGGCATGCATAACTCCGAAAAGTTTGAGGTGAGTCAAATACAATGTGCTTTTGAATTTGTTTGTGATTAATGCAGGTGTGGGTGGTACTGTAGAGAACCGCATTAAACCTGGTTGAATTCCATTTCCAGGTGTTCTGCTATGCTCTCAGTCCTGATGACAGCACTAACTTCAGAGTCAAAGTGATGGCTGAGGCTCACCACTTTACTGATCTTTCCCAGGTTTGAACATGCAGTGGATTGGAATAGCTTTGGCTTTGACTGATATTCTGATCACGTTGCTCAAATTTCTGTTTTTCTTTTTTATTTTATTATTATTTTTTTTAAATAAGATTCCCTGCAATGGCAAAGCTGCAGATAGGATCCACCAAGATGGCATTCACATCCTAGTCAACATGAATGGCTATACCAAGGGTGCCCGTAATGAACTGTTTGCATTGCGTCCAGCTCCCATCCAGGTTCGCGGGGGGGATAAAGTAGACTATCATAAAAAATTCACATATGCACCATTGTCTGTATTTAAAACTTGGATTTCTCTTCAGGCGATGTGGCTTGGCTACCCGGGCACCAGTGGAGCCCCCTTCATGGACTACATCGTTACTGATAAGGAGACATCTCCAGTGGAGGTGGCTGAGCAATATTCTGAAAAAATGGCCTACATGCCAAACACGTTTTTTATTGGGGATCATGCTAACATGTTCCCACACCTGAAGGCAAGAGAAACGTTCACATTTCTTTACCCGATATAATATTGTTAAATAAAATGTTATCTTGGTAAAGGATCCTTTTTTTTTATTATTATTTTTTTTAAATCATTTATGTTTATTTTTTACAGAAAAAGGCTGTAATTGACTTCAAGTCCAACGGGCACATCTTTGACAATCGCATAGTCCTGAATGGAATTGACGTCAAGGCCTTTTTAGACAGCCTACCCGATGTGAAGGTCATCAAGGTATGTGAGGAACTTCCAGAACATTTTAAAAACATGTGTTTTGTTGCCTTTTAAGGTGCCTGCCTTGATGATGTGAGGATTATTTTTTTCCCCCCAGATGGAGTGCGACAGTCAGGAGTCGACCGATAGTAACGGAACCATCTCCATGCCGGTCATCCCTATGAACACAGCCGCTGAGGCCATTATTAACATGATCAACCAAGGCCAGATCCAGGTCACCATTAATAATTTCACAGTCAGCAACGGCTTGGCTACCACTCAGGTACTTTCTGATAAGCGCCGACACTTCCGGCACACTTAAACCTCATGCCTGAGAACCGATTTGCTTCCTGCATGTGGATGCTGCTGTTGGGTTTCTTATCTGCTGGGAATGTTTTATTAATTGGTGTTTCGCCACAAGAATTACCAGGCTTTTCAGCTTTGCACAGAAATTAAAAGGTCGATTTCATAGAAAGAGTAAACCTGCTTGATTCTTGATTTTGTCCTGATTGACAGTCCTGTCTCGAATACTGAACTAATCGTATTACAGCAGCAGTTTCCTCTTTTAACAATTGAAATCAACAGATTTCGGGAACTTGGTTTCTCGAGAAGAAAGTAATTCCTAATCCACACACTCCGATCTGCACACGTCCTGATCTGGTGCCTGAATCGTGCATGAAAGGCCTCTTACAGGGTTATTGTAGCGGACAGGGATGCCGTATCACCAGATGTTGTTGTTGTTTCAGATTTTTACACTCGAGGAGGTTGTAGTATCTGGGACTGTAGCCTTGCAGGTATGACAAACTTTAGTAGGGCTGCAACTACAGAACATTTTTACATCTGAAGGCGTTTGCATATATTTGAATATTCTATAAGGCAAGACTTCAGTCTATACAAAAAGAATTCTGGGATTAATGAGCAGATTAATCACCTTCGTATCCTGAGCATTGAAAACTCTGCAGAAAGGTTCACTCTAATAATTTAATGTTCCCTGCGAAAACAATTAAACAGATTGTTCGCTCTGAACACGAGGGTTTATTATTATTATTATTATTATTATTATTTTTTTTTTTTTTTAACACAGATTTAATACATGAGTATTGATCATGTTATGTTTTCAGATTGACCTGGTTAGCTATAACATTTAAAGGCTATAAACTATCATTAAGTAGAGGACAGTTTTTGCTGGTGCCACTTCCAAATTCCAACACTGTGTAGCAACAGGATAGTGAGTGTGGGTTTATTTATTTATTTACTAAAGCCCTACGCTTTAGCCGGTCGGGACGATCATGTACAGCATATGGCAGATGCTCTTATCCAGATATACGTACATTTTTAATCTCACTGAGCAGTTAAGGGCCTTGCTCAAGGGCCCAAAAGTCTACATGCTAGAACACGACGTGCATTCACGGATATATAGTCTAGTAGTAATTTGGGTTCGTAAGAAATAAGAACTTAAAGATTTACTCTATGATTATTATTATTTACGATATATTAGATATGTGAAAACTTTCGACAGTGACCATGGAATGTACATATATCATGTAGTTTAGTCTTATGAACCGTACAAACCTTCAGGTGATGCATCGTGATGATCTGGGAGTGTGCCCGCGGCGGTACTAGAAGTAGTACTATCTTCCAAATGGGCTCCAGATGAAGTGGGACGATCCGACACGCTTTCGAATTCATACACAAGCCAAAGGAAACGCTGTCTGACTCTTTGCTCCTCTTCCGTCACACGTTTTGGAGCTGTGCGTTTGGCACTTACACGTTATGGAAGGAAGGAAGCCAGTCCTCCGTGGAACAAAGTAACGAGCAACGTGATTATGCAAATGTCAGGTTCACTCACTGACAACGAATAAGAGCGCTCGTTATTCGACTTGACAAATTATTAATTTTGCTTATGGCATTTTTGCTGAGATGAACTTGCTCCATATTTTTTGCAGATTCGCCGAGATGACGACTAATTATAGAGTTCGCTGATCATATTATTCATCCTAAACATTTTTTAATCGCCAAAGACGAGCGTTAACCCTCAACCCTGGGAGTAATGGCCAAAGGGAATTTTTCCACCGAAAGTTTTTTTCCGACCAGTGTCTGTGTCTTCAATTTTATTATTCTTGTATATCCGCATTTTGATCAATTATGGAATGACTGCTTTAGGTTTAATTTTTGTGTTGCTGTAGTTTGCGTCACCTGTATGTGTGCAATCCATCGAGATTAAACTGGCAGTGATGAGCTACAGCCATTAAAAATAATTGCACGTTACACGTACTGTAGATCGTGATTTTTATATTTCCAAAAATAAATCTATTGAACAATAAAGTGATCATGTGTGAAGTTAGCATGCGAAGTGGGAGTAGAGTGCACTTATATTTTTCATTTAAAGTTGCTGTTCGGTGTGAAAATCATGATGGTGGATATTATTAAAGAGGCCAGTCTGGAGAAACACGGTGCATAAAATCTAAAGGAAGGAGTTACAAAGGGGTTTTTTATCTGTTTGTCTTGCATGTGTTATTACTCGCTGGTAGTGTTTTAACTTCAGTCAGTTTATGCCTTTTATTTATTTATTTCTTTTTGTGGCTGTGCACTACTATGTCTCAAGAACTCCTTGATGTGTCACAGTCAAATTTTCAGGGTAGTAACTTGCGACCAAAGGCTAAAATGAGTTTATGAAAGGTTTATTGTAGGTCCTGTTCAAAGTCAGCAAAATGGCCACCAGTTGTTTGTATTGGCCAGGGTAGCAGCTGGTGAGTTTTCGCCATCGGGGGCCTTTAGTTGTGTTACGTTCCTCTCCACCTAACCCTAGATATCCATACGGGTTGAGAGACCCCCTCTTAACCCATAGAACATGTGTTTAGGTGCGACATGTTTGTTCATGATCTGCTACTGTTTAATGCTTAAAGTGAAAACTAGGCTTATGTGCTAAGCTTTTTGTGTCTGTGCATGCCGTGCTTACCCACAATTCCTCGACTTGCATTGTGAGGCATAAAAGGACTTCTACCGAAAGTATAAGCCAGGTGTTGTTCCCAAGGGCACGTTGTGTATAAATGAGACTTATGAGTGTATTTTAGCGTAACCATGGCATCTGTATATTGTATGCTTTGGTTTCCCAGGTATTTTATACTGTAGTGTTAAAACATGAACTCGGGTCAATTTGTTTCCCAAGTGTCAACCTAGTCAAAAATTTAGACTTTAAATATAATGGCCAGCATTTGTGCCTTTCAGCCAACAGATGGTTAAATCCGGAATTATTGGTGTCCTTGGTAGATGGGTAAATCTTTGTGGTGGTTCTAACCATGATGATGTAAATCTATTAAAAACCTTTAACTCTTTTTCCTTTAGACTCATCTGTGTTGATGGGGCAAACACAAGGGATTTTAAACGTCAAATAATGTTTATATTGGGTCAGTAAAACTCATCAACAGGGCTACGTGTGGGGTCGTCAGATATACGCAAGGGAAGAGTTAAACGTGTGCTTGACCTTCATCTTCCAGTTTTTACTTGTGTGATGTGACTTTCCAAAGCTCAGTCTGAATGCTATGTAATGACACCTGAAGATCTGTTTGACAAAAAACTTTTTTCTCCCCCCAAAGATTAATAACAAGGCTGCCACAGGAGAAGAGGTCCTTAGAACAATTGTGGTGACCACTCGCTCTCAGTATGGTCTGCCTGAGGACTCTATTGTCTATTGTAACTTCAACCAGCTGTATAAGATTGACCCCCCAACTCTCCAGATGTGGGCTAATGTAAGCACAGTCAAGCCTTGGGAAATATTCATTAATTTGTGTATTACTGGTGCACAAATAGGTACATGGCTTGATCCTTCTCTTTTTTTTAATTATTATTATTATTTCAGATTCTGAAACGTGTGCCAAACAGCGTTCTCTGGCTGTTGCGTTTCCCAGCTGTGGGTGAGCCCAACATCCAGCAGTATGCCCAGAACATGGGCCTGCCTGCCAACCGCATCATCTTCTCCCCTGTTGCCCCTAAAGAGGAGCATGTAAGGCGGGGCCAGCTGGCTGATGTCTGCCTTGACACTCCTCTCTGTAATGGCCACACCACTGGCATGGATGTGCTCTGGGCTGGTACCCCGATGGTCACAATGCCAGGTCAGTGATGGTCTTGGTGTTTTGTTGTGGTATGCTGATAAGGAGTCTAATTGATTGATTCGCCATTGATGAGGTGACTGGGTCAGTTCTTCATTTTTACTTTTGAATTCCTGTTTGTTGCGTTTAGGTGAGACTCTTGCCTCCCGTGTGGCTGCCTCTCAGTTGACCTGCCTTGGCTGCCTTGAACTCATTGCACAAAGTCGCCAGGAGTACGAAGATGTGGCCGTCAAGCTCGGCACAGACATGGAGTTGTAAGTCAACTAATTCTACTTACCTTACAACTTCAGGGGTAAAATAGATTATTGGGAAAACATTTTTTTTTTTTTTTTTTGATTTTGCTATACTGTATTAAACCTGTAAGGGAAATTATTGCCTCTGCATTTAACCCATCCAAAGTGAACACACACTCGGAGCACTGGGCTGCCACACACATCGGGGCGCCCGGAGAGCAGTCGGGGGTTAGGTGTCTTGCTCAAGGCACTTCAGCCATGAAGGTGGAGGAAGGGAAGGTGCAGCTCACTCCCCCACCACCACACATTTTCCCTGCAGTTTGGGAATCGAACCAGCAACCTTTAGGTCCCAAAGCCGCTTCTCTAACCATTAGGCTACAGCTGCCCCTATATAATAAATATATACACAGTGTACCGACATTCGTGTATAAAATCCCGTATCTCACCAACCTATTAACCGATTTTAATCAGCTATGCCTTAAAATAACCCTCTGATGGAACTGAATAATATGTGCTACCAGCAGTGTGGGAAAGAATACACTATAACTATACAGCCGCCATCACACGTCTTCCCTGCATCCCTTCTTCCAAACTGTCATGCAGTTCCTCTATCACAGCCCTTCAGAATAACTTACAGATGGAAATGTGATTAACTTTTAATCCCTGCTCGGTTTTTACTTCTATAAGAAAATTCTAGTACACTTCTAAATCCTGTCCTGTTCTGTTCTGCAGTTTGAAGAAGGTCCGATCCCGTGTGTGGAAGCAGCGTATCTGCAGCCCACTCTTCAACACTAAGCAGTACACCGTGGACCTGGAGCGCCTCTACCTGCAGATGTGGGAGCACCATGCAAACGGTGTCAAACCCGACCACCTCGTGAAGATGCAGCTGCTTGATAGTAGTGAAAGCGCCTAACCTGCCCCCCCTTTCGCCCTCCACGAGTTCCCCCAAAAACCCACGCTTCGTCAGTTTTCATCAGTGTCAGAGACTCCTTAGAGCCTGCGTTTGAGCGTCACCGTGATCTAATCTTCCTGCCACAGATTTAGTGTCTATGAGGCAGCGAGGACAGCGTGATGATTGAGACTCCTTTTCCCTGAGAAATCCCGTTCACACTGGCTTCACTCGCGCTGCTTCTCTGTTCTGCTTGGGTGTGAACTTTTTGAAGACGGAGCAATCCTGTTTCGAATTGTGACCTTCGTGTCTTTTAGATGAAGGGTCTTTTTTCTTTAGGTGTCAGAGGGACAGTGTTGAACTTCAACACTTTGGTATTGCAAAAACGAATGATTAGCTTTAACACGCTAATGTGAATGTTTGCCTTTTTTTAGTTAGCAAATGTTTCTTTATGTATTTTAGTCTGTCAATCATGACCGGGAATATTTGTGGATTGTAAGGATTCTCCAGTGATCTGATTTCTTTGTTCGTGATGCTAAATTCTTTAAGTTGTATCGTCTCATAAAACGTCCCCAGATTGTCTGTTGAGAAGTCAGAATGAAGACTTCACTGCAAATCTGATAACCTGCAGAATACCCTCATGTTCATGATCAAATGCTATTTTGTTTTATCATTTTTACCAGAAAGGTCCGAGGTAAGTATTTTCTAAGTTCACCATTTTGTACACTGTCTTCCTATCAGTTTTATTTATGCTCTGTCAATAAAATTGCAAGGCCCTTACATAAACTAAAATAATAAAGAAATGTGGCAAACTCAAAACTTGTCTTGGTTGTAACTCGTTAAAAGTTCTAATATTAAGTCTGGATTACATGCTGGAATAATGTGCATGCTTACGCCCCTCCCTGGTTGCTGGTGGTTGTATGTGACAGGGAGGCGCAACGCTTGACGAGTGGGAATCGGATACAACTTAAAAATTAGGGGAGAGAAAACATTACAATATGGGTTTTTGTTTTCATTTTTGAAAGTCAAGACTTCAGATTTGATTCTACATGCAGTCGTTCTCCATCCTGGGCTAATGGCTGCAGCATCAAAATCTACCTGGGACTTTTAATCCCACTTTTAATCTGCCCCTCCGTGGCGAGGTGAAAGGGGAGGTGCATGAAAATACTTTTAGGGCAACCTCCTTTTTGAATGTTATGGAAAACCTGACAGTACGAGTCATGGGTCTGTTTAAAGCAGTCGTTTTACAGAATATACTCCGTATGAACAGTACTTACACATATACCATCAGCTCAGGACAGACTCCTGTATTCAAATTATTATTTCGGGACCTTTTGTGGGGACATTTATTGCTTTCAATTAAAATTTTATTTTTTCATATTTTGTTTTCTAGGATGAATGGAAGAGCCAGAGCAAGCTCATGCCAGCAATTAGCCTAGCATGAGTCACGACTGCTTTCGTTTTTTTTCTGTAGTGACCGACATGCTGCAATAGTATATGCTGCAATATCCTAGTTATAGATTAGCCAATCAGAACATGTGACTGCTCATATCCAATGAGTACTGATAGACTAATTATGTGCCAAAGGTGAGGTAGATGTTCATGATAAGTCTCTGAGTACTCAGCCTTTACCCCGAGTCAGTGATGGGCTCCATCCTCTTTAATATTTTAATATAAAGCCATTTATACCAAGTGACCACTCACTCATTTGCCAAACCACTTAATCCTAATGGGGTTGCGGGGAGGCTGGAACCGCTGGGTGAAGGCACGGTTCATCCAGAACACTTTGCCAGTCTCTCACAGGGCCTGCTCACGTGCAACCATTCACATCTAGGGGCAGTTTGGAACAGTCAGTTAACATGAAAACACACACAAACTCCCTCTCCTTCTAGTGGTTAGCACGTCTACTTCACTCCAAGAAGGTCCTGGGTTGGAGTCCTAAACTCGGCGATGATGCTACTGTGTGGAGTTTGCAAACATGCACATTAGGCTAAAAATATCTGCAAAATTTATATATAAATAAATAAAAATCAGCAGCATTAATGATAGATGACCTCCCAATGAGATCCAGAAATTCATTATCATTCAAGGCGCTGGTCTTCTGAACCGGCTTTGTGCTGATGCGTAAAGAGACGCAGAGAGACAGATGATGAGAGAGAAAGAAAAAAAGAAATAAACAGAAAGCCAAGCCAGCAACATCTTTTGATTAATTCATTAATGTGAATCTCAGTGTTAATCTGTCAA
>JBCNYH010000016.1:13235452-13246146 GCA_039654325.1 Tandanus tandanus | reverse complement strand
CACTGTAGATATAAAGAACGACCCTTCAAACCAAACTATCACAAGACATTAAACTGCTACATTTGTACATAAATACAGCAGCAAACTTCCTGCGGCTTTTACAGAAAAACAGAGCTGACAGTAATCAAGAGTTTGCTCAATAATAACCAGATCAAAGAGACACATCACAAACGTATCCTAACATCCACCATAGTAACTAATACACAGTCACAGAGAGAAGGGGGGAAAAAAAATAAATAAATAATTTTTTACAGAATAAGAATAAATAAATAAAAAGAGAAAAAAATGTATATATATACACACATACACACACACACATATATATATACATGCACATACATATACCCATACATACATACACATGCATACATACACACATATATATACACATACACCTCTATACACATACACATACTTATACACACACACAAAAAAAAAATATATATATGTATAAAAGACAACCCAGTGACCGTGCCAGCATGCAAAACATGTGGAACAAGCGAGTGAGTGATCGGCGACGAGTGGTGAGCGAGACCGTGTAAATGCGACCACACCTCCACAGAGGCCAGAGGCAGACCAGGGCAGCCCAGAGACCCGGGCCATCAGCAGCAACCTCGGAGTACGAACCCAAGCCACCTCACACCGAAGATGACCCCGGACCCACCCAGAGGGCGGCAGAGAAAAGCCCCAGCCAGAGCCCCACGCGGCCGCGGGGCACAGGCCCCGGGGAGCCAAGACCAGCAGCCGCCGACCCCGCCAGGTCCCGGCCATCCAGGGCGGCTAAAGTGAAGGGCCCAGGGCCCCAAGGGCCCGGAGGCAATCCCCCTCCCCAAGGCAGAGGGCCCGCACCACGCCCTCGAGAACCAGGCCCCCCAGA
Source organism: Tandanus tandanus (assembly GCA_039654325.1). Lineage (NCBI taxonomy): Eukaryota > Metazoa > Chordata > Actinopteri > Siluriformes > Plotosidae > Tandanus > Tandanus tandanus. Next base: position 13,245,269 of record JBCNYH010000016.1, on the reverse strand, counting down.
CAACCACCCGGTGCGGGCCAGCACCCACCCCGATGCTCCAGTCGCACGTTGGCTAACGTTCTTAGCATCAAATCCAGTTTTCCGTCATTATAGCGGTGTTTGCATGTTCTCCCTGTGCTTGCGTGGGTTTTATCTGGGTGCTCCGGTTTCCTCCGACGGTCCAAAGACATGCACTTTAGGCGAATTGTTGCTGTTCCAAATTGCCCCTCGGTGTGAGTGTGAAAGGTTGTGTGTGTTGGACCATGGTGGTCTGGCGAGCTGTTCAAGGTGCATTAGTCCACTTGGCTGTTCCAGATTGCCCCTCGGTGAGAATGTGAATGGTTGAGTGTTAATGTTGGCCCTACAAAGGTCTGTTCAGGGTGTAGCCCGCCCTCGCCCAGCGTTGGCTGAGATGTTCCCTGCAACCCGTATAGGATTAAGTGATTCGGCAAATGATTTTTATTTATATTTGATGTTTCATCTGTTTTTGTTTCTCTTTATTTTCATTCAGTATCATTTTTAAATCTTGGCTAATGTAGGCTGTGAGGGGCAAAAGGCATCACAGAACAACACAGGGGACATTAACTAGAACGTCACCATTTGAGACGTTTGTGAGAAGTAGCCACCAGGGGGCGCTGGACGCCCGGAAGTTGACGCTATTCTAACTCGTGAGCACTTCCGGCCAGGTAAGTTTAAAATTGCTCAGTCGTTTTAAAGCCTTCGGTCGTTTTATTTCATTTCAGATGAAAACTCTTTGATTAAAAGGGAAATAATCTCTCAAACCAGAGGTAATTAAACCGGAAGTGAGTGAAAGTGCAGTGTTGTGTCCTCTCGTGCTGTGTTTATTGACAGGCTCGTGCAGTTAGCTTAGCCTTAACGTTCCTGTAAACTTTGGTTACTTTACCTTAGTAAACAAACACATATGATGGAATTAAGATGTCACTTGGTGATTGAGACCCTTTACCTGCTAGAGAAATAAGAAGGAGGTGTAATTCTGTGCTGTAAATAAAGGAGGAATCCATGTTGTGTGTTTTCTGTGTAAGAAGAACATCATGGACTCCAGCACCCAAAGACTGTTTGAAAGAGTCGCACAGAAACTCGGCTGGGACAAACCTGGAGCTCTGGATCGAGCTGCAGAAGAGGTGCACACATCTTCAGAGCTTTATAGTTTTATATACTGTATGTTAATGCTGAAGTGAAGTCTGTCCTGATTGGTCAGAAGGTGTTGATTCATTCTCTGCATCTCTGGTGGTGGTGGTTTCTATAACAACCTCCATCAGCAGGATAATAGTTTATTTGGAAGGAAGTTCAAGTTTATTTGTCCTACAGTAACAATAAAACATCACTACCAGCAATGAAATTCTTGGACTCGGAGCCCCCTCAATATTGCACCTAAAAGTAAGAATAAAAACTATAATAAGTAAAAGGAATTTATATATATATCTATATATGCACATCTGCATATACATTACATTTTATATACATACATATATATACATGTGTGTGTGTGTGTGTGTATATATGTGTATATGTATGTTTAAAAATTCCTGGAACCCGAGTTTGATCAGGATCATCTCCAGAATCGATGGAGGTCTTCCTTGTCCAAAGCAACATTACATTTTTTTTGAATTAATTAACATTTTTAGGACATTTCCTCTTTTGCACAGTTGAGAAAAAGTTTGAAAAGCAGACACGATGCTGTTGCCTGTTGTGGTAGCGAGCACACCGAGAGGACTTCGTTTCTGTCGGACAGTGACGGCTCTGACAAGGAAAATCAGCAAGGAGAGAAAAACCTTCCCTTAAAAGTAATGCTGCTCGACTCCAGTGACGAGGACTTTGATAAAAGTGAGTCATTAAATGTAGTAATCTTACACAGCAATGGAAATAAAACTGATAATCAACACTTAATAAACTTCTTGTACAGTTCTTGCAACAAAGGATACACCCAAACCTGCTCCCAGACCAGTGTCGTCCGCCAAGAAGGCAAGGTAAGACACTTTCTTCATTTTTGTTAAGAGGAGCTCAGCAGACTTGCAGGATTTTGACTTTGGAGGAAAGATGATTGATATCTTTCGCCTTTTTTGATTTTGTGTACACTGAATATTAGGAAAAAAGGATGACGTGCTCGGTTTTAGACTCCCCTCTCCTGCTCAGAGATTACCCTTGGCACGTTTTTGGTTTATTTCACAATATTTTGGGCTTATATGCTTAGGCTCTCATTGTGGTAAAGCAACACATGATTGGTCAGTTCGAAGATGACGAAGTTCACAGGAGAGACGAGTTAGAATGTGTTCATCTGTGAAGGCGAAGAGTTTTTCTTGACTGATAAAATCATCATGTCATCCATTCATTTTCTGAGCCGCTTAAACGTATTTAGGGTCCCGGGGAGGCTGGCGCCCATCTCAGCCTACTCTGGGCGAGGGCGGGGTACACCCTGAACAGCTCTTATCATGTTTTATTTTGCTTTATTATTTTTTGATTTTGCTATACTTTATTAATCCCACAAGGGAAATTATTGCCTCTGCATTTAACCCATCCACAGTGAGCACACAAACACACTTCAGCCATGAAGGTGGAGGAAGGGAAGGTGCAGCTCACCCCCCACCACCACACATTTTTCCTGTTCGGGAATCGAACCAGCAACCTTTCAGTCCCAAAGCCGCTTCTCTAATCATCAGGCCACGGCTGCCTCCTTTAATGTCAAATGGGTCAAAACTGATTTATTTTTTATCTGTTTCCAGGGAACCGGTTCAGGTTTTGTCCTCGGATAGCGATGATGGCTTTGAGAATTGTAAGTTCTTTTTCATTTTTGTTTTTAATTTAAAAATTTTAAAGTTTTATTATGTTTTAAAAGTTGTTAAAAAATTTTTTTGTTTGTTTTCTTTTATAGTTTTGAAACGTGTGAAAACTCCAAAGGCCCAACCGAGGACGCGGCCTGTGAGCGGTAGTGATGACAGGTCAGTGAGATCCGTGGTGTTATGATTTATTTATTTATTTTTGGCTGAAACAGACTTTAAACGAATCTTTATTTACAGAGAGTTTCTAACAGATTCGGTTCTGTCCAGCCTGAATCTTTGAGGTGATATATGCACCGGATTATAATTTTAATTAACAAATAAACAAGTCATGCCACAGGTCACAGGAGTGTAATGTGAGGCTTGTGTTATTGTATTTTCGGGATTCCCTGTGTAATAGGTAGCGATGCTACACTCGGGGATCAGACTCCGTGTGTCTCTGTCTCTCTGTTTCTTGGTAACGATGTCCCACCAGTGTGTCCCATGACTTAATCTCTGATCCTACACAGAGAGGGGTGCACCCACCCTGAACGTTCCACCTGCAGAGATTTACTCACTTTTCATTATTCTTCTAACAAGTTAATGCTGAAGTGTCCCAACCTACAGCAGCTGCATTTTTACAGGTTCACCCTAAACAATGACTGTGTTCCCTGTAAAATCAAGAGTCCAGGAGGTGGCGCTGGACCTGCACCAACTCGCCCTATAAGCTCTACTTTAACCTGCAACATGGGACAATAAACATACTAATCAAGCGTGAAACACAGATTGTCTGTACCCTGTGGGTTTTTCGATCGACTCTGGCCAAGCAGGTGGAGCCGGATCAGGTTTGATCCCCCTGGACTTTTGGTCCTGTAGTGAGGAGTGCTTTAAAGTGTTTATTCCCAAATTGAATTTGTGTGACTGCACCATGGCATTTGTATTTAGAACTAGAGGGGCACTTATAGAGTGCAAGTTACCTCCGCCATGCAAACTTGCAATAGTCATAATGAAATGTCTCCCCTAGTGGGCGCGTGTGTAGTGGTTAGGGTGCCGGAAACATGACCGAGAGGTCGTGGGTTCGAATCCCCCCACCGTGCAAGGTCTTAACCACAAGTGTTGTCCACCCAGCAGCATAAACGGGTACCAGTAAAAATACCGGGGAGGTAACCTGCGAGCGTAGCGTCCCATCCAGGAGGAGTCGAGCGCTAAGGAAATCGGTTATAAGGCTCGTGTGTAAAAGCCTAACAGATTTATAACATTAGCATTTTTTGTTTGGAGTTTTAAGCAAGGATCACCTTCAAAGTGGAATAGTTTGTTAGCCCTACTCCAGGATAAAAATGTAATTGAAGTCCGTGCCTAAATTTTTGAGTTATATTGCACACAAACAAACAAACAAACAAACCAATAAACACAGGTGAAAACATAACCTTCTAGTGGAGGCAGTAAGCTGTGTAAGTGATGCATTGTACATATTTTATTATACGCCCATTTTCATACTATATATAAGTAATGTATAAAGTATAACACGTGTAATGTATGTGATGTTAATTTTCACAGCTTAAAACGTTTCATAGTGGACGACTCATCTTCTGATGATGATTTTGCTGTGGAGAAGAAGCCTTCCGCTTCAAAAGGTAATTGTTCATGAACTCTTTCCAAACTCGTCCATTTTTGTTTCATGCGTGTTAAAGGACAAGAAAACAAATGATGAATCTGGAAGAACGCTTTGAAATAAATGTCTGTCTGTACATGCAGCCAAACCGAAGACTCCCAAGTCCAGCCTGAAGCCAGAGAAGCAGCGGCTCCGTCGGTTCGACTCCCCAGTGTTCTTCGGCGACTCGGACGACGACAGCGACGTTGTGATCAAGAGCACGTGGAGGACTCGGCACAGTCGCCCGTCCTCTCAGGAAAAGGATGCTCCGGCTAAAGAAAACAAACCCAGGAACACCCCGTGCTTCACCTCTCCTCTTGCTCCTGTCGACACGCCCAAGTCCTCTTCAGCCCCACCCACACACAGCGGGTGGTGCGAGGGCGCCGGTAGTTCTGAAGAGGAGTTCCAGTCTTTAATGGACCGCATCAAGAAAAATCAAAAGCTGAAAAGCACAAACGCGTCTCCTAAACCTCCAGGTAAAATCACAGCCCATGTACATACAGCGCCGGGAAACTAAAGTTTGGACTCGTTAGGACTGAGATGGAGGCTGTGTCCAAGTTTTTAATTTTTACTGAAGGAGTATGATTATTACTAATTAAAGGTTGAATAAAATTTGTTGTTGTTTTTTTTTTTTATATTTGGATTTTATTATTCCTGTCATTTATGTGTTGTGTATATTTAGAGCCCAAACCTGCAGCACCTTTTGTGACCCCATCTGTGAAAACTCAAAAGGAGAGAAACAGAGTGCCAGTAAACGGATCCCAGGTGACCAGAACTCCAGTGCAGCACCCTGTCAGCAGACCCGTGAGTCAAACGGAGCCCAGAGCGGGTCACAGCAGCAGGTAGAGTTCATAGTGAGAGAAATGGAGGAGTGCATGGATCCTCTTCTCTTGAAATGTTTGTGCCGTCAGAAAAAGTCAGCACCTGCATTGTATGTAAAAGATGTTATTTATGTCTCGTGCCTTTGTCCATGAGGTTATCCTTCCTCGTAGAAGTAACATTACTAATAAACGATTTACTTAATAAATAAATAAAAAGCTCGGACCAAATGTAAAAAAATTATGGAAGCCCATTTCTGCCACTAGAGGAAAATTTTTTTTGTTATATTCATAAACAAGTCATAATCATGTCATAGCTTCATAAATAAGGTCATAATTTTGAGGTGCTAAGTCATAATTATGAAATGCCAAGTTGTATTTATGAGTTAGTAGGTCATAATTATAAGAGAGGCTACTAATCTGACAGAGCATGTCATAATTATGACTTGGCATCGTATTATAACTCATAATTACGACTTAGTCTTTCATAATGATTTAGAGTCTCATAATTATAACTTATTAACTCATAATCATGACATAGCATTTCATATTTATGATTCAGAATGTCATAATTATAACTTACTGACTCATAACTACAATCTAGCATTTCATAATTATGACTTACTAACTTAAATGCAGAGGCAAAATTTCCCTTGCAGGATTAATACAGTATAACAAAATATATATATATATATATATGTATGTGTGTGTGTGTGTGTGTGTGTGTATGTATATATATATATATATCATGTATTTTTATACCACGTTTTGATGGTCTGTAGTTAATGGTATGTAGTTGCTGATTTTAGTTCTGAACTGTTTTTTGTGTGTCTGTGATAGAGTTCCTGTGTGTAAAACACCCGGCTGCTTCCTGCAGTCCCTGTCGTTCCCTGAGTCGGTGTATTGCCGCAACTTCAAGCAGAACAAGGAAGAGCTCACCAGCAAACTCTACCGCCTCTATAACACCACTGTTTTTGAGAACAAGGTCAGGACTAAAATAAAATAGAAAAGAGTGTTGATGAAGGAAAGGTTGAAGTAAGTGACAGTGAGATGATCTTCTCACTGACTGTAGTGGATAATTCAAAAGGAGGTCCTTTGCACTGCATGCTGGTAGGGGTGGTGCAATCTCGTCCACAGCGACTGGAACAAAAGCTGAACCTTAGCCGAATTCATAATATCCCCCAACCCCCCAGATGAATGTTGTTTTCTTAAAAATTGGATTCATTCATAATGTTTCAGAATAATAATTTAATTTCTTCAGCTGCCCACGGACATGTCAATCAAATGGAATACAAAGATGAGGAAGACAGCAGGATATTGCGTCACTGGACAGGAAAAGGTTACAGGCGTACGATACGCCCGCATTGAACTGTCAGTCAAAGTCTGTGACTCTGCAGGTAATTTTTTATTAAACAAATTCATGTTCAATATTTCTAGCTTAAGAAATATTTTAATTGAAAGTGTGACATCACCATCCTCAGCTCTAAGCTGTGAGCAAGGGGTTAAACGGGGGAGGGTGGGAGGTCGAGGACACCCACCTGGACTTAGAGGGTGTTAAGATTTTTTAAATTTCATAATGTAGGTAAGTATCAGATACTCTGTGAGCATGGCTGTTGGACGCATCAGCATGGTTTTAATCTGAAGATTCGTTTTTGATTTGTTTCCAACCAATAAAATGCATTTCTGTCAGTAAGTGGATCCCCATGGCTATAGAACACGACTTTGATGGTTGTCCCGTCTCCACATGTTCGTACCACAGAAAACCCAATAAGGCCAATAAGGAAACTCAAACCCCAAAAATAGAGGCTCATACACCACCACTCAGACTCGCACAGAATAAAACAACAACACACAATTATACTCAGGTAGACAGACAAACATTTGCCGAGCAAAACAGCACCAAACACTAACAGTAGCACGGAACATGAACTCATGAATCGGATGATTAAACTAACCAGACAGGTGATACAAATGAAGTGCAGGAATCAGCGAGTGAAAGGCGGTGAAAAGAAAACCTGGTGTAAACTTTCCTTCTTGCGCTTCAGATCGTAGTCAGGAATTGCAGGGAGATTTATTTATTTATTTACTTCCGGGCTGAAAATGATTCAGCCCTTAAGTAGCCGCGCTACTCCTATAACACCAGCCTCGGACACTTATCTATAGAGATATCTATCGGGATTTCTGCCTGTAGGCGGTGCTCAAATCTTTATATTAACACCTGCTTTGATATTTCAGCACAATACTGCAATATTTATTTCGCAGCACCTCTTTAAATGAAATCTTTGTGTATAGGAGTTTATAGGGGAAATGTTTATACTCACTTCATATAAATGGTGATGTTAAATATGATGATCTGCTCCACTCTTTACTGAATCGTTGTTTCTTTGCAGATCGGTTAAGGGACACACTAGTGCATGAAATGTGCCACGCAGCCACATGGCTGATAAACAGCGTGCGGGACGGCCACGGACCGTTCTGGAAAATCTACGCACGCAAAGCCACCCTGGCTCACCCTGAGCTGCCCATGGTGACCCGCTGCCACAGCTACGACATCAATTATAAATACCAGTACCAGTGCAGCCGCTGCAAAAACACGTGAGTGCATTCCTCCGTCAAACGGCTCTGCGTCAGTGTTTTCATTTTGAAATTCGATCATATAAAATTTGCTTGATTAGTTTTACATTCGCCAGTTTGAAGAGGCTGCTGTTTCACTCCCGCAAGAATCATGAGAATAGGACGTGAATCCATCAGTTCATATAAGGCACGTTAATGGCAAAATTAACAGTATACAGATATTAAACTAACAAATACAATATAAGGATAAAGAATAAGGGAAAAGGCTCTGGGTTACTGATCCGGAGGTCGTGGTTCAAGCCCCAGTACCACTGCTCAGCTGTATAAAAATAATGAGCCCGCAGACAGCCAGAGATCATGTACTGCTGGGAAAAGAATGGAGCAGACTTCCTGACATACTGACTAGTGATGCTGGGAAAGGTTTAATCCAAACCCAACAACGCTGACCAATGAAGTGCTAGAGGAGGGGTAGTGCTGGTCACAATGACATGCCATGATGTTAAGAGCTCTGTTTTATCTTTAGTAACAATCCCATGATTAATTACCAATCAAATAATGTTTCATTATACCAGCAGCTCACAACATTTATTAATAATCAGAGAGTCTAGACTCCGTTAATTCAAATTTGTTTTTTCTCCAGGATCGGCCGTCACTCGAAGTCTCTGGACACACAGAGGTTTGTGTGCGCGTTGTGCACCGGCCAGCTCGTTTTGCTCACTCCGTCAAATTCGCGGGGCCCCACGCCTTTTGCGTCCTTCGTGAAGGAGAACTACGGAACAACTCGGCAGGAGCTGGCCGGTCAGAGTCACGCTGACGTGATGAGAAAGCTCAGTGCAGACTTCGCCACCAAGACCCGCCTCAGCCAGAGCTGATCTGTGTGAGCGGCTCCATTCTCTGCTTTTACCTCAACGATTCAATATTCAGGAAGACGGCCGATAGGACTGACCCCGAAATAGTGTCTTTGCTGTACCTCAGATGAAATAATTTGGGCATCAGGTCTGAAAGGTTTCTGCTTTTCTAAATAATGACGGCGAAGTAGCAGGAAGTGAGGAAACGCTTCTGAAAACTGTGAGGGATTTCTCTGGTTTATACATTTCAGGATGTTTTATTCATTCCATGTTATATTTTTTAAATGTTTGTCCTGTCAGTAGTTCTTTGTTCGGTCCTTGAATCAATAAGTGTCTTCTTGTATGTTTAAATAAAGTGGGTTTTTTTTCATGTCTGTTGAAATAAATTCTTCCATTCTGAATACCACTGTACTGACTTCACCAGCCAAATAATCACTGAACAGCTATTCGAAAAGGGCTTGAAATGAAATCTGCATGACAAAATAAGTTTAGGCATTTGTGCCTTCTTTTCCTTTATCAGCTTGCCTTTTCTGACAACACTTAACAGCGAAAAGCTTTCATACAATCTTTCCTGAGTCATGAATAACTAGCTGTTTACTTGAAATAGGCTGCTGCCACCTAGTGGCTGGAAGATGAATTGGGTTTCATGGTAATGGTTGATGCAAAGAATGTACGATAATCATATTCATTGAAACCTCCAGCAGGCCACATGAAATGAGTTGGTGGAGAAAATTTGGCCCACTTGCCTTGAGTTCGGAGTTACAGTCGCAGGGAGGCTGGAGCCTATCTCAGCCAACTCTTGGTGAAGGCTGGGCACACCCTTAACAGCATGCCAGGGCAACACATACACAACCATTCGCGCTCACATCCATAACGAGGGGCAATTTGGAACAGTCAGTTAGCCTAATATGCATGTCATACCGACTCCACACAGAAACACCCTCGCTGAGCAGGGACTCAGACCCAGGACCTTCTTGGGTTTACTGACATGCTAACCACTACACCACTGCGCTGCCCGTGATGAAATACAAACAGGTAAAAGAAATAGTTAAGGATTAGACGTGTGAGGTCAATAATAAATACATATATTCATTCATCATCCATTCATTCATTCATCATCTTCCGCTTCTTCCGGGGTCGGGTCGCGGGGGCAGCAGCCTAAGCAGTGAGGTC
>JBCNYH010000016.1:13206733-13216827 GCA_039654325.1 Tandanus tandanus | reverse complement strand
GTTCGCGTGTGCACGAGAAACCTTAGGTAACTGGTGCTCACATGATATTTTCTCGTGTGTACGCGAGAGTTTCTCGAGCACGAGAAACCCATCTTTTTTTTTTTTTTTTTTTTTCATGTCCCTTTAGGGGCTCCGTAGAAATCTATCCTGAGCTCAGAAAATTTAATAGTCACATCAAGAGCAGACCATAATATAATGAATTCTTCCCCGTCCAAAGCCCCACCTTCAGCAGAAATTTCATGAAATTCCATACATAACTTTGCACAATCCTGGTAACAAACAAACGCAAAAACCAAGGGTAACCTAATTGCTGGAGGTAATCAATTCGAAACTAAACTTAACTAGAGAGGTTTCTCTGCCAGGCACAAATGCATTATTATCACTAGATAGTTATAATGAAATGTGCCCCCTAGTGGGCGTCTCACTTTGGCACGTATTAAACAATAGGCGTTTCTTGGGATCCCATGCATGGATCACCTCCAGAATTAAACGGTTTGTTACTTGTACCAGACTCTACTCTAGATAAAAAAAATTAATCCAAATCTGTTCATAACTTTTTGAGTTATCTTGCACGCAAACAAACAGACATACAAAAACAAATGAACACAGGTGAAAACATTAGGAAGTGTGTTGCTGGTTCAAATACATGAGATCTTGGGTTAAGTTCGAAAACAAAAGACCTTCTCGGATTTGAACTCGATCAGATTTGATGTGTGTTAATAAATAAGACCTGCTTTCATACTGTATTCCATTTGATTTGTGAATTTGCAGAGACGGTACCAACCTAGTGGACTTCACGTATGTGGAGAATGTAGTCCATGGTCACATCCTCGCTGCTGAGCATCTGAAACCAGACTCACCGCTTTGTGGAAAGGTGTGTATGGGTATGTAAATATGTGCATCATTAACTATGCAGGGAGAATGGAAGGCTTGGCATCCAGAAGAGTACAGTTCTGTGTTTATTTTGTATTACAGGGCATTAAAGTGCTCACAGTTGTACTTGAGAACCAGCATAATAAATCTTACTTCAGAGCAAGTTTGATTGATTTGATTTATACAGTCAGGGTGTAAACGCTGTTCTAAACCATTCTGTTATGTAAGTGTTCTTAGATCAAGTCTCAGCAAGCGAGTTTTTCTTAATCTTTTTTAATAATCTGATGTAAACAAGAAATGATACATTGGCTGCTCTGACATTGACTACCCTGATATTAGCCAGGGATGGGAATCACCAGGGACCACCCGATACGATACTGTCACGATACCCAGGTGCCGATTCAGTTGGTATCACGATTCTGTAAGTATCGTGATTCTATAACTGTAAAGTTTGTTCATTCTTATTTCTAAGTTTAAAGTTGGCGAATAATTCGCTTTTACCCTGCCGAGTTTTGAGTCAGTGTGTGAATAGTTTAGGGTGCGCCCCCTGTGGGACTATAGAGGAACAGCAATCTTACACCACCTTGAATTCAAACATATGACACTGTTTGTGACATTAGTCCTAATTTATCAGTGTAAAGCTTTTTATTTAATTATATATTTATTCTGCTTTATAATATAGAGTATTTAGATTATTAATCTACTGAGTCTGTAGCTTCTAAACATTTAATAAATCGTAGATGCTCAAGTTGATTTTTTCCAAATAACTGCACATGCTGAAGTGATTTATTCTTCTCTATCATTTGGCCAACAATTCCGTAGCATGTTTTTACTTATAACAGAGCGACACCTGCTTTTTTTCCTTATAGAATTGCATTTAAGTTTAGTAACTTAGCTCGTTTGTCTTTGTTCGCTCCGCTTATCCTCTGTATTTAACTTGTAGTTTAAAACAAACACATAACGGCGATTTATAATTCAATGACGCACTCAGACAGTTGAATCCAGGTTGAATTCAGTTCAGTCGGCTGGAGGTGAATATAAAAGGAAATATTAGGAATAAAGGCAGATCAGTCGGGTTACTGTCACCAAATAATAAAATGTCTGTAATTTCGTATTACTGCGGATGGAAACACCATGCTAGTCTTTAATTGAGTTTAAATTTGGTGTCATATTGAGGGTAATTGCTTCCTGTAGGAGGGAGATTCTCTGATAGAGTATTTGGAGCAACTGATTCTTTAGCACTGCACTATGGGGCTCCGGAGCTTGCAGGTTCGCATCTCTGTTGGTTTATGCAGTCACCCGCAGCCGGGAACCCATGAGAGCCCACAGGAGATAATTGGCTGATCTCTCGTGGGGCCGGGGAAGGGGTGGGGTGATACTCTTTCTTCCCTGATACTCATGCTGCACTGTCCAATCATGCATGTCTCTGAGCTCATGCATTCAGGTGGGTGTCGTTATGAGTGTGTTTGTCACGCCACCCCTGAAGATGCATGTGCAGTAGTACGAAAGAAAATGTGGTCGGGTTGCATCCCATGCCTCGAAGGAAGCACTTACTTGCCTTCTCTATTGAACTCCTTGACGGGTGGAAATCAGCTCTGAATAAATTAAGAAAATCAGGCACTGGTTTCTTCTTCACATTACAGAACCGAAGTGGCGTATGATCGAATCGTGTTAACAGTACATTTCATTGTTTCACAGGCGTACCACATAACCAACGATGAACCAATCCGTTTTTGGGATTTCATGTCCCAGGTGCTGGTTGGTTTAGGATACGACGCTCCTCGCTACCACCTGCCTTATAGTCTTGTTTATGGAATCGCCATGCTGCTGTGGATGGTTACCGCTCTACTGCGTCCCCTAGTGAACATCAAGCCCACCTTCACCCCCATGCGTGTGGCACTGGCTGGCACCCATCACTACTACAGTTGTTCCCGTGCCAAACAGGACATGGGCTACCAGCCAGTGGTGAGGCTGCAAGAGGCGATAACTCGAACTGTGGCCAGCTACCCACATCTGAAAAGAGGAGGATAGTATTTCTAATGAAGCGGTTTCGTGTGGGCCGGTGGATCAGATTTTGTTTGACTTTGATCTCTGGGGTCGAAAAACAACTCAGATTGACGCCATCTTGATCCAGAATAAATGGGGGAAAAACTCTCTTCAGCTCATCCCAGGAAATGCTTTACAACGTTTAGAACACTGTGACTAACTTTCTAAAGAAAAACCGTACAGGAAATGGATTGTTTTTATACAGCTGTTCTCCCCAATGCTAGTCATTTCTGACATGTTGTAATTAATCTGTTTACTGTAACACTTAATATTGTGGAATATGTTAGTTTGAGGTTCATATCATTTACTTTGTAATGGCTATGAAGAACTCGCTCTTGGGTTAATAAAAATAAAAAAGAATCCAGCTTCATTCATGATTAAATTACAGGAAATAAAAATTGCACACGGTAATATTTTGTTGTTCCGCCTTTAGCGCTGATGACAGCATGCAATCGCCATGGCATTGATTGAAAAAACTTAACCAGCCTCACATTTATTTCCATCCAGAGTTGGGTTTATTTTTTAACCGATATCTTGAATTGATGACTGGAAAACTGAACCACTCCCTAAAGTCTTCTCCAGCACATATTAAAGACTTTCAATAGGGTTAAGGTCAGGAAAATGCTCCCTGAACCACTCTTACTATTCGAGCTGCAATTTTATATCCGTGCCATCAGAGAAGAAAAAGTCTATTGATGGGATAACCTGGTTAGTCAGTACATTCTCGTCGTCAGCTGAATTCATTTTATTTCCACATAGTGTTGCTGAGCCTCGATAGTGAGTAGGGGGTAGTGAATGAGTGAACGATTTCGGAAACAGGGTAGGTCAACTGGCTACTGTAAATTGCCCATTGACGTGAGTGTGAGTATGGTGTGTATGGGTGTGGGTGAGCTATCCCCGTAATGAACTGCTGCTGACTTGTTCGGGGTTCCAGCTATGTTGCTTTTTTCATTAATTAATTTCAAGAGAGAAGGAAAAACGAGATCCTGGATAATAGAGAACGACTGCAAAAACGATGTAAGTGAAAACAGGAACTCGGCAGACGCTCTGACATTTCATAACAATTCGTTCATTCATTCATTTTCTAAGCCGCTTAATCCTAATTAGGGTCGCGGGGAGGCTGGCGCCCATCTCAGCCGACTCTGGGTGAGGGCGGGGTACACCCTGGACAGCTCGCCAGGCCATCATAGGGCCAACACTTACACAACCATTCACACTCACACTCACACCTAGGGGCGATTTGGAACAGACAATCAGCCTGCTGTGCATGTTTTTGGACTGTGGGAGGAAACCGGAGTATCCGGAGGAAACCCACGGAAGCACGGGGAGAACATGCAAACTCCACACAGAAACACCCCGAGCCCAGGAATCGAACTCAGGACCTTCTTTCTGTGAGGCGGACGTGCTAACCACTGCACCACCGTGCCGCCATTCATAACAATGAATGTATTAAAATTGCATTAGTTATTAATAGTTTTGTTGTATAAGAAGAATAATACACTTTGGGTCATGCTGGTGTTGATTATTTCCCTATTAGAGCATGCACTGTCGTGTTTTATTCTTTCCTTAGTGCTGTACAAAATGAAAAAACTCCTGCTGTCACCTTCCTCAGTGCTCATTAGGGTAACATGGGTGTCTGGGTGAGCAGTTTTAAGCATTATATTCATTTTTCAAATTATATTTTAATCAGTTCAGATGTGGAATTATGAATGTAATATTGTTTTGGATGGCTCTTAATACACACTTCAAAACTTTATATATGAAAATATATCAGAAATCTACTAAATATAGGAGTTTACACTACGTTCTGTGAATTAAAGTGCTTTTTGAATGCTCTACTCATAACTGTTACTACTTTCTTGATATTCAGTGAAAGATTCATAGTTTTAGAGGGTTTTGGAATGTTCAAGACTCTAGGGATGGGCAAATAGTCGACATTTTCATGCCTGTGTCTGTGTCATGAGTGTTGCACAATACCATGTCTGTTCCTGGACCACGCCCTCGATCACAAAGCCATCATCGATGTCTTCACCTCAGTAGCTGCACATATCCATCACACTGCCTCTATCAGCACTTGCACGGTTTTTCCTGCTACACATTTCTGCCATTCCTCTTCTTGGTGTGGTTGTGGTAGCGGTGGCGGTGGTGGGGACATGGATGAGATACCTGTCATTCTTGTAAACGCTGATAGTGTATCAGCGTTGCATGCCGTCTTACTGGTTTTGAGTCATGCTTAAGGTGGTAGCCTGGGCGAAACCCGCCTGCTGGTCACCTGACCAGCGGCGTCTTGATGAATTCCAGAAAGATGCCTTTCGCCTTGAACCAGGAGACAACTCGCTGTTTTATAGGTGTGTCTTCATTCTTGTAGTCACACCTCTTTTCTCAGTGTTGTGTTGCTATGGACAACTTTCTAGTATGTCCAATGAGTAAATCTGACTGTGATCCAATCAGCAGATATTTCACTCATTCATATCGCCACCACCTGCATTCTAACTGCTTGTGGAGTTGCTGATTGTCTGTCATGTCTGTCTTCCTTCCGGTTCTCTCTTTTTAGTTATACTGTCAGTCATAGTCAGCCACGCCGGACCCCCTGCTTGCACTCAGTACTGATCAACTCTCTTCTTTAATTATTACACTGTTATAAGCACCCCCCCTCATATGTGTTTTGTTGAGATACCCATGCTACTTCTATGATACCAGTGATCCTGATCCTTCTGCCCTCTGAATCCTGTGGTCCATCCTGATTTGCTACTGCTTGTTGGAGTTTTCACCGTAGAAGCCCCTCGCTCCTGCTCCTCGCTCCAACTACACTTCATGTAAAACTAGAGCTCGTGCTCTTGGTGCTAGGATGTATAGGGGTTGTAGAGACATATTTAAAAGTATACATTTCAATTCTTTACCAAATTCGTTTTACTAGGTAACGCTGCCTTGTGACAATGTTAATTATAAAAAGCGCTGTACGAATAAATCTGAACTTAATTAAATATGAGTTGCTGATTTTGAACCAAAGGTTTATTATTGTCTTCTTATCACGAACAATAATTAGTATCTTGCTCTACTCCCATGCTGATGTGTCCTAATTAAGATGTGCAGTGAGCTTAAAGGTGCTTATCAGAACTCACTGGATTCCCACAGGAGCCCAAAACACTCTTCCTGCACCTGCGTACTGTTCTTAAAGAAAATCCATCCCTATCTGTTATTTTGGTGAGAGTGGAATCTGTTATCTGTCCCGACTGCCAGTGTGTTTATCGCATACAATTACCTTTGTGGCCTCGTATGAACAATGACATGTCTTCCACAGAAAAAAGAAAAACCTGAAGTGTGTAAATAAGGATTGCTCCTCCTATTGTGTCCTAAGGACCACACACACACACACACACGCATATGCATACGCATGTATATGCACACATGTACACACCCAGTGTTGGTGGCCAGGCTACTCAAACTGGCTGGGCTTGTCAGTCGTGCCAACGCCCGGATCTACTCTATCTGAGAAACAGCTGCCAAAACTCGGTGTGTGTGTGTGTGGACTGACACAGCGCAGACAGTCCTGCTGTTAATCACTTTGCCTCACTGATCAAGAGCTCCGATTACTTGCGACTGGGCCAGAGTGAGGCGTTCTGCACCACTTGTGGATGTGTGTTTTCTAAAATAAGGTAAGTTCATGAGTGTGTGTGTGTGTGTGTGTGTGTGTGTGTGTGAAGGAGATTTCTCATGGTTCCAAGGTAAATATTTGTCACTAGATCGAAATACAGATCACTATACTATCAGATCAAGCTGGTTAACACTTTCACCTTCCTGACTGGGATAATTAAAGTGTATGTAAACCTTATGAGGAGTTTTTAACATTTAACCGAGTCTTTCAGTGTGACTTTATTACCCATGAATCCTTTATTTATCAGTTTCCTGTCACTCCAGGCTGGCTTGATGACTGTCAACATAATTAAAACACTTAATCCTCGCCTGCCCGGTTTTCTTTTTGTCGCGGTGTTCCAGTGAACCTCCACCACTCTTCACTCTAGTGCTCATTTTTTGCAGAGGTCTATAGCGAACATTACACTTTTGGTCTGTCGATGGTCTCGGTGTAACCCCAGTGATTTGTGGTTGTTGTTTAAGGTTCGGTTCACCAGGGCGGCACTAGCGCAGACTTTAACAAACACACAGCTAATTAACGAGCCTTTAATGAGCGTGTAGAGAAGGAAGTAAAACGTTCAGCCGTGCAGTTCTGTCGCTTCAGAGGACACGAAGATCTATATTCTGTTAACGTACAAGCAGGAAGAAAGAAAAACAAATAAACAAACAAACAAATAAATAAATAAAAACCCTAACCAGAGGATTCATCTTGTTAAACCATGACTTCGTTTCGTAAATGTGCGAACGTATTATAATTAAAGTACGATTAGAAGGAAAAGTGATTGTCCCCTCATAAACAGAACCCCTCCATTGACTGGTAATTAAAATATGTATGAGAGAGTGAGTGTATAGTGAGAAAGTGGAGGGACAGGCTCTCTGGCATGGCTAAACGATGACTCAGGAATTCCACACAGGTGTTCAAGTATGCACACCAAGAACGTCCTCAACATTTAAACCAAGAAATATGGTTATAAAAAACGGATTATCAAATCATCATCTTGATCATTCTTTATTGCGCGGTATCACCTGATGTACACTGGTTCTCATTTGTCCATAACAACAAGTATTAAAGCGTGTCTTCTTCTTTTTCTTCTTCTTCCTCTTCTTCTCTAGGTTGAGAAAAGACGCAATTTAAAACAACAAGTCTAAACCATGACTACTGGTGAGCTCCAGCGATGTTTAATCCCTCCCACACTTTTATATACAAGTAATTTATAGGCGAGCGTCTTTTGCCAAACCCAGAATAATGATGACTAATGGCAAAGTAATTAATGTTGTTTGCATGAATACCTGCGCTGATGTTTCCTCCTCCTTTATTCGAAAGGGTGCTGTGTGAAACCCGAGTGCACTGACTTTCAAAACCTGTTTTGTGACACATTATACAATAGTAATACCTCTAGAACATACATAATATACATAATACCATAGTTATTACTACATAGTTAGAATGCTTAATTACTATTGGGCGGTCATAACTGGCTTGTACAATTGTGTGTGTGTGTGTGTGTGTGTGTGTGTGTGTGTGTGTGTAGAGGGGGATAGACAATCTGTTTTGCACAAAGCAAAGGTTCGTACTGCACTGAAAGGAGACAACAGCTGGATCCAACGCCGCAATGAGGCTGCAGAAGAAGAGGAGGACCAGGAAAAGCCATGGTGTGTGTGTATGTGTGTGTGTGCGAGTCTGCAAGAGAGAGAAAGAGAGAGAGAGAGAGAGAGAGACAGAGGGGAGTGTGGTTGTGGTGGTGGTGGGATATGATCTGACTTCACCAAAAAATATTTCATTTATGAATACATTATGCACCACTATCATCATCATCATCATCATTTCTCCAACCTTTTAAATGAAGGATTGCAGAAGTGCGTGCGAGTCGTCTCAACAGCGACTTCAACGACCCTGAAGCTGATATCACACCTCCTGCACAAGAATCTGTCCCTCCACCTCCCACAGACAGGTGAGAACACAATACTACACTGCACATATTATATTTGGCGCATTACTCTGGGCCCTTGGTCCTTCCATCTCTTTGTCATAACGTCCCACCAGTGTGTCACATGACCCACGCTTTGGGATGATGTCACACACAGGGGTGCTACCACCCCCGGGACAACCCTCCTTCAGAGTTTTATGCACTGCCTCTAGTTCTTATATTTTAAAGCTGAAACTTTTTAAACTGGACATTTTTCTGGTCATGCCTTTATCTTTTAAACAGTTCGAAATCCTCTGGATACCTGATCAGGTAAGTCGGAACTACTCAGAGCAGTTGGCTCTGCCGTGCTTCTGTATAGTGTATTTGAGAAAGTGCTTCAAGTTATGAACTACATTTGTTTTGCAGGGGTGTATTCACAAAGACGGACGCCAAACCAGCTGCATCGTCTACTAATGGTTACATGTACGCAAATTCCTTCCTTCAGATTCCTGTTACTACACAGTGCTGTGCAAACATCTTAGGAATATATATATATATATATAAAATCACTCATTTGCCGAATCATTTACTCCTATAATGAAGACTGATGTGGTTTACATGCAAATAAAGAACCAAGTGTTAGAGTCAACATTTCCAGGAGACCTGGGGCTGGTTCTGTAAGAGACCCGCTAGATACCGTACTTGTAGAACTGCACAGACTCGACCTGATGCTGTTCTATTTTTAAACAAAAAGTCATCACCTCTAATATGGAATTAGTTTCATTTATTACTGTTTACTGTGCTTTATAGAATTTTTATGTAGAGATCTTTAATTTAATGTCAGTATTTATACGTAAATATGAGGCATCTTTATTCTACACCATTCCCTTGTGTACGGTATCTACCGGGTCTCTTACGGAACCAGCCCCAGTTCTCCTGGAAACGTTGACTCTCACTCTTGGTTCTTTATTTGTGTGTAAATCTCAGCAGCCTTCTTTACATTTTTGTCTGAAAACTGGTCTCTTATACATAATGCGCTGCTTTCTTTATTGACAAACTGTACAACGTTTTTTTAATGTAACATTTCATTTTGTGCTGGAAAACTAAAGTGTTTTTTGAACTAACTTGTTAATATACAAATTATAAAATAAAAATCTATTGCAAAGTCTATACTAAAAAAAGTAGGGAGCCTAAAACGTTTGCACAGTACTGTATATATGTGTATATGTGTGTGTATATGTGTATATGTGTATATATGTATAAATGTATATATGTGTATATGTGTATATATGTATATATGTGTATATATGTATATATGTGTGTATATGTGTATATATGTATATGTGTATATGTATATGTGTATATATGTATATATGTATATATGTGTATATATGTATATATGTGTATATATGTATATATGTGTATGTGTATATATGTATATGTGTATATATGTGTATATATGTATATATGTGTATGTGTATATATGTGTATATGTGTATATATGTGTATATATGTATATGTGTATATATGTGTATATATGTGTATATGTATATATATATGTATATATGTGTATATGTGTATATATGTGTATATATGTATATGTGTATATATGTGTATATATGTGTATATGTATAT
>JBCNYH010000016.1:13189229-13199264 GCA_039654325.1 Tandanus tandanus | reverse complement strand
TTGACAGATTAACACTGAGATTCACATTAATGAATTAATCAAAAGATGTTGCTGGCTTGGCTTTCTGTTTATTTCTTCTTTTCTTTCTCTCTCATCATCTGTCTCTCTGCGTCTCTTTACGCAGCATCAGCACAAAGCCGGTTCAGAAGACCAGCGCCTTGAATGATAATGAATTTCTGGATCTCATTGGGAGGTCAGTGTGTCTTTCACCGTAAAAGTAAACCAGTACTCTGAGTTCATCATCCAAACATTAAAGCTGCTGCTGAATTTTTATTGACTGACACGGATTCCATGCAACTTAAACAACTAATAAGCAGACTGTTTGGAAAAAATAGCCAGAAGATGGCGCTGGAGCTCTATTAATGCTCTAACTGACCAAGGGTTGCAGGTTTCAATCACTCATTCAATTGCTGAACTGCTTAATCCTATTACAGCTGGCGCCCATCTCAGCCAACACTGGGCAAAGGCTGGGTACACCCTGAACAGTTCGCCGGACCGTTGCAGGGCCAACACATATATAACCATTCACACCCACACAGAGGGGCAATTTAGAACAGCCAAATAGCCTAATGTGCGTGTCTTTGGACTCTTGGAAAATTTGAAGTGTAGCGGTATCGGTCATTCTTACAAGATAATTTGTGTGTATGTAACACGTTTAAGCGATACAGACACTTATTTTAAAATAAATGACCATAAAAAGCACAAAACTGGGTCAATTTATCCCGTGGATTACTTGCGGGGGCTGAACCAATGGATAGCAGTTGTTTTTTCCAGAAGTGACGTGAACTTGTTGGGCGGGGCTGTCCAGCACACGTCAGCCAGCGACATTTCAGATGATAAAAAAATGTGTTTCAAGAAGCAACTATGGCAGCAATTTGTAGGAAATGGGTGTAAACGATGACCTAATTGAACCAGACAGGGAGGAGTCTCTTGTGGAGACGGTGAGACGTCACATTCTAGTGACTCTGAGGACGAGAACGCTACATATTCAGAGATGAGCGTGACGGTGAATCCAAAATGGCTTACGCCGCCAACGTTTTGCCGACTCGCCTTTCCGAAGGAAATGTTTTCCGCGATTTCTGCGCTTGTTGTTTGTGCAGCTCAGCACTGGCTGATAATGTGTTATGATACACGGGGTCAGTGACGCAGCCCAGCCAATCCAACGAGCTCTCGTCACTACCAATCTGGAACAGCCAATGAGGAAGGCAAAATGTTTCTGAGCATGCCCAGCGCCGTAACACTCGCGCACACTTTGAAATTGGGCCGCTGATGTTATACGTGATCGTTTTAAATAGCGAGTAGCACTAATTCACCACAGAAACACTTTAAACAACGGTACTCTTGTTTGTATTGAAATCCCCTGGAAAGAAGGAACTCAAGTTCCGGAGTCACTAGAACAGAACACATTAGCGTATTGTTACTCCTGTTCACTCGGGTGTAAATATCCACACTTGCTGTCCACCCCAGGGACAAATATCTTTATTCGCTACTGACACCCTTCAGGTAGAAATAATATCTACCTTCTTTTTCTCTCTTTTAGCACTTCAGAGACTTCGGTGGACCCCACCCCCAGCACCACCGACCTGCTGACTGGAGAGTAAGAGATTCTGTTACAGCCAAACAGCTATTAGAAAAATATGAATATGAATAATTCTAGCAATCTTTCTTTCCCATGGTGGAATATTTACATTTTCACTGTATATCATAAAGAAAACTCGACTCTTTTCTATTTATCTGTTACATGCATCTCATCCATAAGTAAAGGCCTAATAATTTAATCGGCCCTTGGCAGTGGGGCCGGTGGTGTGGTGGTTAGGGTGCTGGGCTCATGATCGAGACGTTGTGAGTTTGAATCCCCATTAGACCCCCACCGTGCAAGGCAAGGTCTCAAGTGTGCCTTTGTTCACCGAGCAGTATACTGTAAATGGGTAGCAGTAAAAGTACTGGGATGGACCAGCATCCCATCCAGGAAGAGTTGAACTCCTAGTTCCTTCATGCTACGGAACCTGGGGACAAGCTCCGGCCTGGTGAGCCAGTTGGCTCGGGTGTAAAAAGCAACAGACTTGCCTTTTGCCTTTGCAGCTAGAGGATCATTCTTGGATACTGTATAGGAGCCTCATGATGGAGGTGCATTATACACAAAAGGCAAAAACAATGATACTCACACACTCATTTACTTCTACTGGGTTGTGGGGAGACTGGAGCCTATCTTAGCCATGTACCTTGAACAGCTCACCAGACCACCACAGGGCAGCACACAACCTTTTACACTCACACCTAGGGGCAATTTGGAACAGCAACATTTCGTCTAATGTGCATGTCTTTGGACTGTGGGAGGAAACCGGAGCACCCTGAGGAAACCCATGCAAGCATTGGGAGAACATGCAAACTCCACAAAGAAACGCCCTTGCTGAGCCTGGGAATCAAACCCAGGACCTTCTTGCTGTGAGGCGGACGTGCTAACCTCTATGCCACCGTGCCGCCCGGCAAGAACATGATAGTGTATTTTTTACATTTATTTATTTTTACATATTTATTTAATTAACGTCATTATTTATTTTTAACAAAACCGTCACTGGCGTACTTTGGAAAGCGATACAGACTTTTTAAGACTTGGTATCCAAGGAATGTTTAAGCCTTTGTTCAAAATGCACCTCAGTCTAACTCATTGTGTGACACTGGAATGCTTGCTCTCCATCATGGCGTTGGTGTCGGTATCCAAGCATGTGACCTCTGACTGACCCTAAGAGATTATTGGTGTTCCAGTTAGTCTCACAGGGTGTCCACAGGGGTTGATGTCAGGGCCACTCAACCTTGGTAAACCATGTTATTTCTAGAGCTTGCTTTGTGCACAGGGACATATTTTCTCGTCTCTGATTGGTGGAAAGCCACCAGAGAATTCTTGGCATTCTTGTTTGAGCCAACTTATCCATTGCTGACATCGGCTAAATAAGCTAAATGTTAATTGCACGTTTGGTACACGCTAATGCTCCTCTTCATAGATAGATAGGCTCCGCCCTAAAGCAGATAGCTCCGCGTGCCTGCCATCCTGGTTAATTAGCAAGTGCAATTTACAATGAAGCGCTGCGACCCTGAGCTGTCAAAACTCACTATTTCTCACCATTCCTGCTGTTGTAGGTCATAACTGAGGGTGAGTTCAGCGACCAAGATGGTGGCACTAAGTTCCGCCACCAAACAACGCTGTCAGTAGGGTGTAGGCTGTCGATTTTATTTTATATCTACATTCCTTTTCTCCCCTCCTCCCAGAAAATAGGGTAAAAAAGTTTAATTCTTAGAAATAAATATACGTCTTGGCGACACGGAGGTTTAGTGGTTAGCACGTCCGCCTCACAGCAAGAAGGTCCAGGGTTCGAGTCTTGTGCTCGGGCGTTTCTGTGTGGAGTTTGCATGTTCTCCATGTACTTGCGTGGATTTTCTCTGGGTACTCCGGTTTCCTCCCACAGTCCAAAGACATGCACATTAGGCTCATTAGTTGTTGGTTGTAGTGTACCACCGGAAGATGTGCATGAAGTAAAGTAGTACAGGTCCTTCCTGAGTGGTTTAAAACACCGTTGAGTTCAATACTGAGGAGAATCATTGACTGTTTGTTCAGTTCTCTACCGAAGACAAAGGAGACTAAAGGATCTCTGGACCTGCTTGCAGTTGATATCATCCCCATTGACACCACTACTGAAAAGTAAGCAGGAATCTTTTTGTTGTTGTTTTTTTGTCTCACTTGATGTATTTACTGTATGTAAGACTCTGGAAATTTAACAGAAGGGTATAAAATAAATATTAATAATATATATATATTTATCTGATCATCTTTCTGATCTCCTCCACAGACTAAGCACCGATAAAATAAATACCAAAACTGATATCACCAAAACTGTGGTGCAGACGAAGAAGGACGTAAAGCGGTATAGCAACCTCTTTCATGCTTTTTCCTCCCCTCCTTTATAATTATTTTTTTCTAAAGAAATACAATCAGTTGCTTGCACAACATCTGGCACCTATCCAGAGTGACTTACAGTAGTGCTGTATCGTCTCCATCAAAAACACATCCTCATGCTCATGCAGATAGGTCAGTGTGTTAGAATACTCTCGAGCTAAAACCTTCTTAGAGAGGAGGTGAGACGATGAGCCCATGCAGCAAGAAAACAGGACCATCTTTCCCCCATTAGTGCTCCTTTAAGTGATTAGTGAAGCGGTATGTCAGACGGTGACTCAGCTCTTCAGATAGCCAGGAGAGCTTCAGTCAAGTCCTGATACACGTCTTACAATTATTTTAAAGGAACACGTCTTAGCTTGGCGTCTTGGCCTGATGGCTTGAAGGAAGCGAGTGAATATGTGACGAATAACGCGTCATGAATGTATTATGAATCATTTTGAAAATATCATGGCGGCACGGTGGCGTGGTGGCCAACCTCACAGCAAGAAGGTCCTGGGTTCGAGTCCTGGGCTCACCGAGGGTGTTTGTATGTTCTCTCTTGTATGTGCTCGCGTGGGTTTCCTCCGGGTACTCTGGTTTCCTTCCACAGTCCGAAGACCTGCACATTAAGCTAATTGGTTGTTTCAGATTGCCCCTAGGTGTAAATGTAAGTGTGAATGATTGTGTGTCGGCCCTGCAATGGACTGGCAAGCTGTTCAGGGTGTACCCTGTCTTCACCCAATGTTGGCTGAGATAGGCTCCAGCCTCCCTCTGACAATAATAGTAGGATTAAGCAGTTCAGCAAATGACATGAGAATGAGAGACGGGTTGCACTATTGTTTCTTATAACAACGTCTCCGTGTGTTATGATATTAATCAGTATTACTGTATATATTAACATTCTTCCTTTTTACCCTCACAGCGTAAGCACTACAAAGAGTTCGGTGGATTCCTTCTCCTCACACACTGACCTGCTCTCAGGAGGGTGAGAGACCAAGCATTATTAGTACACAGGATTACGAAACAGGAATCCATCATCTGATTGGTCCACTCTCTCGGTATTAAAAATCATTATTCTGAGTGGATAACGCTTCCGCCAGAATGCCGGACTCTTACAGTTTGTCACGATCCCTTTGAGCGAACGGCGTCATTATTATCACGTGTAAAAATCATATTGTAGTTTGTTTATCTGGTGTTTCGTCAGAGTAACCAGTTAGGCTAGAAGGGAGTCTCCTCCGTAGTTGCATATGACGGTTTCTTCCCTGAGGCCTGTTCCTCAGGGCAAGATGATAATCATGTTTGGTGGAGAATTGAAAATATATATTCTTACCATCAAATAGTTTCGTTTCAAATGTTGCTGATTTTTGTGCAATAGCTCGAGATAATAAGAATTAACCCTTGCCAGCCTGCTGTTCTCTTAGCATGCTCACCCGTTGCTAATCTTAAGCAGCTGGGACAGAAGGGCGTCTCATACCACTTAAGGATGGTTTCTAGTCCCACCACTGGCAACAACAGAGCACAATGATTGCAGGCTGGAGCTCAGAACAGGCCGATGAAGTTCCATTATGTGCAAAAAAACCCACCTAATTCTTGAAAAAAACAACAACAACAACAAAAAAATAATTCCAAATTTAGGGCTAAGCTACGGTTAGCTTTTAGCCTAGCACGATTGGTTCGGAACACACAGAACTCACCTAATTGGGTCTGTCATGGTTGATATATGTTAAAACAAACAAACAAACAAAACTGCTTTTAGTGTACATTTTGTGGTGATGTAACCATGTAGTATATACTTAAACATTTGTGCAGCTCAGGCTTGGAGGTTTGGATGTTGCTAAAGTGAATAGCCCAGCGACTATTCAGTGACGCCGCACCCCGCCTTCAGTGTGCAGCTGTTCATTATTCACTGCTTTCTTATTATCCCATCCTTCTCAATTCTTTTTTTCAGAATCATAATATAATATAATAATATTATTTCAGTGTTTATATATTAACATTCTTTCTTCTCTCACCCCCAGCAGTGTAAGCCATACGAAGAGTTCGGCGGACTCCTTCCCCTCACACTCCGAACTACTGTCAGGAAGGTGAGGAAATAAGAATGATTATTTTTCACCATGTTCTTATTAACTCATCTATCTAGAATCATTGCTGTAGAGGTTAGCATGCCCATCTTACAGCAAGAAGGTCCTCTGTTCCTGTCCCGGGCTCGATAAAGGCCGATTTTGCATGCTCTTCCTGTGCTTGTGTGGGTTTCCCCTGGGTACTCTGGTTTCCTCCCATGGTTCAAAGACATGCACATTAGGCTATTCGGGTGTTACAAATTGCCTCTGTGGATGGTTGGCGACCTGTTCCGGGTGTACCCTGCCTTTGCCAGGAGTTGGCTGAGATAGGCTCAGTAGGATTCAGCGGTTCAGCGAATGAATGAATGAATGAACGAATGAATAGAGCCATAATATAATATTATGATATTAATTCAATGCTATTGTGTATACTAACATCTTCCCCTTTTTTCCCCGCAGCATAAGCTCTATTAAGAATTCAGTGGACCCTTTTCCCTCAAACACTGATCTACTGACAGGAGGGTGAGAGACTCATCAGTATTATCCTTCACTACGTTCTTAATAACTCATCTCTAGATGTTATAGCAGTACAATCATGATGTAAAATTACTTAATATGTGTACCAGCACGGCAAAACCTTTCACATGGTGTCATTTTTGATTATATATATATATATGTATGTATGTATATAGTAATTATAAAAAAGGGTGGCGAGGTGGCGTGGTGGTTTGCACGTCCGCCTCACTGCAATGAGGTCTTAGTTTCAAGACCGGGCCTCGGCAAGGGCGTTGTTTGCATGTTCTTCCCGTGCTTGTGTGGATTTCCTCCAAGTAGTCCAGTTTCCTCCCAGCGTCCAAAGACATGCAGATTAGGCTAACTGGCTGCTCAAAATTACACCCAAGGTGTGTGTTGGCCTCGTGGTGGTCTGGCAAGCTGTTCAGGGTGTACCCCGCCTTTGCTTAGTGTTGGCTGGGATAGGCTCCAGCCTCCCTATGACCCTAATAGGATTGAGCGGTTCGGTGGATGAATTGATGGATGGTTATTATAAAGAATAGATTCTTTCCTTTTTTCTTTTGCATGTGTCTCCTCCACAATTGCATTTCTTGCATTTTAAAATGTGCTTAGCACTAAACATTAAAAGAAAATTATGGCACCGGAGCATAGCGACAGCTGGATGTAATCATACAGTCTTTTTAGTCCCAGTTTTTTTTTTTAAATTATTATTATTCGTAAAATATATCGATATATCAGAAGAAGAGCTGTTCAGAAGCACAGTAACGCTTGTGTGAAGATTTCAGTGAATCATGGATGTTGCTCTGTGTGCTCTCTGCACGTATTTCAAACACCAACGCCTTTTGACATGTGACTTCATTCTTCATGCAGTCCATGTTTGAGAACATAAGACTTGCTTTCAGTAATGGAGGACATTGAGTAGGCTCTGATTAGGTTTGTGTCTATAAAAACATGTACAAACCTGATAACACCCACAAAAAAACATGCAATCTCATTTACTAACTGGACGAGAAACATCATCCTCATGAAGCCCGGAGGAATTTAATATAACACTACTACAGGTACGAGATGTACCACATAATGAACAGTGTTTAGGTACAACTCTTTTATACCTACAACAACTGGGTCAGGAAAGGTTTGGAGAATCGAATCACTCGCTGTAGCCTATTTCTGTCCAATTCAAAGTAATCCAATCACAATATTCTCAGATAATCTAAGGACTTTTGAGCAGTACTGTATAAAAATGGCACCACATTTATAATATACTGCCAGGCCTAAACAAAAGTAGCACACTCCAATATATCCACATCGTTGCTTCTATTGGCCAGGTCAAGGCTCAGCAACATTATAATGACCTGAATGTACTGAAGGGGCGGCAGACCAGAGACATGCACATTAGGCTGATTGGCTGTTCCAAATTGCCCCATGTGTGATTTTGAGTGTGAATGGTTGTGTGTGCTCTGCAATGGTCTGGCGAGCTATTCAGGGTGTACCCCACCGTTGCACAGTGTCAGCTGAGAGAGGCTCCACCCTCCCCGCGACCCTAATAGTAGAATTAAGCGGTTTGGTAAATGAGTAGGAAAATGTACAGAAGGGGTGGCATGGTGGTGTAGTGGTTACCACGTCTTCCTCACAGCAAGAAGGTCCGGGGTTTGAGTTCAGGGTTTGGCGAGACCGTTACTGTGTGGAGTTTGTTTCACGGGTTCCGCGCACAGTCCAAGGACATGCACATTTGGAGAACTGGCTGCTCCAAACTGCCCCTAGGTGTGAATTTGGATGTGAATGGTTGTATGTGTTAAACCCTACAATGGACTGGCGAGCTGTTTAGGGTGTACCCTGTCTCCGCCCAGAGATGAATGAGAAAAGCTTGAGATCAGTTCCAAAGGAACAAAATATTCGACTGCGGGACTTTTTTTTTTTTTGGACAGGGCAGTGTATAATATGAATAACAGATCAGTTGTCTGTGTAACATGATGAACTGAGCATGTCATTGTCCTGTGTCTTTAGTTCCTTGCCGAAAACAGAGAGGACTGTTGTATCTTTGGACCTCCTGGCTGATGATGTCATCCCCATTGACACCAACATGAACAGGTGAGCATTACGGTTATTTGATTGGTACATTTATTAAACCTTGTTATTTTAGTTTTTCATGTCCTGTAAGGATTTTTCTTTTCTTCTTTGTAGACTCAGCACAGACAGACGGAGCAAAGTGGAAACAACGACAACTATGACGGAGACGAGGAGGGTCGTGAAGGGGTACAGCGATATTTTATCATCACCGTGATTTAATTATAGTTTTTCCACTCTTGTGCCTTGAACAAACATGAGCTCTTAATACAAAACCATGAGCTCTAACTTAGTGTCCATCAAATCTATCAACTGTATAAATGACAGGTGTCAAATTCAAGGCCCGCCAGCCAAATCCGTCACGCCAACTCATTTTATGTGAAAGCTTTTAATGTATATGATTATCGTAAATTCTTTGCGTCAACTATTACCGTGAACTGTAATTCATCATAGATCCACTAGGTGGAGCCAATCTATATCAAGTACACAGCTAGGAAAAGAAAAAGGAAAGCAAATAAAGGAAAAGAAACAAATTATTTTGCCATGCAGGTTTCAGAATGAAGAGTAGATCGTGTCAAAAAACGGTGCGGTGGCGTAGTGGTTAGCGCATCCACCTCACAGAAAGAAGGTCCTGGGTTCGAGTCCCGGGCTCAGACGTTGCTGTGTGAAGTTTGCATGTTCTCCCCGTGAATGCATGTGGTTTCCTCTGGGTACTCCAGTTACTGCGCAGTCTCTGGCTGGAGATCTCAGTGGCTTCAGTTCTATAGCATGCGAGATCATTTGAGCCTGCTGTCCATTTCATTATACAGTTAATGATCAAATTCTTTAGTTAGTTTTTTTATCTGACATTCATATAGTTTTTTTCCCCCAATCCTACTAATTTAACATACTGAACCAAGACCCATTTATACAGAACATAAAAGACGCAGTGGCGTAGTTATAAACGAGTGTGTGCACTAGAGGCAGCGGCTCGCAGACTGAGTGGAGTCCCTATGAACAATCACATCAGAATTTAATTTGCATGTGCCAAGGTGTTTTCTTGCCTTTCAGAGTGAAATCAGTGTGAAATTGTTTTTTTCAGCTCTGCTGATCCATTCGATCCGATTCCGATAGTGCGAGAGTCTACAAAGAGGTAATGATTTGAGCTTAAAGGTGACAATGCAGGCAATCATCTGTGTACACATCACACCTATTACAAATGCATCAGCTTCTCTCTCTTTCTCCGGCAGCTCTGTGGACCTCTTTGATCCTCTCGCGCCCGACAGGTACGTGTACAGACAGAACCACGGAACATGCTGCTGAAAACAATGTAGAATTATATGGAAGATAAAGGGCCAGATAAAGAAAAAAATTAATAAAAAATGGGGCAGTGGTGGCCTGGTGGTTCGGTGCTGGATTACTGATCCCAAGGTTGGGGGTTCAAGCCCCACTATCAGCGGGTTGTCACTGCTGTCCCCCCAGTGC
>JBCNYH010000016.1:13154212-13183680 GCA_039654325.1 Tandanus tandanus | reverse complement strand
AATAATTCAGGAATAATTCAGAAATAATTCAGGAATAATTCAGAAATAATTCAGGAATAATTCAGGAATAATTCAGAAAGGATTCAGGAATAATTCAGAAAGGATTCAGGAATAATTCAGGAATAATTCAGGAATGATTCAGGAATGATTCAGGAATGATTCAGGAATAATTCAGGAATGATTCAGGAATAATTCAGGAATGATTCAGGAATAATTCAGGAATAATTCAGAAATAATTCAGAAATAATTCAGAAATGATTCAGAAATGATTCAGGAATGATTCAGAAATGATTCAGGAATGATTCAGGAATGATTCAGGAATGATTTAGAAATAATTCAGAAATGATTCAGGGATGATTCAGAAATAATTCAGGAATAATTCAGGAATAATTCAGGAATGATTCAGAAATGATTCAGAAATGATTCAGGAATGATTCAGGAATAATTCAGAAATAATTCAGGAATAATTCAGAAATGATTCAGAAATGATTCAGAAATGATTCAGAAATGATTTAGAAATGATTCAGGAATAATTCAGAAATGATTCAGGAATAATTCAGAAATGATTCAGGAATGATTCAGAAATGATTCAGAAATAATTCAGGAATGATTTAGAAATAATTCAGGAATAATTTAGAAATAATTCAGGAATAATTCAGAAATAATTCAGGAATGATTCAGAAAGGATTCAGGAATGATTCAGGAATGATTCAGAAAGGATTCAGGAATGATTCAGGAATAATTCAGAAATGATTCAGGAATAATTCAGGAATGATTCAGAAATAATTCAGGAATGATTCAGAAATAATTTAGAAATAATTTAGGAATGATTCAGGAATAATTCAGAAATGATTCAGGAATGATTCAGGAATGATTCAGAAATAATTCAGGAATAATTTAGAAATGATTCAGAAATGATTCAGGAATGATTCAGAAATAATTTAGAAATAATTCAGGAAAGATTCAGAAAGGATTCAGGAATAATTCAGAAATAATTCAGAAATGATTCAGGAATAATTTAGAAATAATTCAGGAATAATTTAGAAATAATTCAGGAATAATTCAGAAAGGATTCAGGAATAATTCAGAAATGATTTAGGAATGATTCAGAAAGGATTCAGGAATGATTCAGGAATAATTCAGAAATGATTCAGGAATAATTCAGGAATGATTCAGAAATAATTCAGGAATGATTCAGAAATAATTTAGAAATAATTCAGGAATAATTCAGAAAGGATTCAGGAATAATTCAGAAATGATTTAGGAATGATTCAGAAAGGATTCAGGAATGATTCAGGAATAATTCAGGAATGATTCAGAAATAATTCAGAAATAATTCAGGAATGATTCAGAAATAATTTAGGAATGATTCAGGAATAATTCAGAAATGATTCAGGAATAATTCAGGAATGATTCAGAAATAATTCAGGAATAATTCAGAAATAATTTAGAAATGATTCAGGAATGATTCAGGAATAATTTAGAAATAATTCAGGAATGATTCAGAAAGGATTCAGGAATGATTCAGGAATAATTCAGAAATAATTCAGAAATAATTCAGGAATGATTCAGGAATGATTCAGAAATAATTTAGGAATGATTCAGGAATAATTCAGAAATAATTCAGGAATCATTCAGGAATAATTCAGAAATGATTCAGGAATAATTCAGGAATGATTCAGAAATAATTCAGGAATGATTCAGAAATAATTTAGAAATGATTCAGGAATAATTCAGGAATGATTCAGAAATGATTCAGAGTTGTTTATGAAACTGTTGATGAAATAAGATCATTCAGAGTGCTGAACACTCCTTTGTAAACTAAACAACAGCAATAAAGCTAATGTTACAGCGAATTCCATACGAATAGCAATGATTTCTTTATTACATGTAAAAAAAGCCTTTTATTTATTTATGTTTTATCGATCAGCTCTGTGGGGTCGACCACCTGCACGTACTGTGGTGGTCTCGTAGGAAACGACTCCAAGATCACCATTGAGCACCTCAACATCTCATGTCATCCGGAATGCTTCAAGGTACATTCTAATACAGTACACACACACACACACTCACTCTCTCACTCGGGCAGGCAGAAGCCTCTTTCAGCCAACTCTGGGCAAAGGCAGACTACACCCTGGACATCTCATAAGTCCATCACACCTAGGGGCAATTTAGAACAGCCAGTCAGCCTAATGTGCATGTCTTTGGTCTGTGGGAGGAAACTGGAGTACCCTGAGGAAATCTATGCAAGCATGGGGAGAACATGCAAACTCCACACAGAAACGCCCGGGATTCGAACCCAGGACCCTGTTGCTGTAAGGTGATAAGGGTTAAATAAAGATAAATAAAATAAAAACATTAAATGCGTAGTGTCCACAGTACAAGCTACTATAGGTCACTATAGAAACCGTGATGTACAGGACACCTGTGGTCTGGTAATCTGTTCAGGGTGTACCCCGCCTTCGCCCAGTGTCGGCTGAGATAGGCTCCAGCCTCCACAAGACCCTCATAGGATTAAGCGGAAAGTGATTTTAATTATAGGCGAGATATTATTTAAATTACAAGATTTTGTAAAAAAACTACAGGGATAATAAATGTATTTTCTTTTTTCTTTCCCAGTGTGCTATCTGCAGTAAGCCGATGGGGGATTTCATCCACAGCATGTTTTTGCACGGTGGGAGGGTCCACTGCGAGAACTGCTACGCTAATGTTATTTAAGGCGAGGATGTATTGACGAGGTTTCTGCCTCGTTACTCTGCTGAATGTTGATAACCGATGTAAATCCTGAGACATGTTGATTCCCGAGACTCCTCATCCTTTATTACTTTATCGGGACGGAAGTGTGTGTGTGTGTGTGTGTGCTGTTTGAATTCGCTTACAGAGTTATTATTGATGTTTGCTTCTATCTTATCATGAAAAGTGACTTCAAAATCAGCATCAAGTGTGTTTGAGTGGGTTATCTTTTTTTTTTTTTCAATAATTAACTTTATAGCATTATTTTATCTATCGACTTGTAACGTTAGCGAATAAGCTTTTCCTTTGATGTGCGATGACTATTCTTCTTAAAACTGTGAATAAATTTAGGGTTGTAAAATACCTGTGGCTTTTGTTCACCTTTTAAGGGTTTTATGTCACAAATCATCAACCACGACAGAGATCACGTATACAGAATACATCACTTTAATTGTTCTTTACCATGTGTACAAAATATAAATAAATATTATATAGAATACTGATAAAATGTTTACATATGTGCACATTTATAAAAAAAAAAAAAGAGTTTTCGATTTAATGGAAACAGCAGCTGAATTTAAATGTCAAGTTCAGCATCCTGAAGAATAAATTATTCATCAAGCATGTAAGGGCTTGTTCAGAACAGCTGCACTGCAAAACAAAGAGAGAGAGAGAGAGAAAGAAAGAAACAACGATCCTATTCATATGCAGATCGTGTTCTAATACGTTTCCAAATGATTTAAACAGCTCTCTCATCACACAAAACACAAACTAATCGCCTCCATATGAAACGTGCACCTGTAACATGTTTACTGTTTACAAAATTACTTCCTTTCTTATCTTCCTACGGTTTTGGTTGATAGATAAATGACCCAATAATGAGATGAAATGATTGCACTGCTAGCCGACTTCGCTCCGATTGTCCTTTAGTGTGTTTTGTCTTTGGTACGAACGTGTTTGGT
This sequence comes from Tandanus tandanus, assembly GCA_039654325.1. Taxonomy (NCBI): domain Eukaryota; kingdom Metazoa; phylum Chordata; class Actinopteri; order Siluriformes; family Plotosidae; genus Tandanus; species Tandanus tandanus. Next base: position 13,179,985 of record JBCNYH010000016.1, on the reverse strand, counting down.
GACGTGAAAGCGGTCCTTCATTTCTCCTCCACGGGCTCACAAGGTAACGTTCCGGCACGTCATTGGCCGCTCCTGCTCATCTTCATTCTGTGGATGTGGTGCCAGAGCAGTCCGGGGTCAGACTCGTTGTGCTTTATCAGCGACACCAGTCCTTCTGCCTGGTCCAGACTCTGCCAGTAGTCCTGGGGCCACATCTGAAGCCAGCTGAACACAAAAACACAACGGTTCATATTTTTCATAGAATTTCAGATCTTTCACGAAGTGAATAATATCTGTTAGTATATACTACGCGGGAACGGCACAATCTGATTGGTCCACTGTCTGGGGATTAAAAGACAGAGGATAATGCTTGAACTGAATGTCACAGTATTGGAAACGTAACCCATAAAAGTCTTCTTTTATTTTGCATTCCTTGTGTTTCCATGTAGTTCATACATAAACGCCCTGTTACAGACCGCGGCTTACTGACATTTCTGTGTAGTATATATTAAAACTCTGAATGAGTCTATTGGTCATCACAGCTGGAGCTCATCCTGGTTCCTGCAGCGTGACGCGACTAGGAGTTCAACTCCTCCCGGACGGAGCGCTGGTCCATCACGAATTACTCACGGTGTTTTTTAACCGATACCCATTTATACTGCTGGGTGGACAGAGGCACACTTGTGGTTGAGACCTTGCCCAGGGGGCTTACCATGGTGGGGGAACCTCTCGATCATGAGCCCAGCACCCTAACCACTACACCTTAAGGGTATTCGATGAGCACACCCTACCTGTATCAAAATATGTAAGAATAAATGATAAAAATGGTGGATGTCGCGAAATCAACGAGAATTCAGAAAAGATCCCAGCACATGTTTCAGATCTTTTCCTACAGCGACAGTTCCGACAGCGCTTTTCATCACGCGTGTGTTATGAAGGTCATCAGATTACTCAGGCAGTCATCTCAACATCCTTCAACTGCATTAAAGCCCTCGGTGGATTTTGAGCTGAAATCTAAAAGCCCAATTCCAAAAAAGTAGCGCAAAGCACCAATTAATTGTTAGAACTCGACATAGTGATCATCACACCCACCTCACAGCAAGAAGGTCCTGGGTCCGAGTCCCGAGCTCAGCAAGGGCGTTTCTGTGTGGAGTTTGCATGTTCTCCCCGTGCTTGTGTGGGTTTCTTCCGGGTGCTCCGGTTTCCTCCCACAGTCCAACGACATGCACATTAGGCTAACTGGCTGTTCTAAATAGCCATAAAAACACATTTCCATGGCACATGAAAGCATAACTAGCAAAAAGAAAACCATATGGAGGACAAATATAAAATGATAAAACAAAACAAACAAAACGCCGTAAATCGAGGACTCCCTGTACTTTAAAAGCTCTCGCGTGGCACATAAAATGAGCTGAAAGGCCGGATTTTGACACCTTTGACCGAGAATATCTAAAGGTTTGTTACTTTTACCACACCCTACTTTAAGAGAAAGAGTAGACCACAGGGGTCCAGACGCTCCCGCCGAAAGGACCATTTTATTATATTCCACCATAGAACAAGCAAAGCGAGTTTAAAAGCCCCAGCTTCAGCACGCGGCAAGTAAATGTCCGAAAACTAAAGTGTGACGGACAGACGGACGGACGGAACCCGTTCCTATGATCTAAATCCATGCATATGTTTGGAGTTTCGCTGCACATAAACAAACAAACTGACAAGTGGAGGTGAAAACATCACGATCATGAGCAAATCTCATGAACCGATATTTTATAGACGATAGAACGTAGATGGTGCAACCGATAGTAGAAGTGATACTCATGAACGTGACTGACTAGCTTGTTGCAGTAAACGTGGAGGCATCTGTGTTTAATCCGACCTCTTTTTGTAGCTTGAAGGCTCTGACCTTTCACTTGAGAGGAAAAAAACCCCATCGCTCTGCAGAGAGGTGATTAAAACGTGCTTTTCTTTTGCATTAAACGTGATAAACTGATCACGGTTATACAGCAGAGCAAAAGAAACCTAATCAGCCTCACAGAGCCGGTTTGTACTTGATCTACAGTCAGTACCAGCTGTTAAATTATCTGTGCTGCCAGCGGCACCGAACAAAGGACAAAACTATAATGATGTCTGAGGTGATTAAAAAAGGATTATCTGAACGATGATTTTAAAATTTCGTGAATTTAGCCACAGCTTACTGAAGCGTCTGAGGGACGTCTGTGCTGTACATGAGAAGCTTTTGAAAACGGTCTGTAACGGCGGGCTGTGTGTTCTGATTCTAGGTATGAGACTTTAGGAATACATGAAGTAATACTAATAAAATTCAGTTACCCATCATTGGGGTCCACGTCCTCTATGGCTCCGTAGCCGGGACTGGGAAGTGGACACCCCATGTGTGTATTGTTGGCCATCTTTGGTTGGGGTGCTGGATACTTCTCAGGCTCTCGTCTGTGTCTCTTTGCCGCCGTCAGGCGCTCATTCTCACGGTCACACACAAAGCACTCGAAGCCGTTCAGGTAGTTGGGCTTGCTCATGTCATTGATGCCAAACTCTCGGTTCTGAAGACCTTCCAGCAGCCGGAGGTTGGTTATCTTACTGCGCATCTTGTACTCCAAATAGCGCGAATACTCCGTGTCGTCGTTATCCAAATCCATGATGAACTTGGCGAGCTCCTGAGGAGAGGCGAAATCGTCTAACAAAATGGCGGAACGCTTGTTCGGGAGCCAGTCGGCGACAGAGGATGAGCCTCTGTAGATGGGAACGCATCCCTGGTGCATGGGCCGCCACAGCTTCTCGGTCATGTAATCAGGGCAGCGTCCATTCTCCAGGGCGAGGTGGAACTTGTAGCGGCCCACGAAGCTCATGAAGCGCTGGTCCTCCCCTGTGGCTGTGCTGGTGTCCTCGAGATACCCAGGCAGGGGCTTGTTATTGAGACACTTTCCATACGAATCCACCTGCAAGTCCAGAGTTGATTCATAAAGAATGTCAAAAAATATTTTTATTATATAGATAAGATTTTTTATATTTATTCGTTAATTAATAGTAAATACGAGTATAGTATAAAGCAGTGTGTTTAAGTGAAGAGCATTTTTTGACCTTTGCCCCCCTTTATTTTTCAAAAATAAATTCAAATTACAATATTTCTCATTCACTCACTCACTAATTAATTCTACTAGGGTCGCGGGGAGGCTGGAGCCCATCTCAGCCGACACTCGGTGAACACAGGGTACACCCTGAACAGCTCACCGGACCACTGCAAGGCCAACACACACACACACACACAAAACCATTCAGACTCACACCCAGGGGCAATTTGGAACAGCCAGTAAACCTAATGCGGATGTCTTTGGACTGTAGGAGGAAACCAGAGTACCTGGAGGAAACCCATGCAAGCAACATACAAACTCCACACAGAAACACACTCGCCGAGCCCGGGACTCGAACCCAGGACCTTCTTCTTGTGAGGTGGACGTGCTAACCACTACACAAAGGGGACAACATCTATTAGTATATACTACACTGGAACGGCATAATCTGATTGGTCCGCTATCTGGGGATTAAAAGACAGAAGCTAATGCTTGGGCGGAGTGGTTAGCACGTCTGCATCACAGCAAGAAGGTCCTGGGATCCATTCCCGGGCTCGGGGCGTTTCTGTGTGGAGTTTGCATGTTCTCCCTGTGCTTACGTGGGTTTCCTCCGGGTAGTTCAGTTTCCTCCTCCAGTCCAAAGACATGCAGAGTAGGCTAATGGGTGTATGTGTGCTGCCCTGCAATGGTCTGGTGAGCTGTTGAGAGTGTACCCCCCCTTCGCCCAGTGTCGGCTGGGATGGGCGCCTGTCTCCCCGCGACACTAAGAGGATAAAGCGGCTTAGAAAATGAATGAACGGATGAATGACTGAATGAATGAGGATAATGCTTGAACTGTTATACACCTCAGGCCTGGTGGATGTCGATGAATCAGAAAGAATTGAATGAAACTATTCAGCGACATCCACCTCACCTTCAGCAAATCACTCTTAATCATCCCTAGATAGTGAACCAATCAGATTGCAGCATTGCCATATGATAATTTTTTTCTATAACAGATGAATAACTGTGATGCATTATTATAAATTAAGGTTTTATTCGTCCGGTTCTAAAACAATTTCATTATAGTTGAGCGAACGCAGCACCCTCTAGGGATCATCAGAACGGAGAGAGAGAGAGAAAAAATACCTCTATATACTTCATAAGGTCCCGAACATAGCGGTCCCGGTCTGAGGGGACATCGCAGTGAGACTGCATGTACAGCACCGGGGCCAGTCCAGCTTTTCTCCAGCGGTTCTTCTCCTCGAGTGAGACAGAGGGAGGCTGAAGCAGGTAGTTGAGTGACGGCAGCCACTGCAGCGTGAGTGGATAGTCTGACTCCCTTCGGAAGGTAGATGTGTAATTGAAGAGGCGGATTCCGGTCCCGTGTGACAGCATGTAGTTGTTCATCGGCGACTCCTCGTGAAAGAGCGCCCACGTCTGGTGAGGCAGGCGAGGCAGCGGCGCCTCGTATGCACGGAAATCCGTGCCATAGAAGATGATGGAGGCTGTGCGCCGGTGCAGCTGGACCTTGCGGTTTCGTGTCACCAGGCAGGAAGAGAGAGCACAGTCCACGCGTTCTGTATCACCTGGAAAGTGTGGGAACAGGTTGGCACTCCACCACAGCAGGATGGGCAACTCCTTGTTGCTGCGGGTGTCTGTGTTGCCCGGGCCTGTGTATGAGCTCACGCTAACAAACTCCATGTCAGTGAGAGCACTCTGGGGCTGGAAAGCGTTCAGGTCTACCGGCTCTTGTCCTACACACGGCAGCACACACAGCTTCAAAAGCCACGTGCAGATCACAAGCCCAGCCTCAACAGCCATCTTAAGAGTAAAGAAGAAGATTAGTGCCGAGCCATCAATCTTTATAAGAACAGGATTTCTGTTTTAAATTTTGAAAAATGTACTCCGTCAGTTCATAACCACCCGGTATATACTTTTGATAAATGACACTTTTATGCTGATGCAGGCCACTATAGTATTACACCTGCCTATATGAGAACTGCAGCAAGCCAGTACATCGACTCCCTGCTGGAATTCGGGAGGTCACTTCAGTGGTTTCTGAACATGTTTATGTATGATGTGATTTCACTGGCTAAATACAAATGCTACACACATATTAATGAATATTACAGAGTAGTGGTACTGAGATTTTGGCTGATGATTGGCTGTTATAAGAATAAGACAAAACCCTGCTGATTTGTTGCAGTGTGTCTTTATTTCTTGTATTTCACTATGTAATGGCACTGGGCCAATCCACAATATTGGTCGGAACGGATAACCATGTAATCCCATCCCTCTCCGTCATGGTTGGGTCGTCATCGACTAAAACGACAACCCTCTTGGAGCTCGCTCCTTGGGGAGGGTGGATGGGCACCCTGCAGAACTAAAAACAACATCTGTTAAGGGGTGGGGGCCAGGCTGACCCCTCCCTGTCAAGCAGACTCCAACGACGGAGCAGGTGGATGAGGCACAAGTTGATGACCCAACGGCTGCGATGGCGGAAGAGGGCGAGGCCAGAAGGGCTCAAATCGGTGGCAAGCTGAAAGTTACAGGGACAATACCCTAATTCCAGGAATGGATGCTACTGCGCATGCGTAAACCCTTCTACTTGACATCGACTATGTTCAGATGGCAAGCCGCACCACCAGGATGCTCAAGAATTCGAAAAGTGGGGCGAGTTGAATAACCTCTGTTGACTTCCACACATTCCTGGGCTGTGATTCAAACCCAGAACCTTTTCACTGAGATGACAGTGACTTTTTAAAGCTTTTTGAGGTCTTTGACCTGACTTTGTGGTCAAATCTCCCCAAAAACCAAAACCTTATAATGCTATATTTAGCGATAATTTCTTATTGCCAAATTGTACACATTTACAAAATAATGTTTCCTGTGATTGGACAGGGTGACCCAAAAAAACCCTCCCACATTGAAAAGGTTTAAGGATAATAACTTTATTATTTGCACACACGAAACGTAGTGAGGCAGGAGAGGTGGTTATAAGGTCCGCTGGTGGCCCATCCCATCCCAACCCAACCCATCCCAACCCCATTTGAACATTTTAAGGTTGAAGAACACGATGTGTGGTTTCAGTGAGACGGAGCTACGGTACACACACAGCTCAAAGATCACTGATGGTGCCGAGGGAAACGTTTCCGGATCAGGTGATTTCGTTGTGGGGTGGGTGGTCGACCCGTTCCCCTGACCTCGCCCCTTGTGATTTTTTTCTGTGGTGCGACCTTAATCATCCACCCCAGACTCTTAACGCCCTTAAGGTCGCTGCTCATCGGGAGATCGTCGCTGCTCCACCCAGCATGACCCGTCGAGCCATGGCAGCCTTCACAAATCACCTCGAGTGTATCGACAACGACCGCCACCACTCGGAAGGATGATCATCTTTTAAACACGATGAGTAAAAAATGCACTGAATGACGTTTTATGCGTGTAAATAACAACCTGATTATCTTTAACCAAGTTTTTTTAATTTACCTCTGAAATGTGGGAGGTTTTTTTGGGACACCCTGTATATAGCTCACAGGTTTTATTACCTGCAACACACTATTTAGTTGAAGTTAATGACTGATGTTTACAGTTGATGGTTAAAACAGTTTGCAGACAAACTTTGATATCGTGATGTATATCGTGTATTGTACAACCGCCCCAGGAACCCCAGGAGTCGTGTGATATCGTCCAACCCTACAAGAACATTCAAGACCTGGTCATTTGATTGTAGAAAAAACCCATTAGGACACAAAACGGGCTTTTTAATGACATTTCCATGATATCGGTTGGAAGAAACCCAAGTTATAGAATAACAAACTGGACTGAAGAAGAGGAGGAGGAGGAGGAGGAGGAGGAGGAGGAGGAAGAAGCTTCCCAACATACAAACGTTGCATTTCTGTACAAGAAACACTCTCATCATGTATCTCCTTACCTTTCTTTAACACAGTAACATCAGGTTTCAACTCATTTGATCCTAAAAGACTGACAGATAAAAAAAACATTCAGTAAAGACGCTTTCAAAACAAGAAAACAACCAGATCTGCTGCTGTTTCTTCCTCATCTTCTGTCTCTGGGTTACTGACGATGTGTGGGCTTTATCGCCACCTAACGGTATGGAGGAACATTACAACAAAAAACAGGGAAACCCAATCAATAAACAAAAAAATGTCAAAAGAGAACATGGGGAATTTTTTAAAACTGACACAAATTTTATATAGACGTTGTTCGCTGTGTGTTGCTGTTATATAAAGCTGTACTTTAACACAATTCTCACAGCGGCGGTGGACTTTAGGACCAGGAGCGGACAGAACGGGGTGCGGGAAGGACACGCATGCAGGAGCGCGAGCGCGTCAAATCTCAGCAGCAGCAGGGACGCGACACACACTATGAGGTAATTTCGAGAAGGTCTGAGGAGAAAAAGTGCATCAACTCTTAATCACGCGTCGTGTTTTTGTTGGATTATACAGGATACAACTGTGTTTCAACTCATATGGGTCGAATTAATGTGTAATTATGAGTGTTTTATGTTACAAAGCGTCATTTAGTCCCTCGCCGGTAATAAACACTGCGGTGGGTGATGTACAGGAGCTAGCATTGATGCTAGCCTGTTGGCTTTACGGTTTTATTGAGTGTAAAGGTGTCGACAACAGTCGAGTAAACACACAATCACACTAAGATGATTTCAGTGCTGTGGTTTTGAGAAAACACCGAAATGCTTCGAATAGTTTTAGCAACTGCCAGCTAAAAACAGTTAGCGTTTGGTCTGTGGTGTCTGCGCATGCGCGAGGCTCAGCTGTTTCCTGTTTAGGGTCTTTATTTACTGACTCATTGTTATTTACCTAAAAGTATTAAGCAGTTTTTTAGTTCAGATAGCTTCTGTCTGCTGTAGAGTTAATAACAGAATCGGTTTTTATCAGAATAAAATGTCTTTGTAGGTGTCTCATATAGAAGTACTGACATGACAGGGTCATCTGTGTCACCTGCACCTTTTTTGTCTGTATTATTATGATTTACTGACAGATGCTTTTGGGGCAGATTTCTGATATTGGAATCTGATCCTGTAACAAAATTCACAAGTTCATCAGTTTCATTCAATCAGTGAAGGCTTTATAATGAGAGACAGACAAAAGAATGTTTTACTACTCGTATGTCATGGCTTGAGAGGTTGTGGGTTCGAATCTCGTTAGACCCCCACCGTGCCAGCATCCCTGGGCAAGGTCTTAACCACAAGTGTGCCTCAGTCCTCCCAGCAGTATAAACGAGTTTCCAGTATTTTTACTGGAAGGAAGCCTGCGGGAGAGTAGCGTCCCATCCAGGAGGAGTTGAACTCCTAGTCACTTCCCGCAACAGAAACCGTCTGTGATGAGCCAGTAGGCTCGGGTTTAAAAGCCCAGAAGACGGAGACTCTTATGTTATAGATTATATTCATCCCTCTGTGATGGAATATAAGTGATGTGATAATGATGAAACCCTGACACACACCATGGGGGGTCTTGAAAGGGTTAATTTCAATTAACTACTGAATGCTGTGATCAACCAATCAGAATCGAGTATCCGAGTGAGCTGAGTAATAAATAGTTTTAGTCAATACTACACTGGAACGGTGTGATCTAATTGGTTCATTGTCTTGTTGGGATAATAGACATTGTTATTCATTCAAAATATTTGTTTCTGATTGGTGAAAAAGCCGCAAGCTAATTCTTGGTATTTGTCTACGTGCTGATGTCTTTCATCAGTGAGATTGGATAAGTTGAACAATTGTGGCCATCAATCATACAAATGTTCCTCCTCATAGGTATCTTATAAGATAGATGAGCTAGCAGTTTGGTTAGTTATTTTATACAATATTTAGTGCGGGCGGGGGGTGTGTGTGTGTGTGTGTGCTGTTAACCAGAGCCCTGAAGAGATGCTACTTTCAAATTTTGCTAGCAGAATTAGTTTTTATTTATTTATGAGGTCATGTGACACCGACGGAGACAAAGAGACAGCACTTGCCTGCTGAGTGCTAGTGCTTTCCTATTGTGATGTCATGGTAATTATGGGATGTCACGTGTTATGGGTCCATGTCTCTGCAATGCGTCTATTTGTCTCTGTCTCTCTATGATGTCATAGAGAAGCTCGGTAGCCCGTCTCTGTGTCGTTACGTACTGATTGACCTACACACTCTGTGATGCCATCTCCCTGGGACAGCTTTACACACTCGTAGTTCTCTCTAGTGCTTCGGATTGTGATGTCACAGTATCTACCTGCACTGTTCTCACAATGTGACGTCATTAGTGACTTCCTGTCCTCCTAGCTCGATTTAAAATTCTAAGAGTTCTTAGCGGACGCCCCACAGTGATTTAACCTCTCCGTTCAGCACAAAGTCGACTTATTTTCAGTTTCAGTCAAAACAAAACAAAACAGTATAAAAAAAAATAAATAAAATGTGTTTAATTGTTAATTTTCCCGAAGCATCAGGTGGAAACTGAGGTATGTCTGTTTATGTTTCTTTATGCCTGAAGTCCTCGAGTACCCTTTCACTTTCACAGTCATTAACCAATCTCTGTGTGTCGTACATGAGGGAGTCGCCTGTCCAAAGTCCCCGCGTCGTCCACCCCGATAAACACACCGGAACCAGGGCTGTTTAGTTCACGCAGCTTGTTTCTGTGGGGATCGATTCAGCATGCTGGGTGTCAATTTACAAGCAGGTTTGAGTTTTTGGGTTAATTCTTGATAGAGTTTAACCTAATGCTATTAACTTTATCATGAAGGGACAGTTGCTTATTTGTGTGTGTGTGTGTCAGCTTAGGAATCTGGCCCTCTGACATTAGGGCAGTGGTTCAAAACGAATAATGACAACCAGTTGATTCTCTTTTCTTTTTTCTTGAATAAATGGCGAGTTATCAGATCATTTGTTATGACCGTCTCAAGAGTCAGTAGGAGAGTTTTACTGAGGAATCTGTACCCGACCTGCATTTCAATCCCAGTTCAGTTCCGAAATGAAGGCTCGCCGTCTCTCTAACCGAAACCCTCTGATAATCATTAAGTACATTTCGCTTGGCCTTCATTACACGAGATTATTATTCGGTCTGTGGAAACGACTCCATCTCCCAGCACCTTTACTGTGAACTGAAGATGGGACGGAGACTTGATGAGTTGATGCACAATATGTATTAATAATATGAATCGTGTACGTTATAAAAATTCCGGGATGTAGCATTTCTCAGTGATGTTTTTCAGAGCACGCTGGCCAGCCATACCATTTTTTTATGACAGGTGACGTGTGTGCTTCATAACAGACCAGCTAATCAATATTAAAGTTTGTTGTCAGCTATTTGTATTGAATTTGATTGATTTTGTTCATTATTTGTCACAGTCTGAAACAGGAGCCTTTGCTTAAGGGCCTCGTTCTGGGACTTCAGAACCTCTGAATTACTATCAGGATGCGTTGTGGTATCTGGGTAGTCAGTGTGCTAATTAGTGCTAATTGTTATAAAAATGAGCAATCCCTCCCAGATTTATTATTAATTGTTTCTTATTTATTCTGCATGTTTTTGTATGTCTGTTTAGGTCACACTGAGCCTGTCGTCTCTGGCATCATGAGCGGCAAGAGTCTCCTCCTGAAGGTCATCTTGCTTGGTGATGGCGGTGTGGGCAAGAGCTCGCTGATGAACCGCTACGTAAGCGACCGCTTCGACTCGCACTCCTTCCACACCATCGGCGTGGAATTCCTGAACCGCGACCTGGAAGTGGACGGGCGTCCCGTCACGCTACAGATTTGGGACACCGCGGGCCAAGAGCGTTTCCGGAGCCTGCGCACGCCATTCTACCGCGGCGCTGATTGTTGCTTACTGACGTTTGCTGTAGACGACGCGCAGAGCTTCCACAACCTTACCGCCTGGAAGCAGGAGTTTGTGCGCTACTCGGACGTACGCGAGCCCGAGCGTTTCCCCTTCGTCGTGCTCGGGAACAAGGTGGACAAAGTTGAGGACGGTGAACGGCAGGTGCCCTTGGAGCAGGCACGCGCCTGGTGCCAGGAGAACGGCCATTGCCCGTACTTCGAGACCAGCGCAAAAGACGACACCAACGTAAGCGCTGCCTTCGAAGCCGCTGTCCGTGAAGTACTAGCCTGCGAGGATCACATCGATCACACGTTGCTCGGAAGCACTATTGACCTGCACGGCAACCGCAAGGCACAACGATCTTCCTGCTGCTGAGGATCTCCCTGAGATTAAAGGCTTCAAATGGTGTTAACCTTCCAGATACTCACCTCCGCCTGCTCTCACAAAGGCCAATGTATCAGAAATCTTGATTGGAGGACTTCCTAAAGTTTATTTAGGTACAGATTATAGAGAAATACCTATACAGTGTCACGAGTACAGTATTTATTTAGTCTGCTTCACTGCCTGCATTTGCAAGAGCCAGTGGTACGATCGACGACGTGATGGCGACCTTCAGTTCAAGGTTGTACAGGGCTTCATTAAGGAAGATCTGGAATCCCGGGTCACACATGGTACAGTGTTTGTGTGTAAGATGGTCTTTGATGTGTTGCCTTAACCTTCTAGATGGTTCTATTATCAGCCTGCACTTAAAAAGGGCAACGGTACCATAAGGGTGTAGCGTAAGCTTGATTAGCGAGATAAAAAAAGAAACAGCACACGGCGTCAGCGGTATAATGTAGTCGAAAACGCTGTCTTGAGAAAAGGCTCTGGGGTTTCCGACACGTCTGCTTTTCTTTTCCTGGAGGTCACGGGGCACGTACACGCTTCATCAAACTCTCATTTCCCCAAAAAGCACAGATGCCTTGATGCGCAAATCCGTATTCTTAAGTTTTGCTTGTCAGACATGGACAGGGTGCGTTTCTGCTTATGTTGTGTTTGTGTACAGTGTCCTAACCACAGAGTTCCCACTTCTACATTTGGAAGACTGTTGAGTTTTATTTACCCATCTGGAGGTATTTTTAGATTTTTTTCCCCCCACTGGCTACGAACATCGTGGTACTCTTTAAAAGGATTTTGAGGTACAAATATTGTATTGGTTGTGTCTCAGTCCCACTGAAAACAGTGTGTGTCACACTCAGAAAATCCACAGCTGTGTGTAAAGTGTTCGTTCCCATCCAGTCCTTCATATCAGCGCGTAAGAAAGTATAGAGTCGGCCTTTAGTCCTTTACCACCAATTTGCGTCTGGAGCAGTTAACCATCAGGAGCGCTTGTGGTCTGAAGCAGTTTTATGGCTCATTGTTTTCCTGCCAGTTTACTTTTAAATGGCAAAATAATTAGTAATCTCTCTCTGCTTATTAGAATGTGTGGGGAAAAAATTAATATATATAAATAAACCAAAGCACATTAGCCCTGGCATCTTCAATTGAACTTTCAGTGTGTTGCAAAAGGTACGCCTGTATTTTCAGATATACAGTATTTGGTACAAGATTTTGATATTGTTGGTGTAACACCCCCCCCAAAGCCCTTAAAGATATCATCCTCTCTTTTTAAGAGTTAGCCAGAACTTTATTAACATTTTCATATCTAGGATTTCCAATCCTTCCACTCAGAGTTTACTCTCCTGACTAAAGTATCGCATTGACCTGAGAAATGGCCCTTGCATGTAAACTCCACACTGCTTTATAATGGCAGTCCTGCTTACGCTTTATGTAGCCGCCTCCACTCATCACAGATTAAATGAATGGTTCACTGTGAAACAGCATCAGTTTCCGGCGCCGTGTTTGTTCTCACGTTTGCTACACATAGGGCTCGACTAGTATTTATTGTGTTGGAAAAACATTAAACTGCCGCTGGCTGATGGTATTTTGAGTTCACTATGATTTTTGTTTTATTTTAAATCTTATTACCTTGTTTGAGGTTTTGTTTGTTCTAAAGGTTTGTGTTTGTCTGTATATCACTTTAATCGGTCTCTTAAAGATGTAAAGAAAATTGAATAATTGACTTGTATTAAGGTTTGTGGTACGCTGCAATAATCCATGTTTACTTTTTGTGTGCTGTGATAATGTATTCCGGTTGAGTACCCTGGAAAACCGTTTGCGTATTACTCTCCCGCTATGAAAATGTATTGCTTTGTAAATCTGCCACAAATCCACCTATTTATTTACTGCACTGACTGGAAGCACTGGCTTTGCAATTACTGTCAAATGCCGTACAGGTTGCGCTCGATGCTCCCAAATACTGCACTGACGAACTACATCGGTACTCCAGCATCAATATGCATGTGCTCAGCGTGCATCAAACTCAGCTCGACTTGTGACATGATGCCTGAGAATGGACGTGTTTCTCCTCAACCATTCAGCCCCGCGTCTACCGTCGTATCATTCTCAGCGCTACAGGAGGTCAAGGCTGCTTTTTGTTTACAACAGAACTAATTCAGCTGGCAAGTATTCAATACGAGTGTGAATAAACCTTACAGCTGACTGACATCATGTGACAACAAAATGTCTTAATAATAAAATAAATTCAAACTCATTCGGAGAACCATCAGAGTGTGTATTATTTTTACAGGGATCTCAAAGTGACTGGCGTGAATCTACTCACCAAAAAAAAACAACAACCCCAGAACCCAAATTCTTTTTTCCCCAGAAAGAACCCCAAGCTTTCAAAGTAAAGGACCATCTTCATGGTAGACATCTGGGATAATGTAATAATAATTACTTGTGATTTCAACCCCTTTCTATTTAAACATTAGCTTAACGTGTCATATCTTAGCCACAACAGTGTTTCTGGGAAATCATGCCATCATGCATCACTAGGTGTGGGAGCGTAAGGAGATCTGATACTGCCACTGTGGCGTTTCGATATCCCGCCTAACTGCACGCCGCTCTTCTCCCCTTTTGCTGCGTATCGCTTGTCTCTCCGCGCAGTCTGCCACGCGTTCAGGTGCAGAAGACATTGAATCTGCCAAAGAGAAAAAGAAACTCTCCACAAACCCTGATGGAGCTACACAGACCTCTTACTGGAGCCTGTTTCCCCACAGAGAACGATACGCCTCATCAGATTTTGTTTTTGTTTATTACCAAAATCTTGTCACTCATCCAAAGAAAAAAAAGGAAAGCACTCACCATATGACTTACAAACACTCCGAACAAATATTGCTAGTAGCATGAAATCAACACTTTGATGCATAAAGTGTAAATAAGGATTAGTTAAAAAAAAAAAACAACCTAACAAACAAAAAACACCTAGTTAAAATAATAGTGTTACATAATAACTACTTCTCCTGATGGTTACAGGGATGAACCACAGGCTGTATAGCAGTGTACTGACTTGAGATGAACACAGCTGACAGTAGGGGGAGACTGAGCACCAGTCATTTCATCCTGAGAAATCAGTGTTAAACAGCGGAAATGGCTTTTAAATTTGGGAAAAAATACAGCACGGCACTGCAAATTTCAGAATATAATACTCGGGAAATATTTAGGGTTCATGTCCAGGGTGTCCTCGACTCAAATGACCCAATCATTGGGGTCACACAAGCCAGTTGTGCTCTTAGTACCAGTCCCAGGCCTAGGATAAAGCAACAGGAAGGGCATCCGGCGTAAACCTGTGGCAAATCAAACAGTATATACCGGATTGGTTAACAATGAACGCCACTGGTACTGTTGGCCAGCAGGGTACTGGTAAAAATTGGCCTACTGTCGGGTGAAGGAGAAGAGAAGGAAGACACATCTAGAGACAGAGAGAGAGGAGAAAGGTGAAGCATGCTGAGGTCAGAGTAGGGACTTTGATGGATGTGGTGAAGGAGGACGTGCAGGTGGATTGCGAGACCGAGAGGGATGCGTAGGGCAGCGAGATGGAGAAGGATGACCCACTCTGGCGACCCCTAACAGGAGCAGCCGAAAGAAGAAACACGGGATTTACCCATGGCGTATGCTTTGTATTCATCTGGGTTGATGGTGCTGATGGATGCTCGTCCACCCCCTAGTTTCAAATCAATGTTCATCTCAAAGCCAGCGCGTGACTGTTATTCTCTGGGCTGTAAGAAAAAGCAAGGTCACTTCTTGTTGATGGGTCTGGACACCATGGTGGCCAGATGTGAAAGGTTATTACCATGGTAACCTGCTAGTCCATCCCAAGTTAAAAGAAAAGGCTACGTAAGCAGTTGTCAGGTTATCATTGGATGCTTATTAAATCAGTTATTTCTGTTAATTCATACAAAATGTAAAAATAAACCTAAACTTATATTCAACTACAGAGTAGAACTAGATAACATCCATGTGACACAGGATTGGAGGAAAACTAACATCCCTCTACTATACCTCTGTAACGGATGGAGGCACTCGGATCGAAAACACAAAGATGCTATTTTTAAACACAAATCACGAATATAAACAACAACAACAAAAATATTAAAACAATAAAAGGGGGGAGGGGATTACACAAATCCTCTACTAAACACATGACAGTACTAAACACATTGCAACCCTGTGCTTCCTGTCCAACTGAGTCGTTTGTCCATCAGGGAAGAGAAGGCACTATTAAGGACAGCATGGCTTTTATCACACAATGAAGCCGTGTTAAAATCGACGGTCGTAAAATAGTCTGTTGTCTTGCCTCCAGAGAGGAAATATTTACTCGCCTCCATCGTTACCTGCTGGACAAAAACTCAGCTGGTCTTCTATCATCAAGTGTATCAATAAGGCAGGAAGAAAGATATAAGGAGAAAAATAAAAACGTTGGTGAATCAAGAAATGTCTTCTGCCCTTCCATACGGTGCACAGCAGACAGAAAGAGACAGCATGGATTGCAGGGAAGGAGAGAGAGCTTTAACACCGTGCACCCAAGCCTTTCCTCCCCAGATAACGTAGAACAGCAAAATTATAGGTAGTGGAGACCGTGTATGTGAGCTACAAAGAGAAAAGGAGAGGGAGGGAGAGAGAGACGGAGAGGACACGTAAACCATGAAGGAGTGACAGTGAGCGGCAGGTTTATCATAGCAAGAAAAACAAAACAGGACCAAACTGAATATCGAACAGAGTCCCTGGCCTTGTTTAAAACAGAACTACAGCAAACACTGAACACTGGAAATAAAATCCAATACAACAGAACAGAACACGGCACTTATTTAAACTTAATCTCACTCAAACAGGGCAGCCGTGGCCTAATGGTTAGAGAAGCAGCTTTGTTACCGAAAGGTCGCTGGTTTGATTCCCGAACCAGCAGGAAAAATGTGTGGCGGTGGGAGTGAGCTGCACCTCCCCTTCCTCCTCCTTCATGGCTGAAGTGCCCTTGAGCAAGGCACCGAACCCCCAACTGCTCTCCGGGCACCCCGAAGTGTGGCAGCCCACTGCTCCGAGTGAGTGTGTGCTCACTGTTTATGTGTGTGTGAGCCAAAATTGCAGAGCCAACATTTTCCCTTGTGGGATTAATACAGTATATCAAAATCAACAACAACAAAAAGATCGGTAGATTAATTTCTTTTTGTGGGCAAAATTTAGGCCAATAGCTTCTGTTTTAACGATTTGAAACCTGAGTCGCAGAATGATGATGACATCAGGGCCCATGTCAACACGTACAAGTAGAGGATTTGAACCATGCATACCATTTACTGACAATCTTGTGAATTGTCAGTTGTTATTGTGAAACAGCGTCGATTAAAACTATTTCCTGTGCACTGGGATACTACAATATATGGACATTTGACCACCAGACCCACATGTAGCTTCTTCCCAACGTTGGACACATTTGTGCAGAACGTCTTCATCTGCTGTTGGGTTACAATTTCCCTTTAGAAAGAAGAGCTTCTCACCTGTTCTAGCATGACCGTCCCATGAAAGCATGCCTCGACAAGGTTGGAGTGGGAGAACGTGAGTCGCTTGCACAGAGCACTGACCTCAACCTCAACGAACACCTTTGGGATGAACTAGAATGCCAACTGCCCCAGGCGTCCCTGCCTGACCTTAACAATGCTCTTGTGAATGAATGATCACAAGTCCCCACAGCCTGCACTCCAAAATCTAGTGGACAGCCTTCCCAGAAGAGAGAAATTTATTATAACAGCAAAGAGGAACGAAAACCGAATGAGTCCAACCATCAAGAAACACATAGGAGTGTTATGGTCAAGTGTCCATATACTTTTGTCCATATAGTTATATCTACACTAGCAGCAGTACCCGCTTTGCTGGGTAAAAAAATAAGAATAAGTTTTTGGAAGGCTTATAGCAATCCACTTAAATATACATCATTGAACACTTTGGACAACTGATACATCAGACTTACAACCGCCAAGCAGGTTTAATATCATGGAAAGCGTCCTCTGTACCGTCACTGAAATCCGGAGGGTAGCAAACAATAAAGAATAAACATTAAGCTAGATATAATATGATTATAGAGAATATACAATATGCAAAACACCTGGCGCTCTACTTGAATTCACTGAGCGGGGTGCGCCATTTTTAGAGCTCGAGGCATGCCGGAAGCTGGGCCGTAGGCTTTCGAAAGGAAAGTATCAACAAAGTCTGAGATTAGGGTTAAAGGCCGACGGATTCCGACAAAGGTAAGTCAGCAAAATGGCAGAGCTAATGTGAGTGTTGGCTGGTAGGCGATATGCATCAGAAATTTACAATTTACACACACACTTGTGTGGTGGGAGCAACGGGCGAGGCACTTAACCCACAACTGCTCTCCGGACACCACAATGTGGCTTCCCACTGCTCCTGTGTGTGTGTGCTCGCTTTGGATGGATAAAATGCCGAGACAGATTTCCTTTGTGGGATTAATACAGTAAAAATTCCTCCATGTTAACTTGGGCCTTGATGACGTCATCATTCTGAGATTCGGTTTTCAAATAAACGCTCACAAAATGGTTAAAACAGCAGCTATAGGTTTAAGATTTTGCACACCGACAGAGTTTAATATAGAATTTTGACTGAGATTCACTTTCAACAAGTGCCGTCTTCTCCTTTAATTCTAGAGCGAATATATAAATCAGATTGGTTAGAAGGTGTTGATTCATTTTCTACAACACTGACAGTAGTTCTAGCTGTAATTCAACCCCCTTTATATTAATGCACTCGCTTTAATAGAACACGGTATTGTTTTTGTAGCAACAAATCACTCACAGGGACTTGGATGATGGATGCTTCATATAATCTCAGGCTAATAATAAACAGATTAAAAAAAAAAAGGTATAAAGACTGATACGGTGAAGCTTTCTATAAGGAAATGTTTATCATTTATAGAAGGGGTAGCATTACTTTTTTTGGCTGATGGTGAAGCGGTTAGGGTGCTGGGCTCATGATCAAGTGGTTCTGGGTTTGAATCATTGTTAGACCCCAACCATGCTAAGATCCCTGGGTAAGGTCTTAACCACAAGTGTGCCTCTGTCCACCCGGCAGTATAAATGGGTACCAGTAAAAAATACTGGGAAGGTAACCTGCGATGGACCAGCGTCCCATCCTGGAGGAGTTGAACTCCCATTCGCTTCACACTACAGAAGCCGGAATAAACTCCGGCTGTGATGAGCTACTCGGGTGTAAAAACCCCAACGGATTTAGACTAGAATTATTTTTGCAGCGGTTAGTATGTTTTCCACACTTTATATATAAATAGCTTCAGAACAGAGACACCTTCTGGTGGTTTCTCTGTATTTTGCATTTCCAGATTTCAAAAATAGGGGCTGGTTAGGAAATAATTGTTGTTATTATATACTACACAGGAATATTAAGATAGAATATACACTGCCTGGCCAGAAAAAAAAAAAAGAAATCGCAAAAAACACTAATATTTTCATGGAGAGCATTTATCCTTGATCTCAGCATGTAATCTCCATGGCATCGTTGCTCCAGTTGGTCCGGTCGAGGCTCAGCAACATTAATGTGGCAATAAAATGAAGTCGGCTGATGATCTGAATGTAGTGAAGGAGCAGGTTATCACATCAATGCACTTTTTCTCCCCTGATGGAACGGATATAAAATGGGGACTCGAATAATGAGCGAGTGGTTCAGGCAGCACGAGGAGTCATGCTTATGAGCATGAGCATGATTCAAGACGTCAGTGAGATTCAAGACGGGGTGAGAAATGAACCCAACACTGGATGGAGATAAATGTTATGTTGATGAAGTTTGTTGAAACAATGACATGACGATTACGTGCTGTAAGCGAGGATAAAGGTGCAACAACAACAATCATGTGCGTGGCCTTTTTTTTTTTTTTTTTAGCTGGGCAGTGTATATATACCAGGATATTTACTTCGCCTTCAGCAAATAATTCTTCAATTCCGTTTCACTCATAAATAATTTGAAACTGTAATGATTATCTGCAAAAACTGCCGTGGTGTAAGAAAAATAAACATTTATGAGTGTGTTGTTTTTGGTAAATTAGTAACTTGGAGGTTGCTGAAGTAGCCGCTTCACCTCGAGCCGCATCCCACCCCTCAGTCAGCTAATTTATTCCTGTACCAGCACATCCTGTCATGCCTATAAGCATCTCTTGCTTATACACTGCCATTTCCAACAACTAAAACTTTCTCTCTGTTGTGCTTTCACGCCCATGCTGGCAGTAATGAGAAACCTGCGTGCAGAAAAGTCACATGCAGACACATCATACAGTCATGACATTCTCACACTGCTGAGAACAAACGTCAAAATCTGGAAAGAGAAAGACCCGAAGCCGCTGTGCTGTTTTAAGATCGGCCAGGCGTACTGTAGCCGGGCTCATAACTAATGGAGGATTGGAATTCTTCTCCACCTACAGCCGAGTTACACCGTGACTAAGACACTAGACTAATTGTTTGCTGCATTTCAGACCTCAGTTATGGCCTTGTTACTCACCAGAGCCAATAACGTAATCCCGGCTCCAGCGAAGGCTGCGACGTAGAGGTCGTAGGTCAAGAAAAACTGCGAAACAGAAAATGGGATTCGCCAAGTCAGAGCTGTAAGTGCTAATATCTGATGTCAAGTCTATCTCTGGCAAGCCTTCGAGGTCGATCCTCTGAGGATTCGCTATGAGAACGACTATGAGAATCCCGTTTCGCCTGGAGGCGTCACTTACCTCCCTTGTTTTGCATACATTGGACAAGGTCATTCCACAAGCTTTTCCTGGCACCGTGTTCCATGGAAGTAAACCTGGAGGTATAAAAAGCTCTTATTATGTAACACCAATAAAAAAATATCATGACCTCTACAAGTATCAAAGCCTCAGATACTAAAGATACAAGCAGCAGATACGCCGTGAACGATGCACAGCCCAGTTACTGATCTCCAAGAAAGATGAAGGAGTTGTTTTCATACAAACTAAATTCTCTTAAATGCTCAAGCTTCCCTCAGACACACATAATATCCTAATAATCGTCTAAATTCACACATATTTTAGCAGCAACCAAAAGACAGCGCTGGAATTTTAATCAGCACTACAAGGGGCCAAATCAAATCCCGGAGCTGTCAAGAGGCAAAACAAGAGTGATAAAGATATTAAAAAGCTTTGAGTGTGGATTTATTACCAAACTGCCTGGCATCCATGCACAGCTGGTTAATGCTTGAGGGTGTCTCGGAGAGAAAGTCGATGGTGCGACAGGTCGCAGCCATGTTGTAGAAGAAGTAGACAGGAAGTGCCGAGAAAGCAAACACCAGCAGCCAGATGACGGCCAGGAAGTACGTGATCACGATGAACTGTGAATAAAAAGCAGCACACAAATGATTTCAATGATCTGTCTGTCTCTCTCGCTCTCTCTCTCTCTCATAAACACACATTTTGTTTTGGGACTGGTTCAGGTGCTTCCTGTCAAGATGAGTTTTTGTTTATTAGAGGAGAAAAAAAGGCAATTTCAAGCCAGAAATGCTCCCTGGGAAGAACCTGATCCCAATAAACTGTATATTAAAAAGAATAAAGGAAGCATTTTTACAGAAAAGACACACACACACACACACACACTCCTCACCGTCGTACTGAGACAGCGGCCGCATACGGTGCTCCTGAACTCGCCGAATGTTTGCTTTGACACGCTGGTCGTGTAAAAACCTTCAGCCAGCAGTGCAATGCAGTAGAGAAAGAAAAAGCTGGCCAGGCCATAGATAATGTACTGGAAATATTCAATACTGAGAGAGAGAGACAGAGAGAGAGAGAGAGAGAGAGAGAGAGAAACAGAGGGAGATAGACAGGGAGAGACAGACACAGCGAGAGACAGAGAAAGAAAAAGACAGAGCAACAGAGAGAGAGAGAGAGAGAGAGAGAGAGTGAGAGAGACACAGAGAGACAGAGACAGAGAGAGACAGAGACAGAGAGACAGTGAGACATAGACAGAGAGGGACAGAGAGACAGAGAGAGAGAGAGATGTTTATGTGAAATGTTCATCCTATGTACTGTATTTATCATGGATGAAGACAAAGTATATGCATCAAGGGTCTCTAGAGTTCTAGTAATGGACCAATTTTGGGTTTCCACCGCAGAGTGAATATCATTAAGGGTTACTCTCAGGTGCTTGTTATAAATGGCTCCATTTGAGTTAGAAGCCATTTCCCAAAGCTCTCTATACAAAAATCCTAGATGAGCACTTTCCATTACACGAGCTCACAGAGAATTACATGGCATTTACAGGTAGGCTAGAGTGATGTGGTCCTGTAGGTTGCGGGCGAAGTAGGTCTCGATAAGCCTCTCGGTTTCCGTGAGCGCCTGGTGCCCGCAGCCACAGAACAGTGCGATGCCAGAGAAGCAGAGGAGAGTCGCCACTACGGACGTGTACGGCACCCCTCCCAGACACCGCATACAGCACTCGTAACAACCTACAACACACAAAAACAAGCACTATTCATCTTCCCATCAAACCTGCTTTCTTTCTTCACTATGTATATTCCCATTCCCAGCTGCTTCGTAGCCGAATAACATTCTGTTCTATAACATTAGGTTTGAGTTCAAGGTTGCAAAATGTTGTCTGGTACCCCTGCTGAGCTGGGCTGTTTTTTACACCAGGCCGGATCTTATCCCAGTTTTCATAGCATGAAGTGACTAGGAGCTCATCTCCGAATCCGATGCTAGTCCTTCCCAGCATTGTTTTACTGGAACCCATTAACACTGCTGGGTGCACAGAGGCACACTTTTCGTGAAGACCTTACCCAGGGGTCTTAGTGCAGCGGGATTCGAACTCTTGACCTCTTGATCATTATCCCAGCACTTTCCTACACCACCGGCCCCAGTGTGGTAGGAGGGAATCATTTGCTAACTTTGTGTAGAAATAACCATCAACAAACTTTCTTTTCCATGGGTCAAGGTTTTTAACAAGCAGAAAAAAAATTATATCGAATGGAGATATTTATAAACTCAACATACTTTGATAACCGCAATACAAATCTAATCAGCACCTGGGTATCGTTATACAGTACTATCGTATCAACTGCTCCCTGGTGACTCCCATCCCTAGCGGAAAGCAAGTTAATTGCAACAATAATGAATTGCACAACAATAAATTTGATGAATAAATTTTGAAAAATCTGCTTGTTTTAATAAGTATTTATTTTGGCTCCCGAGCGGCGCGACTATTAACCCAGAGATCGCAAGTTCGAATCCGGGTTGATGCCACAGCCATCTGTGACCGGGAGCCCATGGGAGCTAACTGACCGAGTTCTGACGGGAGGGAGGGATGGCATACGCTAACATCCCTGTCACTCACAGCGATCACCAGCCAATCATGGGCTTCTATGAACTCATTCGTACGAGGGGGCGGATAGCGCTTTCCCTCCCGAATAGACCGCCCCCAAATATGCATGTGCACGGAGGGGGCATGTGCATGCTTACACCCCTCCCTGGTTGGTGGTGGTCGTGTGATAGGGAAGGCAACACTTGAAGTGTGGGAACTGAATACGACCAAATTAGGGGAGAAAATGGGGAAAAATCTAAAAAATAACTAAAGTATTTATTTCTATATTAACAATTCATTCACAGGAACTTGTAAAACAGACCTCACAACAACTGCAGCAAAAAATAATTAGTAGATTCAAAATAGCATTTAATAAAGAAAAACTGTGAAGGGGTTATGTTTTCATCAGTCAGTTTTTGTTTGTCTGTCTGAGCAACTTCCTGTCCTTGTTTCTGACAGATCAATCTGAATTTCTTTAGGATGGGTAAGTGATCACCCAAGAATCCACACACTGATGACATCACAAAAAAGAATAAAAAATTCAAAAAAATCCCTCTCTCTTATAATGGGCGAAATTTACCATCATAATAAACCAGCATACCTCTGCCAAAACTCATCCGGTTTGAACGGAATTTGCTCTGTATATATTCCGGATCAGAAGCTTTGATATCGGACCAAGTTTCATCCGGATCTGATCCAGATTACACATTTGTCAGCAATTTAAATTTAGCATGGGAAATCCCATTTAATACGTTCAGAACTTTATATCTCTCTAAAATTTCATCTGATCAGGATGAACATTCTTGTGCTTATATTTCATCTCTACAGCGATAAGAAACTAAAGTTTCATCCAGATCCTGAAATTGTTCTAGATCCAAATTTTAAGATGTTTTTTTTGTAAGGTACCTAATCGTGTTAAACATTCACCCACCACCAGAATGTAACTGACAGACTTGTTCGAGTAAACTGCCAGTGCATTCAGCTACCTTCCATAGTTACTGAGCTCGTTTAAAGGATTCTTTAACATCGTGAGATAGGATGATTTTTGACATTTTGGTTCATACGGGGGATTGTCGGGCTTGATGGAGGTTTGCGCTCTCTGAGTGCTCTTGTTAAGGAGCTGTTCGTTTAGCATTTATGGAAGGAGTTTCCAGAGTCATTGCATTGCATAATTATCATGAGCAAACATGTGTCATGGACACTCCATAATATTAAAATACATGGCTAGAAAAGTATAACGTTTGTTCAGTAATCATTCTATTTGTTGGCAAACTGCTTGAGGATGATAATCCGTTCTTGTAATAACTCCTGCATCACTGACTGCTTTCCTATAATATACGTTATACATTATGCAATGCCTAACTCAAATACAAACAATAAGTACTAGAATCATAAAATCCAAATTCAGATCCACTCCTGCAACAAATATTATATACAAAAATACATAAAGGGTAAATAGATCAGCATTCTTATACAGATACTCGCTCAATACAAGTCTTGTCCACCAGTGACTCGCCAGTGGTGACACCAATAACAATAGTTTGAAAATAACAAAAACGAATACAGAGATACTATTCATAATATATTCAATGCATGCATATGCGTCCTGTGATCCGAACACTGAGGCATTCACTCGTACCAGCTGGGTGAATAAAATTTCTTATCTAATAGACCACAAGCAAGCAGGGATTTTTCTCAGTGCAGTGTGTGCTGGATTGTGAATATCGGGGCGCACCACAGCGCAGAGTGTGAGAAAAAAGGGAGGACCAAGGCACCAAGGAAGAGTGGCTTCTTTTGTGGTTTCATTGACAATGCTTATTGTCCCAAAGCAGCTCGGGGGCACAAGGGCAAGCAATGTTGACGCAAACAAAAGGCCACAGCCACCTCGGCCACAAACAGATCTACTTTTGAAAGCTGGCATCGAGGGGAGGGGAGGTGACGGCTTGTGACTGTGGGTGCGAAAAGAGTGCTGGGGGAAGTGCTGGTAGATCCTTTCCATGCTGCAACAATAACTAGAAATGCACTTAGAGAGTGCAGACCTCCACCAGGGTAGTATAATTTCGTCTTTACATGGGTTACAGGGGCAGATGTAGAATTACGGTACCCCTTTTGGTCTGTCCGGAAATCATTTTTAAGCTCTGTATTTTTTTTATGTATTATGAGTGATTTCCATCTCCTTGCCCTGTTGCGCAAATGTTAGAACATCCTTCCAGATTCAGATCACAGCCAACATTTAATCAGTTCTTCATCGGCCCGAGACCCACATTGGGTTAAAATTTTGTGGAACTCCATAAATTGGTTTTCGAGTTAACATGGTCACACACACACACAAACACCAAATCTTATTGCCTCCTTCCTTGGTGAAGGTAATAGTGGGGGAGGTTTCTTGGAGCTAGAGATGATGCCCTGGGCAGGACAGGAGGCACATCGCAGGGTGTAGATCAAGCGACAGGGCATCAGCACAATGGAAAACTTAACTTTTTTGATTTCATGGAAAAATGAACCCCCCCAGCTGTACAGATCCTGTGTTTGCTCTTCTATTTATTCAACTACACAACCCCAGCAATTCGTATTCTATTTCTACAGACAACAAATGTAAATTTAACAGTAGGCTATTGGTGGAAACAAGGAAATCAATATTTGTGCAGCAGCATCCAGGGAGCCTTTAGTGAAGATGTTAACTTTACAATTACACTGAAACTAAAACGACTGAGATAAAAAGGGTTTTTGTTTTTTGGTTTATTTGTTTGGGGTTTTTTTTAATGGAAGCTGAAGCCTGCCAAGAGGCTCTACAGAAAACAAACTCTATCTGAAGGGGATCTATACCAGTATTTATAGCTTAAATGTTTATTACGGTTATTACGGTAATTTAGAACCGATTTAAAAACCTGTCCAGCTTCTCAACTCAAAGTAGCAGCAGGTTGGTTACAAAATATCAACCAGTTCAATTAAATAGGAGCTGAAACGATTTAAAAACCTGAAATAAAACGGAAATAAACCTGAAATAAACTGAAATAAAACGGAAATAAACTGAAATAAAACTGAAATAAAACGGAAATAAACTGAAATAAAACTGCAATAAACTGAAATAAAACGGAAATAAACGGAAATAAACTGAAATAAACTGAAATAAAACTGAAATAAACTGAAATAAAACGGAAATAAACGGAAATAAAC
>JBCNYH010000016.1:13064398-13078799 GCA_039654325.1 Tandanus tandanus | reverse complement strand
TATATAAGCGGACAGGTCTACACCGGACTAATGTTATTAATCAGTGTAAACAAGCCGACGCCTCCTTCTGGGATCCTTACAAAGTCAGTGGGATCATGTCAGTTAGTTCAGTTGAATATTTAGCTATTTTTTCTTTTACATGTAAAATAAGATATTTATTTTTGTAATTCTTAAGCAAAATTAGACATATATAACTTTTTTTTTTCCATCAACAAAAAGTGCTATTTCGCAGAGGCGCAGCTCAAACACTACTGGTGAAAATTAACATGATAAAGAAGCCCTCCTTGTCCCACACCAAAGACACAATGTTCAACAAAAATAGGGTAAATGTCCACACAGCCACACCCATCCACACACACACACACACACGCGCACACACACACCCACACCCACACACACACACACACACAAGGTCATGTGTAAGTGTGCATTTCATGAAGATAGTTCATTTTCTGGTAAAATATGCAATTTTTTCCCTCTTAACAAAACACTCACAGTAAAGTCTGTATCTTCAGTCTCATCTCATGACAGTCAGGATCAGACAAATTATTATTACTGGAAATAAGGAACAAAAAGATAAAACCATATATGAGTATATGCAGTTGAAACAGCTGGTCTGGATTGCTTCAATTCTCTATGCATTTTCAATACGTCTCTCTTATTATTATTCTCAATCTTTTTTTTTTCATGAATCCAATCCTTCAGTTCCAGGCACGCTGATGTCACAGAAAGATAAAAACGATGCAACTAAAAATCAAGCTCTGTAAGGCATTGATGAGAAGAAAAAAAAGCAACACATAGAATGCAGATGTCATCTGATAGGCCATTGTTTTGAAACGTAATTCCCACACAAGAACGAAATGGGAAATAAAAAGCACTTTTCTTCATTTTTTGTTAATTATTCAAAAAAAGTGTTGCCAATAACCGCCCAGACTTCTTAAAAAGGTTGCCCCCCCGCCCCCGACCAAATTTTTAAAATGATTATTAGAAAAAAATACTGCTTGAATAGCTCATCCCACTGGAGGGGAACATGGAGGAGTTCACAACCCAATCGTATCGACATTCAGAAAGCGACTGCCTGTGACAAAATGTCTGTTCCAAATCTTCCTTTTTTAAAATCTTTCTTTTTCCCCCTCTTCAATAACTGAGATATTCGTACAAAACCCAATCCTCTTCTGCACCCTCCTTAAAGCTATACACGGGTGGTGGAGTGTGAGTGGGCCAGACCGGCTGTACCAAAGCCAGCTGTGAAGGTGTTATATGGGTGGAGGTTAGGCATGGGCACCAGCGAGTTGGGGATCATGGTAATGGTGTTGGGCGTCATGAGAGGGATGTCATCGGGTGAACGGCGCAGAGTCAGGGCGTAGTCGGGAAGCGCGGTGAGCGGAAGTGCCTCTCCAGCTGGTGTAGCATCACACTGATTCACTTGCAGGGATGCAATTTCATCCTCGACATTGGTGCCATTGACATTGGTGTTGGCGTTGACACGCGGTGGGCTGCCTTGTGGTCGCTGCTCCTGGCGGCGCTTATCCTTGCGGTAGTAAAGTGCAGCGAAGGCGAGCACGTTGAGAAAGAGCAACGAGGCCCCGACAGCGATGGTGACACTCAATTCGGTGGAGTAGTCCCGTCCGTTCTCAACGAGTTTTGGCCCGGTGTCATCATTATCTGCACCGTTTCGCCGTTCTGTGCCACTCTCACTGTTGTAAGCTGGTGACATGGGTGGCCGTTTGGTGTTGAAAGGCCAGACCTTGCCGTTAGGCCGCTTGGTGGCTAGTGAGTTCTGCGTGGTCTCAGGGGGCGGCACTCGTGTTGTGGTTGATGTGTAGTGGAACATGTCATGCAGGTTGTACAAGTGAGGCACCAGATGCTTCCAGAAGGCCACCTTAGTAGCACGGTAGTGGTCACGAACACGTGGCTTCAACCCGATGTGCAGGTACAGCTGGTCCTGAGGGTTGTATTTGGACCAGGCCACTTCCTCAAAGCGGTTGGCTTTTGTGTGGATGAATTTGGTGTCCTGGGGCACTGGCTTGTTGGGGTCTCTGCAAACAAATACATAACATTCATTAGACTTAGTAGTTTGGGCTAGTTGTCTCTCTTACATTCATCCGTTCATTCATTCATTCGCCGAACTGCTGGAATATTAGGATCACGGGAGGCTGGAGCCTATCTTAGCCAACCCTGGGCAAAGACGGGGTACACCCTGAACAACTCACCAGACCATCATAGGCCAACACAAACAAACAGACTCACACTCAATTGGAACAGCCAGTTAGTGTACTGTACATGTCTTATTGTACTGTGGGAGAAAACCGGAGTACCCGGAGGAAACCCACGTAAGCATGGAGAGACACAGGAACGCCTGAGCCCGGGATTCGTACCCAGAACCTTCTTGCTGTGAGGCGGACATGCTAACCGCTACACCACCATGTCTGGTTGATGTAATATTTTTGTTAAAGCCCTTGAATTTAAGCTAAAACTCTACACTCCAATTATTTCATATTTGCTTTATTTCAATTCCATCCTTTTCTCTGCTTTCAGTCAAAGCCAGTATAACCAGTATAACCAGTGTTAAATTTTATTTAAGACTGTTTGAGTCATTGGGAGAGGGTGGCGCAGTGGTTAGCAGGACCACCTCACAGCAAGAGGGTCCTGGGTTCGATTCCCGGTCTTGGGCGTTTCTGTGTGGAGGTTGCATGTTCTCCTCATGCTTGCGTGGGTTTCCTCTGGGTACTCCGGTTTCCTCCCACAGTCCAAAAACATGCACATTAGGCTTACTGGCTGTTCCATATTGCCCCTAGGTGTGAGTGTGAATGGTTGTGTGTGTGTTTGCCCTGCGATGGCCTGGCGAGTTGTTCAGGGTGTACCCCGCCTTCGCTCAAAATCGGCTGAGATGGGCTCCAGCCTCCCCGCAACCCTAATTAGGATTAAGCGGCTTAGAAAATGAATGAATGAGTCCTTGGGAGACTTTCTCCTCCACCACATCTTCCCTCATCTCTCCATAACCAGTCTCTCTTCTCTTCTCTTTCTTTCTCTCCCTCCTCCAGCCTTCTCTGCCGTACAGTATTTACAGTCATTACTGTCTAAACCCACGTTCGTATTGATTTCCAGTCATCCTGTTCGGAGGGTTCATCAGGAAGGCAGATGAACTGGATTTGTTTCTTTCCATTTGGTAGAGAGAGACATAAAAACGTCAAGATGAACATGTTCTATGTCTTTGGGTTCCCGAACAAAAAAGTGATATGACAGAGTGAGTTATGTAGCGACGGAATAAAGAAGAAAAGAGAAGGCTTTGGTTATTGAGAAATGTATCACAGTCTCCAACAACAGTGAGTGCAAGAAATCATGAAAGCCTAAGAGATTGTTTCAGATTGGTGATGGAAGGGAAATGATTCAATGAGAAATCAAATTAAATTAATATCCGTGTAAGAAAGTCGGACCACGAACAGATCTGGCACTGTGAGAATGTGTTAGTCGTGATTGAGGCGACGCTTCAAATTATTTTAAATAACAGTATTTGGCTTTTTAGACGATGAAATTAGAAATATAGTTATACACCAATCATCCGTAACATTAACACCACCTCACTGCTCTGAATTCGCCACGGTGGTGTAGTGGTTAGCATATCCGCCTCACAGCAAGAAGGTCCTGGGTTCGCATCCCAGGCTTGGTGAGGACGTTTCCGTGTGGGGTTTGCATGTTCTCCCTGTGCTTGCACGGGTTTCCTCCAGGTACTCCGGTTTCCTCCAAACACATAAACATTAGCCTAATTGGTTGTTCCAAATTGCCCCTTGGTGAAAGTGTGTGTATGAATAGCTCTGCGTGTGTTGGCCCTGTGATGGCCCTGTGGCTCCAGTCTTTTTTTCCTGCTTCCAACCCACCTTGAGAGCTAACTCTTCGTTTTCTGCCTATAAGGCTGTCAGAAGATAACTAATGTTGGTCACTTGCCCTGGAAGCGGTCATAATGTTTTTAATGTTACGGCTGATTGCTGTAGTTAGATAATTCATTCATTCATTCATTCTCTAAACCACTAAATCCTAATTAGGGTCGCGGGGAGGCTGGCGCCCATCTCAGCCGACTCTGGGCGAGGGCGGGGTACACCTTGGACAGCTTGCCAGACCATCGTAGGGCAACACACACACAACCATTCACACTCACACTCACACCTACGAGCAATTTGGAACAGTCAATTAGCCCACTGTGCATGCTTTTGGACTGTGGGAGGAAACCGGAGTAAGTGGAGGAAACCCAATCAAGCACAGGGAGAACATGCAAACTCCAAACAGAAACGCCATGCCCAGGAATCGAACCCGGGACCGTCTTGCTATGAGGCAGACGTGCTAACCACTGCGCCACCGTGCTGCCCATGTAGTAAGGTTATAATGCATATAATAGTGTTTTATCTGGTGGACAGAATTTGTGCATGTGCACTTTGTGTCCGAATGATTTTGAATAGATTATCTGGGATTCGGGCAGCATGAGGGGGGGACGGTGGTGTAGGGCTCAGCACATCTGGCACACAGTAGGAAAGTCATGGGTTAAAACCCTGAGCACTTCGAGGGCGTCTCTGTGTGGCGTTCGCATTTTCGCCCCATGCTTATGTGGGTTTCCTCCGATTACACCGGTTTCCCCCCACTGTCCAAAGACATGCACATTAGGCTTACTGGAGGTTCCAAATTGCCCCTCGGTGTGAGTGTGTGTGTGTGTGTGTGTGTGTGTGTGTGTGTGTGTGAATGTGAATGGGATGTGTGTTTGTGTTGGCATTGCCATGCGATGGTCTGGCGAGCAGTTCAGGTTATATCCTACCTTCGCCCAGTGTCGGCTGAGATAGGCTCCTGCCTCCCCTCGACCGTGAGAGGCTTAAGCGGTTCGGCAAATGAGTGACTGAGTGAGTGGTTGGCTAAGGTTAGCATGCTTCACATAATTGCAAGTCAGTATCGACTACTTGTACAAGTGGACTATTAATCATAAAGTATTTGGAAATATAAATAGTTTCAGTGGAATTATCGTCACGTCTCCAACACTCCTGTTTGCACTGACACCCAATCACCTGCACTATATAAGGACTTGGCACACACACACACACACACACACACACACACACACACACACACACACACACACACACACCTCATAAAGCACACACCTCATAAAGTGTTGTCCTGTGTTTCATACCCGGATATAAAGTCATTGTTATTGCTTGCCTATTTGTGTATTACCCTGTTTTGCTACTTTGACCTTGACCTTGTGGCTCGCCTATGATATTCCGATTCGGTGTGTGAACTGTGCCTGTATTTTGACCCTGCCTTTTGGATTCTCTACTCTGTGCTGTTTGCATCATCGACTGACCTCTCCCTGCCTATGTTTACGAGCTTGATGTATGTATTTGGATTTATCTGGCTGGTATTTAATAAAACATGCTTTTATCTGCATTTCTGAGTCCACTATTCTGGTCCTGAGTCCTGCTGCTCGGTGGTGAGAAAATGATTTAATAATTCATCTAAGAAAGCGTGGGTGCGCTGTTGACCCAGTGAAGCAGCTGATTTCATTCCCTTTAGATTTTTAAGTTTAGAAACTCAAGTTCCGCCTTGCGCACAAAGTAAAACTGTCCAAAAGTGTTGGTGCCTCTAGACAACCCCTAACCCCTCTTCATTTGTTACTCATCTGCCAAATCACTTAATCCTCCTAGGGTCACGGGGAGGCTCGTGCCTATCCCTGCCGACACGAGGCGGCGTACTCCCTGAATATCTCACCAGACCATCGCAGGGCAACACACACAACCATTAACACCCACACCTTGGGGCAATTTGGAACAGTCAGTTAGCCTAATGCGCAAGGATGGTGGGAGGAAACTGGAGTACCCAGAGGAAACCCGTGCAGAGAACATGCATACTCCACACCGAAACGCCCAGGCCCTGGAATCAAACCCAGAAAATGCTAACCAACACTCTCTTTAAAATATAGAGATAAACTATATAATAATAGAACCTAAAGGAGCTGAAAACATTAAAGTAGACTATAGATAGATTCATTACATTTATACACTACATCACACAGAGATTATGTACATGTCCTTTTGGTCCCATAATAATAAATGACTGACCCACTGAATGGGATATTTCTACAGTAACCGCTTTATCTGTGTCCTGGTCAGGATCAGGAGATCTAGAACCTATC
The DNA here is from genome assembly GCA_039654325.1 of Tandanus tandanus. NCBI lineage: Eukaryota > Metazoa > Chordata > Actinopteri > Siluriformes > Plotosidae > Tandanus > Tandanus tandanus. The sequence continues at coordinate 13,072,624 of JBCNYH010000016.1, read as the reverse complement.
CCAAGAATACTAGGAGTGTATATATATATACATGTGTGTGTGTGTATATATATATATATATATATATATATATAAGTACATAAGAGTTGAAAAGCACCTGCCACTTATCAGACTTGTGTACCATTTCCATTCAGTCAGGATCGTTGATCCGTCTCCAACCTGTCAACAATCTCTATTTCATCCTTCCCCTGTCAGGCATTTTCCTTCTCAAAAACACAACTTCCTCCGTACGCTATAACAGAGTGACCTTAATATCACCCTCTAATGCATAAAGGCACCAATCAACAAACCAAACCTAAGACTCTTATCTCCATCCCTGCTTCAGAGATCAGTGCTGAGCAGTCTGAATGCCTGCTGCATGAACGTAATGCATTATTAATTCCAATTGTCGTTTTCTATCACTCGTCTCTCTCTGTAGGTTTGACAGGCACGATATCTGTGCACAGTGTCTCCAGTCTATTTCGTATGCCAAGTTTAAAGAAAGCCCAATGCATCTCCCTCAACTCAGCACGGGGGAAAAACAAGAAGGGTGCAGACACTTAGAGGAAATAGGAATGAATAAATCAGCATGTTTCAGGGTGTTCTTCAGGTAGCAGCTTGTTTTTGATAAAGCGACCGTGGTACCGGCTCCCGGCTAATTGCTTTGGAGGAACAGCACAGTGTGCATTGACAGCAAGTGCGCTGATAGAAAGTGGACCGTATTAATCATGACACTGAAACATGGGGTAGCTCAAGCAGACGAGGTTGATGGACACACTAACACCTTCTTGCCTCCAGGGGTCACCGTTTCCGCACTCACACAGAGGGAGGCTGTTGTTCGGAGGCAAGAGGGCCTTCAATTCCCCTTTCCACGGCACTATCGATTAACTAACTGTATTAACATATGGCATTCCAGACCCAACACATGTCTCCTTCCTGTCCTGCAGCCTGGAAGAGACAGAAGTAGAGAAGAAGGTATAGTATGAAATGCAACAAAGTGCTGCAGCACGGCAGTGTTGGTTCAGTGGTTAATGATCTGAAGGTCAGGGGTTCAAGCCCCAGTACTACCAAGTTGCCCTTGAGCAGGGCCCTTAACCCTCAATTGCTCAGTTGTATAAAAATGACAAATGTAAGTCACTTTGGATAAGGGTGTCTGCCAAATGCAATAAACGTAAATATAAATGTGATGAGAACTCATCCCCACCTCCTTCATATTCATGTTATGAGTTTAATCAACAGAATATAGGTGCGTGCCCTACTAAGTATGCAATAGCTCTGAAAAGATGATTCATCTGTGAGGAAATATGGCACGGTGGTGTGTGTGTGTGTGTGTGTGTGTGTGTTACAAGCCTGGGGGCTTTTTTCCCCTCCCGCTCCTCAAGAATGTAGGCACCTGTTCACTTGCAGGAACACAAAAAAGAAAGAGAGGAGGGGGAAGGCTCTTAAATCCGCCAAGAAAACGACACATTTTCATTTTCTAGTTTTTTTCTCACTCACTCCTTTGCCGAACCACTTACTTCTACTAGCGGGCCGCTAATATCTCAGCCGACACTGGGCGAAGGCGGGGTACACCCTGAACCGTTCACCAAACCATCGCAGGGCAGCTCACACACAACCATTCACACTCAGAGTCGCACCTAGGGGCAATCTGGAAGAGGTAATCAGCCTAATGTGCATGTCCTTGGACTGTAGGAGGAAACCAGAGTACCCGGAGGAAACCCATGCAAGCCTGGGAAGAACAAGCAAAAACTCATTCATTCACACCCTCTTTCACCCACTTGCCAAACCGCTTAATCCTATCAGGGTCGCGGGAAGGCTGGACCATAGACCATAGCAGGGTGAAACACACACACACACAACCATTCACACTCACATCCACATCTAGGGGCAATTTGGACCAGCCAATTAGACTAATGTACATGTCTTCGAACTGTGGAAGGAAACCGAAGTACCTGGAGGAAACCCACGCAAGCACGGGGAGAACATACTCACTCCACACAGAAACGCCCCGAGCCCAGGACTCTCTTGCTGTGAGGTGGAAATTTTTTAATTTTAAATTAAATTTTTTTTTTAACGTTTTCGGGCCAGGACTTTAAATTGATATTGCTGAAGTGAGATCCTCCACTACGGCTGGACATCAGTGGTGTCACCCATAAATAATCCATTTTGTTAGGCTAGTAATGATCCCGGTTGAATATTGGCAGGCAGGCTATGATGACTTTGTAGGCGAATATCAGTAATTAAGTTTCAAAGGAGCAGGCGGCCGCGGTAAGGTCATATTGATCCTCTGCCGTGCAACATGCCAGAAAGCAGGACATCAATGAAGGCTGCAGCATCAGTGACTTTATGAATTCTTGTAGCACAGCCTGTGTGCCCGAGCCGTACTCTGAACCTGGGGCAATCTCAGTTAATAGGAAAGTGCCAGTTCAATATACTTTATACCACACATTCTTGCCAGTAATAATCAGTCTAACTGACTGTGCAGTGACTGCATGCGTAGTGCAAGGCATGCATGGTGTTGTTCTGAGAGCTGGGTCAGCAATGACGTCCTTGTCATGACAGTTACTTGGTACAGCCAGACGCAGAGCCAGGGAGATTTGAAGCGTAGGAGTATTTTCCCATGTAGGCTTTACTGGGTGGATCTCGCTTCAGGTGCGGTGCCGTAAGCGAAGATGAATAATTCACCACCTCTCTGTTGAATCAATGGCCTAATCTGATTTGTGGCATTAGGAAGCAGTGCGCATGGCTTATCTAATTATGCGAGTGCATATGCCAGGTGATTGCGGCACTGTAAGTAGTGAAGCGGAAGTGGACTGTGTGAGAGGGTGTGCATGAGTCAAATAAGGCACAGGTACCGTTCTGTCAGACATCCTACAAACCCTCGTTTTCACTTTGCTACCTGGTAACGAGCGGAACATTCAAAATCCACTAACAGACAAGTAAGCAAGTAAGCGACTTCTTTCAAATTCGTTCCTTCAATCATTTGCCGAACCACTTTATCACACTAGGGTTGCAGGGAGGGTGGAGCCTATCTCACCCAACTCCGGACGAGGGCGGGGGTACACCCTGGACAGCTCGCCAAACTATCGCAGGGCCAACACAAACACACAACTATTCACACTCACACCTAGGGGCAATTTAGGACAGCCAGTTAGCTTAATGTGCATGTCTTTGGACTGTAGGAGGAAACCGGAGTACCCAGAGGAAACCCACACAAGCATGCAAACTATACACAGAAACACCCTTGCCAAGCCTGGGCCTCAAACCCAGGACCTTCTTGCTGTGAGGTGGACGTGTGGACCACTACACCATTGTGCCGCCCCTCATTAAAAACAGCATCATTATTTATTTTATAATAGACGCCTTCCTATTTCAAAATAATTCAAAATAATAACCTTTATACATACTCTCACTCTCACCCACTCACTTGATGAACCGCTTAATCCTATCAGGGTTGCAGGGAGCCTGGAGCCTATCTCAGCTGACACTGGGCAAAGGTGGGGCACATCCTAAACAGCTTGCCAGACCATCACAGAGCAACACACGCAACCGTCCCACACACTCGCACACCAATTTAGAGCAGCCAATTAGCCTAAAGTGCATGTCTATGGACGGAAACAGGAGTACCAGGAAGAAACCCACGCAAACATGGGGAGAACATGAAAACTCCATACAGAAACGCCCTCGCCGAGCCCGGGACCTGAACCCATGACCTTCCTGCTGTGAGGCAGACATGCCAGCCACTACGCCACAAGTTTATACACAACAGCCAGCAATATCAATGATGTTAGCGTACCAATAATACGATCAGTCTGTGTGGTACAAGTGTTCCTCTCCCAATATTTTGCTGCGCTTTCACTTTTTTTTCCTCACATGGCACTTTTCAGACGCCGAAAGGCCCAAAGATTTTAATAGCATCAAAAGATCCCACAACTCTGTATATTTTTACATACATAACTGTAATAGTGTGCAGATGTTTATCAGTGTAAGAGCTGATGTAATGCAGATTATTTAGATAAAGCTATCAGACACAGGGTTTTAATTCTCCTGTGATACGTAGCGATTTGTGGAAACATAAAGCTGGCAGAGATCAGATTTTTGCAGAGAAACTAATTTTTCAACCCATTAAACAGAATGTGTTTGCTCTGAATGCTATTTGATATAATTAGGACACTTTTATAAAAAGATAGTTTCGACAGTTTTTACAACAGTTCTTTAAAAGTTCATTCGATCATTAATGATTCTCAGAGTCCAAAAATAATATATATATATTATAAAAAATAAATAATATATATATATATATAAAATAACATTCTTGCTTGGAACCATTTCTCACTGTGACACAGAATCCCTGCAGAAAACTGAATAAGCTTTATGGTTTATACAATTTCATTTTATTTTCCAAAGTACTTTATCCTACAGTATATTAAGGTGGAGCTCATATCAGCTGACTTTAGGTGAAGGCGAGTCACACCCTGAACAGCCCGCCAGACCATTGCAGGGCCAACACACACACAACCATTCATTCTCACATTCACACCTAAAGGCACTCACTTACTCACTCACTCACTGGGTGAAACACTTAATTCCAGTAGGGTCACGGATAAGCCGGAGCCTATCTCAGCCGACACTGGGCAAAGGTGGGGGACATCCTCACATGGCCAGCACACACACACACACAAACATTCACTCTCATATTCACACCTAGGGGCAATTTTGGAACAGTCAATTAGCTTAATGTGCATGCTTATGGACCTTGGGAGGAAACCGGAGTCCCAGGAGGAAACCCATGCAAGCACAGTGAAAACATGCAAATTCCACACAGAAACACCCTCCCAAGGTTTGGGGCTTGTCCAGGACCTTCGTGCTGTGAGGTGGAAGTGCTAACCACTATCAGTGTGATCGTGTAAACTTGAAAACATAAAACTATAATAAGCCAGTCTGACAGAGCCCTGACCCTGAATATCTGGAAGTAAACTCTGTCCAATAATCCAGTAATCGCTTTAAGTCTTCATTTCCAAGTATTAAGTCTTGATTAGATGATTGGATGGTCAGGTGGGCATAATTAGAGTTGGAGTGAACGTCTTCGGTAAGATAGATCACCAGGAACAGGTTTGGGCACCCCTGGATTAAACGGTTCCACATGGCTGAGAGTAAGTTAGAGTGTTTATCAGATGTCCACTAGGGGGACACCTTTCATTATAAATATGCCAAGTTATAATAATCCATTTAAGCCTGGCTCAGGTACCTTGCACTCTGTCGGACTCTTTAGTTACTGTATTACTCCTATTATTAAGTTAGTTCTACTTCCTAAAAGGAGCAGAACAAAGGGAGTAAAAAGCTACTCCACATTTTTTTTCCCTTTTATTTTTGCACCATTTTTGGAATAACTGTGTCCACAGGACACTGTTCATGAATGATACTGATCCAATTCTTCACTGATACAGTTAATTACAGTTACAGAAGGCGCAAAACGTGTTATCCTTTCATTTCAAGGAAACAGAACACAATATTCTCACAAGGTTTGAACATGTCGTGCAACACATGCTGGGGTGACTGAGCAGAAACCTCGTAGGCCTCTCCGTTAATCGAGCGAAACATGTCCAATTCCGAATTACATGTTTCTTATTCTGAACAAACAGAACCATGACTTCAGAATGTATCCGTGTCAGTGAAGTGGGCATGACAAAGTGGGAGTGACAAAATTACAATATTACATTTGTAGCATTTAAAAATATACAACAGACATTCCCGGCTTCTCATCATCTCATCATGACTTAGGATTTCCCACAAATGTTCTCTCTCCAGACATTTTCTGGAAGCTACCCTATAGAAGCTATTTGTAGCTCTGACGCTACTGAACCATACTGTAGATCACTGGCCCCACAGTTCACAAAACATTATTGACTCACTCACTCATTTGCCAAACCTCTTAATCCTACTAGGGTCACAGGAAGGCTAGAGTCTGTCTCAGCCACTCGGCGAAGGGAGGGCAAACCCCAAATAGCTCATCAGAGCATGGCAGGGCCAACACACACGAAACCATTCACACTTACACCCAGCAACAATCTGGAACCACTAATTAGCCTTATGGGCATGACTTTGGACTGAGGGAGGAAACTGGAGTGCACAGAGGAAACCCACGCAAGCATGGAAAGAACATGCAAACTCCATACAAGCCAAGGACTCAGACCCGGGACCTTTTTGCTGTGAGGTGAGAGCGCTTCCTCGTGCCGCCCATGATTAATCAGAGTAGGTGAAATCTTAACGTCTGCTGTTTTTTGCTGAGCTATAACTCTAGCCATTCTGCCTCTGCTGACGTCTGATCTCTTCCAAACACGGATGTATAGGTGAGAAACACTACAAACCAGTAAGATCTGTTCTTGGAATGACTTCTCTACCTGAAAGGTACAGCAGTGAATCTTCAGTGTATCAACTTCCTGCTCTCTTTTCAAATGTCCATTTCCAGCAGCTTTAGGAGGCAACATCTCAGTTATACCAGTTGTTTACCCGGGTATTGCTTTCTTCTTGCTGATATAAGTTTACACCTCCTGTCCACGATCCATGTCAAATCTATCATGTTCACATTCAGAGCCATAATATTTTCCTGTATACGGTGGTTGCTGACCATATTGGGTATAATGTAGAGATTTTATTGTCCATAACTAGTATATAATAGGCCTAGAATGGCTTTTCGGAATCATTCTCTGAAAAATGTATGCCTCCAGTTATTATTTTTTTACAGACATTTGATTTGCTGGAGGACAGAAAACTACTCAGTAGGATCCCTATGATGGAGGCAGAAGTATTTTATTAACGTAATAGAATTTTGTATTTACTGCACAGGAACGGCATGATCTGATTGGTCTGTATCTTGGAAGCAATAATCAATGACTTAATGAGGCAAAGTATGATATAGAGAATTATTCAGTTGAGAGATTGGTACCCTCCAAGATAATTTCCCATAGCATAATAAAGCCAACTTCTCAAATTGTTTTATTATTAGTTCAAAATATTTTCAAAGTAGACGTGCAATAATCATTCTACTTATTCAGTGGCAATGACGCAATAATCCGTCTTGTAAAAGAATACCAAGAATTATTTCAATCAGGAACCAGAATATATTCTGAATGAATAATAGTACTACTACTACTACTAATAATAATAAAAACGTTCCAGTGGATAATGCCTGAATCAAAGTGAAGGACGCACAGTTTGTTAAGGTTGGATCAACCATCATTATCACGCTTTAAGTTGTAAAACCTAATCCAAATCTTGTTTTTAGTTTGTTTTACTTGCTTTTCATGTAGTATATACTAAAATACCTTCACAGCGCATGGTTTACTTACAGTTCCGTGTAGTGAATGAATATGCTAAACAGACGCCATTAGCTACATAGCATTCTGCGCGGAGCTCACCTGACCTGCCTCGCTCATGATTAAAATTTGTAAAAATAAACTATAAAAATCTCGTTTTAGTTTGCTTTTCTTTATGTTTCCTTACTATACACTAAAACTCCAAAAGATCTTATGCACCTGTTTGTGTGTGTGCGCTGTGCTCACGCGTTTGCCACGATTTAACAAAATCAAACAAACAAACAAACAAGAAACCCTCAAAAATCTCATTTTGCTGTTTTTTTGGGGGGGTTTTTTTGCTTCTGTTTCCATGTATTATATTCATTCATTCATTCATTTTCTAAACTGCTTAATCCTAATTAGGGTCGCGGGGAGGCTGGCGCCCATCTCAGCCGACTCTGGGCGAGGGCGGGGTACACCCTGGACAGTTCGCCAGGCCATCGCAGGGCCATGTATTATATACTAAAACAATTATTCACCTCAGACTCATGGAGTGCATGTCACTGAATTAATTTAAACTGAAGAGTTTTGGGGAACACTTTGCCTTCAGTGAATATTCTTTATTCAATAAAAGCTAGTTTGCAAATTCTAGTGAATTTTAGTATTTAATAGGGATGCACTATACTGATAAAACTATATGGTATAGATCCAATATCATGCTTTACTTGCATGAATTTAGTTGTACTTGTAAAATAAATTCTACTACCTGGTACTATGTGGCATGAGCCTAATACATTGTCTCATGCAAATAGAGAGGGAGGGGGAAATGTGGAAGGGGAGGTGATGACGAAAGATAACGAAAATTCTGTGGGTGTGTGTGTGTGTGTGTGTTTGTGTGTGTGTGTGGGTGGGTGGGTGGGTGTTTTTGTGCGTTTCTCTGTGTTTGTGTGCG
>JBCNYH010000016.1:13013995-13057643 GCA_039654325.1 Tandanus tandanus | reverse complement strand
CACACACACACACACACACACACACACACACACACACACACACACACACACACACACACACACACACACACATTCGGAACAGTTGGCTGTCATTTTACACAACAGCTTTTAAAAAGAAAAAACAAATCAAAGATGGTGGAAGAATAGTGAGGAAACAACTGGACGGGAACACAATAGTAGCACAGCCATGTCCATAAAAACAGTAGTTTTGTAGAAAGGTTATAAAAAGTGCAAATAAATAAATAAAAATCAAGAGATAAATTACACAATTTCTGTATCAGTGTAGAGAAACTGAGGAGTTCTCTTTATTCCTAATCAAACGGGTGCATGAATTACATTTATTTAGCTTTCATATGAAGAATCCATTAAGTGACTAGCACATGGTAGGTCTACATATCTTTCAATCCTGAATTTTTTAGAAATATGTCATCTTCTAGTACAAATTGGAATTTTCATGCCCTTTTACTATTGCAATGAACCATGATGCCTATAAGCAAAAAGTGAAATTGAGGTTTAAGGAATGATACATGCTGTTGACATCCACTCACGCAGGAAGTAACATATTACACATATCTGATTTATTGCAGCACGTCTGCCCATAGCAAGTTGGTCCTGGGTTCGGGTCCCAGGCTTAACAACAGCGTTTCTGTGTGAGGTTTGCATGTTTGCTTTTGCTATACTGTATTAGTCCCGCAAGGGAAATTACTGCCTCTGCATTTAACCCAACCAAAGTGAGCACACACACACACACACACACACACACACACACACACACAGGAAGGGTTTCCTCCGGGTACTTCGGTTTCCTCCCACAGTTCAAAGACATGCACATTAGACTAATTAGCTGTTCCAAATTGCCCCTGGGCGCAAGAGCGAATGTTTGTCTGTGTGTTGGCTCTGCGATGGACTGGGATGGAGTGGGATACCCCACTTTCTACCAGAGTTGGCAAAGAGAGGCTCCAGTCCCCCGCGTCCCTAGTAGGAGTAATCGGGTTTGAACATGAATGAATGAATTAATTAATTGCAGTGGCAGGATCTGGGTTCTCATTATAACAGTTGGCATGAAAGATGTGATGAAATCTCTTTCCTGCGTCCTGGCAAGTGTGGCAGGTCAGTAGAGTCAAAAAGCAAAGGTCATTATAAGTTCTTCACATAATAAAGATGTTCTTGGTACTGTATTGTCTGAGCTCCGCTTCCCTCTCACAGTCCACATATAACCACCAAACCTAAAGTAATGTCATGGAAACAAGACAACTCATGCGTTCACCAGGCCAGGATTATTATTCCTATTTGTTCAGGCTTTATTATCCATTCAAAATATTTCCTCATTTCTGATTGGTGGAAAGCCACCAGTTAATTCTTGGAAGTCTTCTACAAGACGCCTAATCCATCATCGTCATCAGATAAATTGAATGATCATTACATGATTGTCACGCACCAATATTCCTCCTCATACATATCATATAAGATAGATAGGATCCGCCCTGCACCTGTTTGATATCTTGGCTAGTTTGGTCAATTTACAGTGAAGCACTGCTTCATAAGCTGTCAAAACTTCATTTTATTTTCTCAGTGTGTGTGTGCTGTTGTAAGTCATATGTGAGAGTAAGTAGCAACAACCAAGATGGCGGCACAAAGGTCCGCCACCAAACAGTGCTGTCAGTAGGGTGCAGCTTATCTATCTTATCTGATATCTATATTCTTTCTCTCCACCTCCTCCCAGAGAAAGCTAGAGAGAAAATGGTGGCCCATTCTCAAGACTAGAGGCGTGCTCCGCGGAACAAGCTCATAAAGTCATGTTTGGTGAGGAAAAAAAGTCCTCACATCAAACACTCCTTCTCACCCTCACTTACGCGTCTGCTGAACCACTTATTCCTACTAGAGTCACAGGGAGGCTGGAGCATAGACAAACCATTTGCACTCACACCTAGCGTCCATCTGAAAAAGCAAGTTAGCCTAAGAAACCGGAGTACCCTGAGGGAACCCATGCAAGCATTTGGAGAACCTGCCAGCTCCACACAGAAATGCCTCGCCAAGCGAAGGACTCAAACTCAGGCCCAGTTTGCTGTGAGCCAGCCGTGCTAACCACTACGCCACCGTGCCGCCCCATCAACACATCAACTCTTATTTTTATTTGGTTTCACCCAAATGAGGATGGGTTTCCCTTTTGAGTCTGGTTCCTCTCAAGGTTTCTTCATCGTTGCAACTGAGGGAGTTTTTTTCTTGCCACCGTTGCCACGGGCTTGTTCATTAGGGATGTGTAGGGTTTATAGAATAGATGTTTAAATTATTTTTTTAATTGATTTTACTACTGTAAAGCTGCTGTGCAACGATGTCAATTGTAAAAAAGTGCAATACAAATAAAACTGAACTCTATAATTTCTTCTACATTTTCATGAAATTTGTCTAAAATGAATCGTAAACTGCGTTAGCAGAGATGCTATAGCTAGCAGTATTGCCAGCTGGCTCATACCGGCAATGATGCGCTTTCCTCCGGACTTAAAAATATTCTAAATAAATAATTAATTAATTAAAGAGTTCACCGTTTGTATAATATGAAGAATTATTCACGTCATACTTCGCCTCATTCAATAACTGCGTAATGCGTCGTAGAGGTATATTTTTACCAGACCGAGGTATATAATGTTCTAAATGTCCAATATGGAGACAACCAAAATTTCATTTTCAGTTTTTCCCCCAAAGGGCTCTGAAAGAGATTTCTGTTGGACAAGTCTATTGTGTTTCATGCAATATAACTCTCATAAAAATATCTTGTTCATGATGCTACTCTTGTGGCCAGAATCTGAAATTAATATTATGAAATGTGGAGTGCTCTGAAGCTGTATGACTTTGTCTGGAGGCGTGTCAGAGTCTTTTGCAGATGTTATTATTATTATTATTATTATTATTATTATTATTATTTATTGATTTTTTTTTTTTTTTCGGGGGAGTTTACAATTCAACCCTTTCACCTTTTGTATATTCTCATCGTTCTGAGAATGATTTATAAATGTCAGGCTGTGCTATTTAATTATGAATGGCAAAAGAGTGAAATTAAGAAAGTAGAGGCATGAGCGATCAATGTTTTTGCTAGCAATAGTGGTCATCAAATTGGATTTGTTTTGTTAGACCTGATTACAAGGTCTGCTCATAGAAATCCATAATGCTTTTGCTCTGGGCAAAACTGAGCCAAGGAAGACGGGGAAAAAAGTCAAGTCAGCTGGGGAGCTGGTGATCGACTGCGGAGAGCCGAGCTGATCGATATTGCCACGGGCCAGAATGTCTTACGGTTGCCAGATAATTTTCTTATTTCACCCCTTGTCCCAATCTTGCAGTATAGATTCCCACACATGATCTTTATCACACATAAAGAAAACAAGTACACAGTGAAAGATCACTGTTATAAGGCTGTTGGTTGTCTCACTTCATCATTGATCTTAACCGTTCAACCAGCCCCAAACTGAACACCAGCAGCCACAAACTGAACACTTTTCCCTGTATATTTGTTTTATTTAGAACTAAAGGGGCACTTATAAAATTCAAGTTACCGCCACCAGACACAAATGAATTATTATAACTTTGCATAGCTATAAAAAAAATATCTCCCCCTAGACACACAACACACACAACCACTCACACTCACACTCACACCTAGGGGCAATTTGGACCAGCAGTTAACCTAATGTGCATGTCTTTAAACTGTGGGAGAAAACCAGAGTACTCAGATGAAACCCAAGAAAGCACAGGGAAAACATGCAAACTCCGCACAGAAACGTCCTCGCCGAGCCCAGGGCTCGAACCCAGAACATTCTTGCTGTGAGGCGGACATGCTAACCACTACACCATGATGCATATTATAAAATGGGCATTATCAGGGCTTTGAGAATTTTTTTTCAATATGAATCCATGAGCGGATCACCTTCAAAATGTATTGATTTCTTACTTGTACCACTCCCTAATCTAAGAAAAAAAATCATTCAAATCTGTGCATAACTTTTTGAGTTATCCTGCACACAAACAGACAAGTTAACCAACAAACCAACACAGGTAAAGACATTATCTACCAAAAATAAGAACTCACCCAGTCTTGGCAAAGTTAGTCCAGTAGGTCATAACCACAGCACTGAGCATGACATCATTCTTCGAGAAGTTGCAGGGAAAGAGGTCAGTAGGCCCGATCATGGGGATACCGAAGACGTACGGTACTTCGTCTCCATGTGCTGCGTCTGACCAGGCGGGTTTCATCAAACTCTGGCAGTGGTGATAAAAGGCATAGAAATAGGTGGGTGAGCCGTAGCGAGCATGCAGATCAGCTGTCACCACTGATGGTTCCACCCACTGATGGTCTGTGAAGAGTGCGACAAGGGTTTTGCGGCGTGTTTCTGGGTTGTCTCGATCAGCCCAGTCTGTGTACATAAACTTGATAGTCTCCCTCAGGGTGTCCTTCCCCTCTGGGTAACCATACAGGCTGTCTACAAAGTCAGAGACAGAAAAATCGAAGTCGTTGCCGGAGACGCCGTCTTCAGAGTCCACGACGTTTTCTACAAAGCGCAGGCCCTCGCCCTGGTTCACGCCAAGCATAATGTCGTAATTAAGGAACTCGCCCTGCTCCATAAGGATCTCTGGGTCGTCCGGGATCACATCACCATCAATCACTGGCCCGAAGGCAACATGGTAGCGTGCAGGCTGGATGTCCTGCTCTACTAGCTCGCGGGCGTTCTTCTTGCGCAGGCAGTGCACCATGTCCATGGTATCCAGCACATTACAGCCAACCTTCTCTGCGAGCAGACGGGTATATTTCACAGGCTGGTAGTTGACAGCCCAGCTGGAGAGCGCCGAGCCGCTCTGGATGATGGCGCGATGGAATAGACCTAAAAACGAGGGGACATAAATACATTTTAAATAACACTTTAAGCAGTGAGGGACTGTGACAACAGGCTTTTTACAGCTGAGAACTTTTCGATTTTAATTCTCACTCTAATCCTTCTGTTCTATGCTACTTGTTCACAGAAAGTGGTGCATACTGAACCTAATCTGTTAACAAAGACACAAACAGATGGCCATGAACAGCAATGCATTTATATAATAGGTAACATTTGCAGTACTACCAAGATTTTCTCAGGTGGAAGGGACGGTGGGCTAGAGTTCATCTGCGGATATAACACGACACTTCTGATTACAAGTTCTGATGCTCCATTACGGTATGTGCACCCACCTTGTTGTTAAAGAAAAGTAGTATTAGCTCTTTGCGTAGGTGCAGAACAGTAGAACCTTCCATAGCAAGTACCAATTATGATAGAGGGTCAAGTCTCTCTAGCACCAAGCTATTCAGTAGTACTACTATCTGCGCCTCCACCACAATAGTTTGACAGCAAAGGGAGCCAGCTCTCTGCCTACACATGCACTGCTATTGGAAGGCTATAAATACAGAAGGGAATGGTCATGTAATGCACACATTACTACAGTACAAAAGCTCTTGTGCAGCTCAGTAATGATCAAGCGATATGGTCGTGCACACATTTTGCTGCCCAAAATAGATTGGGCTCTGATATAAGGTGCACGTTTGCTGCAGCAGTGCACTTATTTTTTAATTTTTGCAGTTTAGACTCTTAAAGGATTACTGGCTCAGCCTCCTCAGGGCAATCTCCTACCTGATTGCACAATTGATCCAAAGACCTGCATGCGCCACACTGCCCCAGTGCACACTGACAATGTTTGCCAACCACTTAGGCCTCCTCATTTGCAGCAAGATAATGTTTTACGAGCCAAATGGTGGGGAAAGAAAGGACCAGTGCAAATATTGCTCAGTTTGCACTGTGTACACTTTTAATGAAGTTTTGTTTTTGTACGGAATTCCCTGTGCTGAGAAAGTCTAGAAGAATAAATCCATACTGCATTTTGCCTCGTCTACAATGCTGCGTACACTCCTGAAGGATGATACAGGGTGGATCAGAAACTGAGTAGTGTGTGTGTGTGTGTGTGTGTGTGTGTGTGTGTTCAAGCATAGAGCTATGAGAATACACTTGTAAGTGAGTGGTTTGTGGGGCACTTTGCTTCTTGGAGCAGCTCCATGACTGAAGCGCTGGTCAGAACAGAGGCCAAACTCCCCGAGTGAGCCGAGCAGATGTCAAGGATATTGTCAAGATCTCTGAAGCATTAGCACAGTATGTGCCAGATGAAAGACAGCCACCTTGGGGCCAAGAAAGTGGCAAATCTATCCCTGCCCTCACTCTTCTTATACTGACCCAACGTTCCACTGTTCTTTGTGTTCTGCTGGAAGCCCTGTGCAACATCATGGAAGTGTTAAGCCTTTGAAATCAGTATCTTGTACACAGCTCTACGTCAAACCCTCTGCCCTTTACCTACCTCCATGAAAAAGAAATTACCTCAGGCATTATTCTTGCTCCCTTCCCTTCATCCTTTGGCCAGCCAAATAGCCAGAGGCAGTAAGAGCCATACTTAACCCATGATGCTCTCAGCAACATCCCTCTCCCCTGTGTAACCATGTCTGTTTCTGCGTCAACGCTGCCTCAGTGACTCATTGATTGATTGAAGTAATTATACCAGGCAGGGGTCACCTCGCCCAAGTACAACAGATACAAATTACTCCCTGATTGAGAAATTGCCCTGCAAATAATGCACTTTGTGTTTTTAAACGTGCACCCATCTCCTTATCAATACCAAATTATCCTTAACCTGCACTTTACATTAACAGCCCCTAAGACTTCTTATTATGCTAAAACAAAATTCCTAGAAAAAAAAGGCTCCGCGATTTGTTTTGTATTGTTTTGGATAGTCAGATATTCTCCCCAGCAAGAAGGTCCTGGGTTCGAGTCCCAGGCTCAGGCATTTCTGTGTGGAGTTTGCAGGTTCTTCCCATGTTTTTGTGTAGGTTTCCTCCGGGTGCTCTGGTTTCCTCCCACAGTCGGAAGACATGCACATTAGGCTAACTGGCTGTTCCAAATTGCCCCTAGGTGTGAATGTGGGTGGTTGTGTGTGTGTTGGCCCTGCGATGGTCTGGCGAGCTGTTTAGGGTGTACCCTGCCTTCGCCTAGTGTCGGCTGGGATAGGCTCCAGCCTCCCCGCAGTCAGGTGTGCATGAATACAGTTGGAGCCAAAGTCTTTCGGAAGGTATATCTCAAGGAACAGGCTGGAGACCCTTGATCTATCTATTTATCTATCTATCTGAACCCTGAAATCAGATATATACTATATATATATTACTGATATAATGATACAGCTGATCTTGATCTACTTTTAAAGAGAATACAGTGTAATAAATGTGCTAACAAGAGCAGCTATTAAAAAAGAAATATCCAGATTAGCCGTTATAACGAATATGTGGCATTGTTATTGTATTTACAGTGTATAAACACCAGATAGAGGGGCCTTCAGGGTCTGTTTGACATGGGTGCTGAGCGAATAAACCTGCAGGCCTATCCATCAGCACTGGCTTTGCTGGCAGATTGAGGTCATGGTGAATTATGATAGGAGCTGGGAGGTAATCACTCATTTGGCCCAGCTGAAATGCTGCTGTATGCCTACGCTTTGTCGACCTCAACCACTTGTCTCCTCCTCTCAAGACACTAGTTAACCAGCTGCATAGCAGATGCCATGATTGGCTGATGACAGATATTTCCCTACAAATACAAACCAGTGACCTTGCACCATGTGTATCATCACACCCCAGGTGGGCTATGCACTGCTACACATCATCGACTGAGAGCGCCCTGATTATCAACACACACTCGTTACGACTGACCTGCTCATGAAGCAACACGATGGCAAAAACTCATTTTCTTGATTACGGTGGAAACAACTGTATTGCCTTTATTTAAAAAAATGCAACAACAAAAATAATTCTGCTTTTCTTATTTTGTATTTGATGATACAAGAGTAAAAAGGGCCTGGGTTCTGGTCCCGGGCTCAGTGAGGCCGTTTCTGTTTGGAGTTTGCATGTTCTCCCTGTGCTTGCATGGGTTTCCTCTGAGTTCTCCGGTTTTCTCCCACAATCCAAGGACATGCGCATTAGGCTAACTGGCTGTACCAGATTGCACCTAGGTGTGAATATGAGTGTGTGTTGGCCCTGTGATGGACTGGTGAGCTGTTCAGGGTGTACTCCACCTTCACCCAGATTTGGCTGAGATAGGCTCCTGCCTCCCTGTAACCCTAAGCAGGTCAGCAAATGAATTATGATTGAATGATATCCACTAATCCCTGCGGATAAATACAGAGCGGCTCTATACCCTCTCAGAAAACAGGAAATTAAATGATAGTGTTCCTTGATGCTGCGGTGGTACCCCAAGAGTGCGGTGGTACCCCTCAAGAGTGCGTCTGTACCTTTAGTGTGTAGCTTTTAGGCAGTAATGTGCCTGTTGTATGTTTCAAGGTAGCTTTAAAGCTAAATAAATGATACAAATTTAACTATGTACCTTAAATCAGAGGTTCCCAACCCTGGTCCTGGAGAACCCTCACTCAGTTCTACATGGACCTACATATACACAAAAACTGTGACAACAGCTTTAGACTGCTGTTGGTATAAACACTTCCGTTTAAATAATTTGGTCTACATGGGCGGCACGGTGACGTAGTGTTTAGCATGTCTGTCTTACAGCTCAAAGGTTCAGGTTGGCATGTTCTCCCCGTGCTTGCATGGGTTTCCTCTAGGCTTTCCGGTTTCCTCCCACAGTCCAATGACATGCACATTCGGCTAATTGGTTATTCTTAATTACCCCTAGGTTTCAGTGTCAATGGTTGTGCCTGTGTTGGCCCTGTGATGGACTGAGCTGTTCAGGGTGTACCCTGCCTTCATCCAGAGTTGGCTGAGATAGGCTTCAGCCTCCCCATGTCTCTAGTAGGATTAAGCGGTTTGGTAAATGAATGAATAAATGAATGAATGAAGGCGTCACGGTGGCATAGTGGTTAGCACATCTGCTTCACAGCATGAAGGTCTTGGGTGCCTGGCAAAGGCGTTCCTGTGTGGGGTGCATGTTCTCCCTGTGCTTGCGTGGGTTTTCCCTGGGTACTCCGATTTCCTTCCACCGTCCAAAGACATGCACATTAGGCTAACTGGATATTCTTGATTGCCCCTAGGTGGGACTGTGTGTGAGTGTGAATGGTTGTGTCTGCGTTGGCCCTGTCTGGCCAGCTGTTCAGGGTGTACCCTGCCTTCGCCCAGCCTCCCTGCTACCCTAGTAGGATTAAACGGTTTGGTAAAAAAAAAAAAATGAATGAATGAATAGATAGACAGTGAAGGTAAAAATGAAGGCATCCTTGAATGTACCACCCCGTTGATGTAGGACGTTATAGTTTAAAATCCTTTTTTTAAGAGTGTAAGGGTGAATTGAGTGAAAAGCAGAGTTGACAGCAAAGCCCTCGTCTCAGAGAAGCAGAAGCACCATAAGCTTCTCTCTAGTGTCCACTGTCTGCTTCACACACTGGCACATTTGCACTCTCACTACCGATTATGGCATTTTAGCCTCACAGCACTCTGGGTTTCATTCCTCTGTGTTACATTTCCCCAGTGTGAACGCAGAATCCCATAAGTCTCTCCGACTGCCACGGAGCACTGGCATCCCACGACAGGATCGCCTCTTGTTCTGCCCAATGTGTCATTATTACCATATTTTCTTGCTCATAATATCCACTCATTCATTGTTCATTTGCCGAACCAATTCATCCTATTAGTGTGGCAGGGAGGCTGGAGCCTATCTCAGCCAACTCTGGAAGACGGTAGAGTACACTCTGAACAGTTCGCCAGTCCATCCCAGAGCAACACAAGCACAATCATTCACACTCACACCTGGGGCAATTTGGAACAGCCAATTAGCCTAATGTGCATGTCTTTGGTCTGCAGGAGGAAACCTGAGTACCCAAAGGAAACCCGTGCAAGCACAGAGGCAGCCTTGGCCTAACGATTAGAGAAGCAGGTTTGGGACTTAAGGTCGTTGGTTCGATTCCCGAACCAGCAGGAAAAATGTGTGGCGGTGGGGGAGTGAGCTGCACCTTCCCTTCCTCCTCCTTCATGGCTGAAGTGCCCTTGAGCAAGGCACCGAACCCCCAACTGCTCTCCGGGCGCCACAATCTGCTCCGGCTGTGTGTGTGCTTACTTTGGATGGGTTAAATGCAGAGGCAATAATTTCCCTTGCGGGATTAATACAGTATATCAAAAATGAAAAAAAACCAAGCAAACAAACAAAAAAAACAAACATGCAAACTTCACACAGCTATGCCCTCGCTGACCCCCCAACTTGAACCCAGGACCTTCTGGCTCGTGAGCCTTGTTTAAAACCGCAAGGCTTTTGCAATGGTAATGTCATATTAAAAATGTCTCCTTCCCATGCACCGGTTCCACATCCTTTTGTTTAGGAGGACAGGGAAGGATGCAGTGGCAACCAGAATAGTGTCTTGGCTTTCTTTGCTCCTTCTTATGACTCAGAATCCTGCCTTCATAAATACGACATACAGTATATGGCAAAACCTCATGCTAGGTGCACTCACGCAGCTACCTGCTGCAGTGTTGTGCTCATTTCTGTCTCTGACAGCACAGCACCAAGGCTCCTATTATGCAGCAAATTGTCTCCTGGGCCAGACATGATTTCTGGAATGCCGCAAACGTCCTACCTACAGATTAGGCTGCAGAATAGCCATAAATCGATTTCTTTGCAATCACAAAGGGCAAACAGTGCAATGCACCCCCCCCCCAACCCGCCACCCCCCATTCCTATCCTCAAGCAACAGCAATCCCACGAGTTATAATAGAATATCACTCACTAGTCCTCCCCTCAGCCTGTGAAATGAGCTAAGGGATTATAATGCCCGATGCTGTTTTACCACATTAGTGTACTGGATCATAAACAATAGAATATGACATCAGAAGTCATCAGTCGGGTCACTACACTGCTGAATCACACCACTGAGTGCAATTCACACACCATCCTCGACTGCATCCTCGCATATAAATTAGGCAAATTACTGTCATCAAGGTGTGGTTTTCGATTTTACAATTTAACTTGCTTTCTCTTATTTACCCTCATTTTAATGAGAACATCCCGGCAGAAACACTCACTGGCTACGTTAATGTTCAGTCATGCAATGATTCGATCAGCTCATCATGTGACAGCCGAGCACTGCATGCAATCATGCAGACGTAGGTGAAGAGTTTCAATTAATATTCACATCAAATATCATTTTCATTTCATTTTAATGTCTGAACTGCTATAATCTTTTATAAGCGTCACGGGGAGGCTGAAGACAGGGTACATCCTGAGTAGCTCGCCAAACCATCTCAGGGTCAACGCAAGCATACAACCGTTCACACTCACATCTAGGGGCAATCGAGAATATGTAATTAGCCTAATGTTAATGTCTTTGGACTGTGGGAGGAAACTGGAGAACCTGGAGCAAACCCACACAAACACAGGAAGAATATGATAATCATTTACATTTACATTTTTGCCATTTAGCAGATTCCCTTATATCATTTATACAACTGAGCAGCTGAGGGTTAAGGGCCTCGCTCAAGGACACAACAGTGGCAGTTTGGTGGTACTGGGGCTTCAGCCAATGACCTTCTGATCAAGCCTTAACCACTGAGCCACGACTGTCCCAGACTCCACACTGAAATGCCCATGCCAGACACAGGGCTTGAACCCAGGACCTTTGTGCTGTGACGCGGACATGCTAACCTCTACACCACCGTACCGCCCACATTAAATATCAGAACAGGGAAAAAGATGATCTCAGTGACTTGGTCCCTGGTATGACTTGGGGTACCAGAATGGCTGGTTTGAGTATTTCAGAAACTGCTGATCTCATGGGAGCCCAAAAAAAAAAAAACCATCCAGTAAGCAACGGTCTTTGTAACTGTGATGAGCAGAACGACATCCCAGAATGCACAACTCATTCAATCATAAATCCGACAACAACAAAGGGTCAAATCAGGCTCCTGTTTCTTCAGCCAAGAACAGGACTGTAAAGGCCTTTCCACAGTGGGCTCAGACCTACCAAAACTGGATAGTTGAAGATATACAAACACAGATTTATATGGATCTTGGCGCCCACCATCCAGCAACCACACAGCACTGGACTTGAACTTTTCAGTAATGATCACTTTTTTCAGATATGTGAATGAAATCAAAAATTACAGGTGTACAACTAGATCATATGGGAATACCACATATCAAAAAGTTCCATTTAGTAGTTTCCTTAGAATAGCTGCCACAAGAAAAATCAATACGGCTTTCTGGCAGCCATATTGAATATGCAATGAGATAAAAATAACCAGGTGCACAACTAGACCACTGGGGGAACCTGTATGCAAAATAGCATGGACTGGTTCTGCTGTTTTCTTGGATTAGCTGTTACAAGAACTGTTAACAGGGTGGAACGGTGGTGTAGTGGTTAGCACGTCTGCCTCAAGGCAAGAAGGTCCTGGGGTTTGGGCGTTTCTGTGTGGAGTTTGCATGTTCTCCCCATGCTTGCGTTTGGTTTCCTCCGGGTACTCCGGTTTCTTCCCACAGTGAAAAGACATGCACGTTATGCTAATTCGCTGTTCCAAATTGCCCCTAAGTGTGAGTATGAGTGTGGGTGGTTATGTGTGAGTTGGCCCTGTGATGGGCTGGTGAGCTGTTCAGAGTGTACCTCACCTTCACCCAGTGTCACCTGGGATAGGCGTCAGCCCCCCCACCCCCACTACCCTAGTAGAATTAAGCAAATGAGTGAGTGAGTGAGTGAGTGAGAAGAATTGTTAATATATGGACGGTGGACAACTGACGATAAACGACTGATGACGGACCACAGACGGTAAAAATACTGGTACATGATTGGTGGATTAGGTGACTCAGTGTACAGGTGTCGGTAAGTGATGTATAAGAAATACTACCCCAAGGATCGGTTTTCTCATGTGCTCTCACACTTCCCAGATTACACAGGAAGTACCACAGACAACAAAAATAATGTTTTTCCGGATGTAGATAGAGAGAAGATATATAAGATATACAGAATCAAGTCTTTGTTACCATGGTAACACAAAGATCCTGCCAAAGGGTGCGTGTTATAGGAACTAGCATATAAACATCTGGTGACACCGCAGGTATTGTTGGTGACTCACGGCCCCTGAGCCCAGGGTTCAATTTTGAGGTGTCAGTGTTCTTCTAGCTACTATACTGAAGATATCAGCACTACATTCTAGAACTCCAACTTCCACAAAACCTAAAGCCTGGATGAAAAGAAACATCAGTTGGAAATACAAAAAAAGAGAAAGAGGTCAAGAAAATGAGCTATTAGGCTATTAGTCCTATACGATGAGAGGGAGTGGAATAACTTTTATTCTTTCCCCAGGATTGTAAGAAATATTGCATTCGTATTACTTATCTCTCGCACTCGCTCGCTGAACCGCTTAATCCTATAAGGGTCACTGGGAGACTGGCGCCTTTCTCAGCCTGGCAGACACTGGGCGAAGGTAGAGAGAGCTGCCCAGATCATTGCAGGGTGACGGAATATGGTATGCAGGATGGGCCAAATTCTCACTCACTCAACACACAAATACGAGGAGAACATGCAAGCCCCACACAGAAACACCCTGACCGAGCCCGGAACACAAACCCAGCACCTTCTCCCTGATACACAAGCGGTTTGGATAATGAATGGAGCTTTATTTATACAGCACTTTTCATTTGGTGTTCAAAATCTCAATGTAATTTACACACAAACGATTAAATAATTAAATTAAAGATTCAATATGAAAACAAGGCATTTCTGATTATAAATAAATAAATAAATAAATAAATGGAAGAACCAATTTAAATCAGTGATCAGTTAAAAGGGGGTAATACAATCATCAAAAGCAGCATATACGATTACAGCCCAATGAATTCGATATGCATCGATGAGAAGGATGATAAATAATGAAATTTCTGAATGCTAAGCCGCAGCCTCCTCACACCCAAACCATAATGTTTTCATTTATTCATTCATTCATTCATGTGCTGAACTGCTTAATCCTACTAGGGTCATGGGCAGGCTCAAGCCTATCTCAGCTGACTCTGGGTGAAGGCAGGGTACACCCTGAACCGCTCACCACATGCAACCTTTCATATTCACACACACACCCAGGGGCAATTTGGAGCAGCCAGTTCGCCTAATGTGCATGTCTTTGGACTGTCTGAGGAAGCTGGAGTACCTGGAGGAAACTCACGCAAGCACGGGGAGAACATACAATCTCCAGGAACGCCCCAGCCAAGCCCCGGATTTGAACCCAGGACCTTCTTAATGACAGAGGGGCTAACCGCTGTGCCGCCGACCACAATGTTTTCCTTCATTTATTCTTTAATTAATTTGCCGAAACGCTTAATCCTATTATGGCCGCAGGAAGGCTGAAGGTAGGGTAGGAACTACTAGAAGTGTTCCTGAAGGAAGGGTACACCCTGAACAGCTCGCCAGACCATCGCAGGGCCAACACAGACACAACCATTCACATTCATACTCACACCTAGGGGCAATTCGGAAAAGTCAATTCGTCTAATGTGCATGTCTTTGGACTGTGGGAGGAAACCGGAGTACGCGGAGGAAACCCACGCAAGCATGGGGAGAACATGCAAACTCCACACAGAAATGCCTGAGCCTGGGACTCGGACTGAGCACCTTCTTGCTGTGAGGCGGATGTGCTAACCACTACGCCACCGCGCCGCCTCCCATGATGTTTTGTCTTGTAATTTCTCTGCAACGCTTTTGTTCCTCACCACCTAATAAATATTCAAACAGGCAGAAGGTTGGCGAAAGTGTGATACTCAATTGCCTTCATATGAGGCTCTTACAAGGACCTACACACAATATATTTGGGAGGAAATACCATATGATGTCCTCAAATGAGGATAGTGGGGTCTCAAGAGGTTAATCTGGATTTGGAGAAATGTTGTGCAAGTGTTTCTTATGTTCTACAGCGCTGAGCTGTGTATGATCCTTACAACTAACAACAGGCCCACCTCAGCTGAGTGAAGTGCTCAGGATGGGCTGTACCGCTTCAGGATATATCTCTTGTGATGACTTTGATGCCTTCCTTTCTCTATTTATTTCTCTCGCCTTCTATTTTGACAATTTTGCCCTCTGGCACTGGCAGAGCTACATATAGAAGGCTTTGAGAAACATTCTAAAAAAAAAAAAATTTATCCACAACACAAGCAAACAGAGGCAGCACGGCAGCATAGTGGTTCGCACGTCTGCCTCGCAGCATGAAGGTCCTGGGTTCCAATCCCGGGTCAAGCGAGGGCGTTTCAGTGTAGAGTCAGGGTAGAGCATGTTCTACCAATGCTTGCGTGGGTTTCGTCAGGGTGCTCTGGTTTCCTCCAACAGTCCAAAGACATGCACATTAAGCTGTTCCAGATTGGGTGTGAGTGAGTGCGAATGGTTGTGTGTGTTGCCCCTGTGGCCTGGCGAGTTGTTTAGGGCGTACCCCAATTTCTCCCAGAGTCGGATTAGATAGGCTTCAGCCTCCAGCCCCTTTCATGAAAAAATATTCTGTCTTTCTCTTCACTGTTAAAAAAACACCCACACTGAGAGTCATGCACCACGCTGCACAGCCAAGAAGACGCCATTGAGCCGTAACGTGTGCCGATTCCGAGACGAGAGGAATAATGAGTTATTATTGTGTTATCGCTGTTTATCTCAGTGCCATTTCTCTGTAAGCCTTTCCACTAATCTCATTAGATTCAACACCCATTAAAGTACTCCCTACCCCCACCTCCCCCCACCCCCACCCCCCGATTCCTTGTCAGTGCACTTTTGCAGCCAAATGGGTTCACTCCAGTGCATCAAGTATAAACGATTCCCTCCATTTACATGGCTTTCATGGAAAACCCCCCCAAAAAGGATAGTATAGTTTGAAAAACAACACTAACAACAACAGAATAACAACCTCCCTCTGAGTAAGGCTGACTGAAACCAATGGTGCACTATTTTTGGAATCATAGAGCTCACCATGGGAGGCTCCCTCAGAGAGAACGAGGTAATTTAGTACCCTCTAAAAAGCATAATACAGTAGATGTAATCTAATTTATGTGAAGGGGGATTTATTTATTCTTTCATTCATTCATTTGCCGAACCGCTTAATCCTACTAGGGTCGCAGGGAGGCTGGACTCTGAGTGAGGGTGGGGTACACCCTGGACACCCTCGGCAACACATATACACAACCAATCACACTCACACCTAGGGGCAATTTGAATCAGTTAATTAGCCTAAAGTGCCTGCCTGTGGACTGTAGGAGGAAACCAGAGTACCCAGATGAAACCCACACACGTACAGCTAGTACATGCACACAGAAACACCCTCGCCAAGCTGGGGACTTGAGCCCAGGACGTTCTTGCTGTGAGGCAGACGTGCTAACCACTACTCCACCGTGCCACCCAAAAGGGATTTATCACACACAAATACATATAATTTGACCATTAAAGGTAAAAGGAGAGAATGCTTCTACTATATTTCTGGCTCCACAGGAGCGACACTGACAACCTGAATGGCCTGAGATACAATTTCATCTGCCAGGAGCTTGTGTGGACGAGGCAGTTTCATTTGTGAGAAAAATCAGCAGAAGAACACCCTTAGGGGATCGTCAAGGAACCGAACGTCCTACACTGACCATGGTGTTTCAGCATGCTGAGAACAAGCTTTAGATAGAGATAGAACGAGGAAGATAGAATAACAGAAAGAGAAAGAAAAAAAAACAGTACACTCCTCCCTCCCTCCAATGGCATCATGACAGTGGGAGCTTCGGGTCGATTTACCACAGAACTGAACTGTGTTGGTTAAAATGATCCTCACTTAATCAATTACTCATTCGCTGAACCGCATAATCCCTCTAGGGTTGCGGGGATGCTGGAGCCTATTTCAGCTGACACCGGGCGAAGGACGGGTGCACAGGTTGCCAGACCATCGCAGGGCAGCACACACAAACGGCCAAGCCCGGGACTTGAACCCAGGACCTTCTTTTTTTTCTTTTTTAATTGATTTTCTCCCCTAATTTTAGTCGTATCCAATTCCCACAAGTATTCCATCAAGTACTGCCTTCCCTATCACACGACCACCACCAACCAGGGAGGGGCGTAAACATGCACATGCCCCCTCCATGACATGCGATGCTACCACTCGCGTCTTTACAAACTGCTGTGCACGCGTATTTGGGGGCGGCCTAACACACCTGGAGGGAACGCGCTATCCGGCCCCTCGTACGAATGAGCTCACAGACGCCCATGATTGACTGGTGATCGCTGTGAGTGACAGGGAAGTGGGCGTATGCCATCCCTCCCTCCTGTGAGAGCTCGGCCAATTAGCTCCCATGGACTCCCGGTCACGGATGGCTGTGGCATCAACCTGAATCCAGGACCTTCTTGCTGTGAGGCGGACGTGCTAACCTCTACTCCACCGTGCCGCCCTTAAAACTATCCAGCACTATTGTTTTAAGAGTTCTGCCTCTGAGCTTTTAATGATTTCTGTCTCATTAGGTTTTCAGAGATGCAGCCTAGCAAGTGTAGAAGTAAAAAAAAAAGTGCATGAGAAACTCCTGCTCTTCCTCAATGAGAGGCATAGAAATACCTTAAGGCCATTTCTACAATACGCTTTCTCGATCTCTCTTGTTCTCTTTCCCACACACTCTCCTCATTAAGCAGAAAATACAGCTCGGGCTGTCAGTACAGCACTTACACTCCTTCACAGCTTCAAATAGCGCTGCCAAAATGCATTAAAACAGGAAAGCAAGGGAACGAGCAAAAAGAAATAACAGCTGATGGTTAAAATAACTTCCGGAACATCACACAAAATCTGTCAAAAAACCTCCCCCTTTTGTTTATTTAATTTATTTTTTTTACTTCCAGTCTATGCTCTGTCTTGGCAATTTGGCGAATAGTACGTCAATATTGGCTTGACGGCAATGTTTGAGCAGGCATTAACAGGTAAATGTTTGACTACGCAACGCAGACATCTTTCATCCTGTGACAGCCGTGTCGGTCTGGGACGTGAAATGGTGCTGTATGAAGCCAGTTACAAGACTCTGGCCAGTGTGATAACAGACCCCAGAGTAGAACAACACATATGCTCGTGCTAATTCAAACAGACATGCTGTGTAAACAAAGGCTTAAAATAGAACCCTACTGCCGTTGCTCATTTGAACGCAGTAAAGACTGAAATGGAACCATGGAGGCATTAATTTATTCCTTCTGCATCAAGACATAATCATGTTCTTTAATGCAGACGCGCTCCTTTGTGGTGACGACGACGACGATGATGATGATGTGTATGAGTGTGTGTAAGTAAGACAATCAGTCAGATGGCAGACGCTAGCACTCTATAACTCTTCTGTGACAGATCATGTTTCCTCTTGGTGAGTCAGTCAGTCAGCATGTGGTACTGTACTGCACTGAGATTTTCGATAGGCTTCTCAGCATCTCTGGACGACCAATCAGAAAATCCTGAGTTTGAATCCCAGCATCACCAAGCTGCCACTTTTGGGCCCCTGAGAAAGGCCCTTAAAATCCTCTTCGCTCCAGATACATCTTAAAGATGAAATGCAGACACCGGGCAAAGCTGGGGTACACCCTGAACAGCTCGCCAGACCATCGCAGTGCCAACACACACACACGCAAATATTCACACTCACATCCAGTTTGGAACAGCCACTTAGCCTAATGTGCATGTCTTAGGACTGTGGGAGGAAACCGGAGTACATGGAGGAAACCCACCCATGGGAGCGCCACTTTTATGCAGTTCCTAATTTTATATATTTATTATTATAAAAATACTGTTTATAATCATAAACCAGCCAGTTATCCAGAGTGGCTCCGATATGTCGTATCAATATCCTAATTACAGATGCAAATCCAGTTCCCAGCCACAATCCCCTTACCTCTGTAATTATAACACAAATATTATTTATTCTGGGCGGCACAGTGGTGTAGTGGTTAGCACATTCGCCGCACAGCAAGAAGGTCCCAGACTCGATGGGAGCATTTCTTTGGAGTTTGCATGTTCTCCCTGTTATTGCATTGGTTTCCTTCAGTACTCTGGTTTCCTTCCATAGCCCAAAGACATGCACGTTAGACAAACTGGCTGTTCTAAATTGCCCCTAGGTGTGAATGTAGGTGTGACTGGTTGTGCGTGTGTGTGTGTGTGTGTGTGTGTTGCCCTGCAATCGTCTGGCGAGCTGTTCGGAGAGTATCCTGCCTTCGCCCAGTGTCGGCTGAGATAGGTTCCAGCCTCCCTGCGACCCTAACAGGATTAAGCGGTTCAGAAAATGAGTGATTGAGTAAAACTGAGTGAATATTATTTACTCTGCATCATAATTGCAGCCGGAATATGATAACAATCGTGTCATGCCGGCCAGGATTGGGAAGTATGTTTTAAATTGTATGTTTGTGAGCTGAGCTACATTCTGGGTGAATGGAAAGCAATAGTGATTCGAATTCTACGTATAGATTTACATGATTACATGAAATGTTGACGGCCATTGCTGTTCTGCTTGAAATGAAACTGCTGTAGTAAACATTCCTCACTCCACGCATTAAAAAACCCCATCACAGGCCGAGGTAACAAAATGACTGGATGCTTAGTAGGATCCTGTTCCACATCCACTAATATCCACACTGTATCGTGATGTATCACTGTATCAGAACGTCCCGAAAAACAGAGCTGAGGATGTGAAGACGACGCCATGCCCTGTGATGTGAGAGAGCGATAAGCATTACACATAACACGGCTGCTTTGAAAGCTCATTCTGTTGTATCTTGTGAACAATTTCATGTGCAGACCGTTCAAAAGCAAAGCCATATGCGGTCTCTTCATACGGCATATGGCGCCATGGATGATCCTGAAAGGGCCTCACAGAAACACTGACCCCCTGACTATACGCGCAGGAGTCCAGCAGCCAGTGGAAACTTGGCCTCTGTTAGAAAAAGGCGACAACAATCTGGTCGTGGGAAGAAAATGGGCTGAACACCTTAAAGGAATAGATCGGAGCTTACAGCAGTGTAGAGTATGTGATAGGGATGCAAATAACAATGAATGCATGAATCAGAATGAAAATAATGTGAATGGAGGCGCACTATTCGTTTTGTTGTTGTTGTTTTTTGCTAGGTGTGCGCATCAGTATCTTTTAGAGAGGGCTGCGTGAGTGGGAGGTTTTAACCTTGTGTGTGTGTGTGTGTGTGTGTGTGTGTGTGTGTGTGTGTGTGTGTGTGCGTGTGGGCAGACATGAAGCTCAAGTAAGACCATGTTCATATTAATGGTGTTCATATTAATTGCCTCTTCAGGGTCATAGTAGTTTAGTATAGTAGGAAATTCAGAACAGATTAATTAGAAAATGTGGGCGGGTACAAACTAAAATAATGACATCATGGCACGTCTCTCGCGTAATAGGTTGAGGATTTATGCCAGAGTTCATACACTATGCTAACAATGCTGCCTATGCTTTCTACTGCTTGTTTGCCCAGAGAGAGGGTTCATAAAACACATGGTTTAACATCATGATAACTGCTGGTCAGACCGATTTCAGCTGGCATGGTAGCGTGGGGGTTAACACATCTGCCTCCCAGCAAGAAGGTCCTGGGTTCGATTCCCAGGCTCGGCATTTCTGTGTGGCGTTTGCATGTTCTCATCGTGGTTACCTGGGAACTCAGGTTTCCTCCCACAGTCCAAAGACTTGCACATTAAAATAATGGGCTGTTCCAAATTGCCCAAATCTACTGACACTGGGCAAAGATGGAGTACACCCTGAACAGCTCACCAGACTATCACAGGGCCAACACACACAACCATTAACACTCACACCTAGGGGAACAATCTGAAACAGCCAATCAGCCTAATGTGCATGAGTACTTATAGAAAACCTGCACAGGCATGGTGGGAACATGCAGACTCCACACTGAAACGCCTTTGCTGAGCTCGGGACTCGAACCCAGCACCTTCTTGCTGTGAGGCGGACGTGCTAACCACTACGCCACCGTGCCACCCGGTTTTAAATCTGTAAATAGTAAAAGATGTGAACAGCAGTAAACAGGTATAGACCCAAATACAGGCACCAGGCATCTCCACCGGTGAGAATATTATTGCACATAATTTGCTTTGCTGGAAACAACAATAACGGATTATTCTACGTACTAAAACCTCCGAGTATCTCTGCAGTGTTCTGTTTTACAAACACCAACTGATATATAATGTAGGATTGTGGACAAGAATCTTCCTTTATCGTTTATCAGAATTTTCTTTAGATATAGTCAGACCTTGCTGCCATTTGAGGACAGAGAGACACATGGGTAGGCTCGACACTTCTAAAATCCAGTTTAGCCTCCCTGAAGTGATGATGTGTCAATCTTTGACATTTTCCAGCACCTTAGGCAGGCGAACTTGTGCCAGACTCCAACTCCTTCTGATTAAATCAGCCAAGGCATGCGAGGGGCTCAGATCTCAGACTCCAATTAACCTGCTTCAGTCCCCAGGCACTGCAACCAGGCTACCAATTAACCCCAAAACTACCAATAAGGACATGAAAGTGAAATGGTTCTGTAATATTAACCGAGAGCGAGGTCTGTACAGAGAAATCTCAACCCGAGGTCTTTAGTAAAGACTGAGCCCAAAGGCGAGATTTCTCTGTACAGACCGAGTAAACAAGGTTAATGACTAGTTTATTATACAGCGTTTTAAATGGCGACCTTATTTATTTAACTTCAGATGCTGTTATTTGCTCGCTTCTAAACAAGAAGTCTTCATCCGAGTCTGTAAGGGCTTTGGTTAAGTCACAACTCCACCTTTGATTTGCCGGCAAATTGTGTTTCCCATAGTAGGAGGCATTTACGATCACAATCACTAAGTGGATTTAAGTCGATGTGTGGAGCGTAACGCCTTTCATCAGACTTCACGGCATCAGCCTTGGTTTTCTTTTCCAGTCTCCAGTATATTCCATGTCCTTGGTGTTTACTTTGCCTTGTCCTTGTTTTGCTTAGTTTATATTTGTTAGCCGACTACATGCTGCTTGTTTCACTTTGTGTTTTGTTTTCTGTACCCCTTTTGGGTTGCCAGTCCACAATAAAGTCCACATCTAGCGTATGCATCCTGTCTCTGAAGGTCAAAGCAGACAGTGCTGCTTGCTAACGACTAACATTCCATACATGATTTAATGCTCATGTGTCAACCAATCTGATTGTCGTTGCCGTATAATAAAATGTCACATGCATCTCACTCATTTGCCAAACCGCCTACTCCTACTAGGTTTGTGGGGAGGCTGAAGCCTATCTCAGCTGACACTGGAAGGCGGGGTACACCCTGAACAGCTCTGAAGACCATCACAGGGCAACACACAGGACCATTCACACTCACACCTGGGACAATTTGGAACAGCCAATTCGCCAGATGTGCATGTCTTTGGACTGTGGGAGGAAACCAGAGTACTCGGAGAAGCACGGGGAGAACATGCAAACTGCACACCGAAGCACCCGAGCCTGGGAATCGAAACCCAGGACCTTCTTGCTGTGAGGCGGACATGCTACCCCACCGTGTCGCCCGTGTCACATGTCAGTACGTTTAAAAATGCTTTGGTCTCTGAGTTATATGTTAAAGAGTGTTTTTAACATATTGATATGTGTAGTAAGTTTAAGTTTACCACTTCAAACCTCAGACTATCTGTAATTAGACAGAAGTTGGTAAATGTTAGGTTTTTTACACTTACACTATATCCCTGCGAACACGGGAAAGTACAGATCAAAACGCAGGTAGGGAGGCCAGCACTGTCGGCATGGTCTCTGACAGGTCCTTAACCTCAGCTACTGTGTGTGGGATGTGTTTTTTTTTTTAACCACCTCAAGAAGGTACTATTTTAGTTTCTTCTTTCTCTTTGTTTGACTTTTTTCATTTAGTTGTTTCTATTTCGTAAAATGATATACGGCACTTCTTAAAGGATTTAATGCCATATTCTTCATGAGTTGCGTTTATTTATTGTGTTATGCATAGACGGGTTTCACCGTCCTTGACAACCGTTGTCATGCACCTCAGCGATACATAACAGCCAATCAGCATCAACACGGGACAGACATGGGATGGACACAGGACAATCATCCAAAATTAAGTTGATGGGTTACTTCTTAGTAGTTACAGTGATGCGCGGACACGGGACACTGGATGGACACGGGACAGACATGTGAGAACCATCCATGCCATATTTTATTAATATGGCACTCTGCAGCGCTCCGCTATAAACAAACTGGTAATGGAATAAATGAATTCTATAAATGTGTCAGTCTTTTTCTGTTCCATAACCTTTTCATTTGACCCCTCACTCACACCAACATAAATTAAAAACCTTCCTCTAACGCAAGAGTTTTTGTCGCGTCGCAGTCCTAATGCAGACCTCTAGTCTCAACCAGACCCATGATGTCAACCATCAAACTTAACATAATGCACTATTCAGTTACACCCCTGAGATAACATAAAGCGCCTGATAACCAGAGTAACATTTGTGCATAATAATCACCATGACACCCTGACATAGCAGTAAAACCTGCTCATCTGCAGGCAGCAAGTGAACACTGCTTGGGTCGCCCAGGGGTTTGTCCCGACATGCTGACGACAGCCGAGGCAGACCAGTGTAAACATTCTGGTGAAAATACCTTAAAGTATGAAGGGGATGAAGAAAAACAATATGTACTCTCACCATCAAAACTCACATCAAAAAAAAAAAAAACGTACACTAAGACCAAAGTCTTATAGCACAATAGAAACAGAAATGTACAGAGCACAAGGACTACATAAGGACTCATGGGTAACTCATATATATATATATAAACAAGTATTTGGCTTAATAAATCTTCCTTAAGACATTTTCATCCTGCATGAGGTTCCGTGTGGATGTTTCCTTCCATATAATAAGCCGCTAACCGGGTCTGGGAGATACGAGCAACCACAAATAATGAGAAGGATTTAATTAAGTGTGCACGTCCTCATTGGTTCACTGGTTCGTAAGTCATGAAGGGTGATACCTTTTCTCTTAAGCCTTCTCCAGACTGCGATTTCAGTGATCTTTAAGATCTTTACAAATCACACTGTACAACATGGAGCTAATAACCTTCGGTATGACATGTATGTAGACTGAACAATGATGACATCAACTGAACTGTAAACAGGAAGTTCATTCATTCATTCACTTTCCAAGCAACTCAATCCTACTAAGGATGTGGGAAGGCTGGAGCCTATCTCAGCCGACACCGGGCGAAGACGAGGTACACCCTGAACAGCTTGCAAGACCATTGCAGGACAACACACACACAACACCATTCACACTCACACTCGTCAGCTAGGAGGATAATTCCCATTTACATTTATAGCATTTGGCAGAAGCCCTTATCCACAGCGACCTACATTTTTATATCCTTTATACAACTGAGCAGTTGAGGGTTTAGGGTGGAAACCAACAGTGGCAGCTTGGTGGTTATGGGACTTAAACCCCTGACCTTCTGAGGAGTAACCCAGAGCCATGATCACTGAGCCACCACTTCCCCACTCAGCAAGGTGTCCTGTCAATATACATAAGATCTGCTTTTTAATTCTTAAACACTCCCTCACTCACTCATTTGCCGAAACACTTAATCCTACTTGGGTCGCAGGGAGTCTGTTGCCTATCTCCGCCGAAACTGAAGGCCGAGTACTCCCTGAACAGCTCGCCAAACCATCACAGGGCCAACACACACACAACCATTCACACTCACACCTAGGGGCAATTTGAAACTGCCAATTAGCCCACTGTGCACGTCTTTGGTCTGTGGGAGGAAACCGGAGTACCCAGAGGAAACCCCTGCAAGCACAGGGAGAACATGCAGACTCCACAGCCAGGGACTAGAACCCAGGACCTTCTTGCTGTGAGGCAGATGTTCTAACCATAAATCCTAAACAGATCAGCAGTAATCGGAGACGGTGCATCCCATTTGTTAGAATCTTAGTGAAAGGGCAGTTCACTGAATAATACATTATTTTTCACGTCTTCCACATGTGTCCTCTCCAGGTATTCAAATTAAACCAAATTCTGATGAACTGACTATATAAATTACAGATGATGGACTGTAATTTGGATCTCAATCATAGAGTTAATCAAGACCAGACTGACAAAGTGATGGACGTTTAATGGATTCATTGCTTTGGTTTTGTTTTACGTGTTGCGTATTTCAAGTCAGGCAGAAAATCCATGTTGACAGTTTTGATGCCTCTGGATATTGTGTCATATTTCAAGTGTGATTCAGTGCCAGAACTAAACCACAAGGCAAAAACTGATCAGTGAAACGCCAATCAGACCGCTGATAATGTGAATTCAAAACTTTGCTTCAATTCTTTTTGTGTGTTGAATCTCAGCGAGATAGAATCTCAACAGAGAGAGGCATAGTGAGCGAAAATTATCTGGTGGTGAAAGTCGCCTCTGACTTTATGTTCTAGGCTCTCATGATACCCCGGATGTATGTCGTTGTCCGTTTCGGACCCGGTGAAGACCTGTTACTTGTGTTGTAGTTATAAGGAAGTCCTCAGTTTTGTCCTGTGGATTCCCGTCACACATCTGTTACTCCTCAGTTCCCATGTGTTTCTTCTAAGTAATCATCTGCTTAACATGTGGGCTATGTCCGGGACACTTCTGGCTAACCCACCGCAGGTCCACTGAACATCAATGGATGCAAACTGACAACCAGAGACAAGGAACGCACAATTTTCTAAAAAAACACAAGCCAATTGCACAACAACCATGCAACCAGCTGGGCCTTTGCCTGTTGGAGCATGTTCCAAGTTCTGTGCATGCACAAAACTTTCTGCCGGACTGAACAGACCTCGCCTGACAAGGCATGCATTCTGCAAACGAGAAACAGACAAGAAACACGTGTGAGCGGAGACAAGCGGATTGAAAATTTTACTTTGCATCAGGCGCCCGTTTACTCTTTATGACTGGTCCCTTAATAGCAAGATGCAAAGAAGCACATTACAAGCTGCCTGTTCACTAGTAAATAGTTGATGTGTTTTACCTTCCATTATCAGTTCATTTTTGCTGAATATAAATGTTTCCCTGTGAGACCATCCCAGCTCATGGGCTTAGTATCTCTTATTCACCTGTTCTGCATCTTGTTTTGGTTCTGCGTCTCTTTATAATAACAATAACAATAACAAGACCACGTGATTGAAAGAACGATTTTGTGTTTGCACGATAACTTGGCACTGCAACACCAATTCATAGAAAGTGTGAAAGTCGGAGATCAAGTGTTCTGCGTTCTCGCTTCCCTCAAGATGGCGATGATGTTCACTAATATCACGGCGCCCGGTGCAGGGGTCATCGATAGTCGTGTACAAGAGAAAGCAAAAGGTTTAAAAAATATTGAGGCTGATTATCTTTTATTTTCAAGCGATAACACTCTATTTCATGTTTATTTAATATATCTGGGAAGTGAATGGGCCCCTTTAAGGGCTCCTATAACAATGTGAATTCATTGCGAACAGTGACTGCAGCTATTAAAGCCTGGCGCTTGAGCCTGCCGTGCAGAGACATTGGAACTTGGCTTCAGAACGAGACGTGGGAGCGAGTGTTTTATTCTGCCATGCGTTCCATTCGCTCTAAGGGAGGATGAAAGCCATTCAATAGTTGCCTTTCTGCCTCACTGATCACACCGGAGATTATCAGTCTCACATATACATTCAATCGGAATTCAGGAGGATAGGATAAGAAAATAGTGGCGGTGGGATGGGACCCATAAATGATTACAACTCAGAGAGAGCTGGGAGTTTCTGTTTGCTTTCCTTTCCACTCCTTTCCCATGATAGCATGCATTTTCCTCTTCTTTATTTTTTGGTTTTCATACCTTCTGTCCTCTCTCTGTGTTTATAGCAGCCACTGGGCACACATCTGTAGCTGTATAGATTTCCCAGGAGTCTGCATTCAAACAGAGGTGTAAAGCGTGAACAGCTGAGCTGCCCAGCTGACGGCAACACACACTCATGCCAGGCTAGACCAAATGCCCTTGCAGGGAGAGAGAGAGAGAGAGAGAGAGAGAGAGAGAGAGAGAGAGAGAGACTGATGGGGAGGTTCATCATGCCTAACACCTCTGGGGCTGGTCTAGATAAAGGTATGGGCAGGTGAGCTTTTGGAGCAATTATCCGCCCATCCAATGCACCCATTAGTATGATAGGGCATGAAAACAACACCCAGCTCCCACCTGGCTATAACAATTATCCACCTAAACCCAGACGGGGTTGGTTGATTCCCAGTGAAGCTGACGGCTGGGCACACTAAGCAATAAGGCTAATTGCCTTTTAGCGAGTTCTGTGAACTCTTGATATTTCAGCCTAAAAAGATTTTTTTTACTCAGCGATCAGCTAAACAGCCACATATGCTGTTGATCCAGCAGTGCTGCGATCACAAATTCCGAGCAGCCTCGTTCGTATGCCCCTTTTGGTCAGTTTGCATCTGAGGTTTATCAGTTGTGACACTGAGAAATTGACTTTGCTCTGGCTCTCATCAAACTGCGGTACTATTGTGGCAATGCTTGAGCGACTCCACTCACTGTGTGTCTGGAGTAAGATGTGGGGAAAAAAGCTCTGACCTTGCAGCCAAGGAGTCATAAAAGGAGCAAGTGGTATTTCTGGTCAGAGCCTATTATCTTTAGATCGGAGCTGGCGCAGCGACAAGGTGCACAACTATCCACCTGGAGACCACAGGTTCGAATCAAGGTTGATGTTGCAGTCAATCGCGGCTGGGATTCCATGGGAGCTAATTGGCCGGGCTGTAATGGGAGGGAGACTAGCCAATCATGGGCGACTGTAAGGTAATTCTTGCAAAAGCGGATAGCAGATAGCAGATAGCACCATCACGTGCCATTACGCCCCTCTCTGGTTGGTGATGGTTGTGTGATACAAACAATTGGAACAGCCAATTAGCCCAATGTGCATGTCTTTGGACTGTAGGAGGAAACCAGAGTACCTGGAGGAAACCCACACAAGCACACTGAGAACATGCAAACTATACACATAAAACACCCTTGCCAAGCCTGGGACCCGACCCAAGACCTTCTTGCTGTATGGCAAAAGTGCTAACCACTCCTCCAGCATCCCGCCCCTGAGTGGGAATTGGCTACGATTAAAATATATATATAATAAAAGATCTGAGCTACTGTGTAAGTGTTTCCAAACAAGAGTAAATCGATGCTGACACACACACAGCTGACTGAATTCTCTATAGATACATAGACGCCCCTGTATTCGCTACCATTTAGGGTCGAGGAAGCTTTATTTCAGTGCTCTTTAAGCAAAATCATAGTTAGATGTTCTTGTCATGATAGACACCAGTGGGAGAGTTTCGCCATGCACTGGCACTGTTCTCCATCAAGAAGCCGCTTCCTAATGAGGATTCTATTAACAGACATGGGACCATGCCGGCAATAAGGCAGACGGAGAGGGATGGATAACGACGCTAGCAGTTAGCAAACAGATGTTCCTTCTGCAGAGAAGCTGGTTGTGGCTAATGAAGCCTTTACCAATCCAGAGGAGTTCCCGGGACGCTCAGGGGAGTGCCTACGTGTGTCTATCTGACTGAGACAGCTAGTTCTCCGGCTCAGTGTGTGTCTGATAAACAAATGTATGGAAAAAAAAAAATAACAGTCCATATCTAATGGCTTTCTGCTCTCTGTAGGAAGGTTCCTGGCTCTTGAACTCAGACACCAGCTGTAGATGCACATACAGATCCGAGCTGCAGTTGAGCCTTAATTACGCACAGTGTCATGTAATGAGATGAGGATGGCCACAGATATTTTGGGGAGCAAGGGGTTCAAAAAAAGGGCACAATTGATCCTGAGCAACATTCATACCACGACTCAAACACATGATACCTTCAATGAAGCCATTTTAATCTGCTTTTCATTAATAATATTTGTTTACACCAAACATAATGGGGCATAGGTGGCATGGTGGTGTAGTGGTTAGCACGACAGCCTCACAGCAAGAAGGTCCTGGGTTCATGTCCCGAGCTTGGTGAGACTAATTGGCTGTTCCCAATTGCCCCTAGGTGTGAGTGTCAGTGTACATGGTTGTGTGTGTGTGTTGACCCTGCGATGATCTGATGAGCTGCTCAGGGTGTACCCTGTCTTTGCTCAGTGTCGGCTGAGATGGGCTCCAGCCTCCCCGTGCCCCATGCAGGATTAAGTGATTCAGCGAATGAATAAAGAAATCACAAACAAATCTCTTATTATAATTAGACAGTCTCACTAAAAATATCTTCTTAGAAAAATCGCACATCGTGAACATAAGAAGCAGAAGAATTCCTGATGAAAGATCTAACAGTCATCATTTCATTTGGGATTTCTTTAATTGAAGCATTGATTTAATGTTCACTGCCCGGCCAAAGAAATGTCTCCAGCATTGATTACCGCGTGTAATTTCCACAGCACTGTTGCCCCACTTGGTCCGGTCGAGGCTCAGCAACATTATGTGACAACAAAATGGAGTCAGTCAACAACCTGAATGTAGTGAATGAGCAGGTTATCACATCAATGGACTTCCCTGATGGAACAGATATAAAATGGGGACTCGAATAGTGAGCGAGTGGTTCAGGGAGCACGAGGAATCATTTTCACATCTGTATCGGCGCCCCAGAGTCCTGACCTTAACCCTGTTGAAAGTGTTCGGCATGTGCTGGAGAAGACTTTATGGAGTGGTTCAGTTTTTCCCTCATCGATTCAAGACGTGGGTGAGAAATGAACCCGACACTGGATGGAAATAAATGTTGTGATGTTGCTTAAGTTTGTCGGAAAACAATGATTTGCTTTCATGATTTAAAAAATAATCAAGACTAAATATTAAAGTGCAGGATTTCGTTTCTGGCCAGGCGGTATGTATTAGTGATGGGAAGTCTGATTCTTTTAACTAACTCAATTCTTTTGGTTCGTTCGACTGTAGCAAATCGATTCATATCATTTCATTTGATTCACCAAAAAAAAAAAAACCCAAAAAAAACACTGCCAGGCTCAAACCCGCATCACCGGTTTGCACGATGTACTATTAACTCTCTGAGCTATTTACTCTGCCTTACGAAGAGGTAGTAAAACATTCAATTTCCCTTTTCCATTTTTTATGTCTATGAATAATCTAGTTTGCAAATTACAAAACTGGAAAAGATTTTCCACTAGTATATATAAATGTTCTCTGAGTGATTCAGCGACTCTGCCCAACTCGGTCGCTCAATGTTTCAGCGGTAAACTACACGATACAATCAGAGATCGTGCCGTAGAGGCTGCCTGCTGCATCACACAGCACTTCCGCCTCCGCCGACTTTGAGACTTAATGAGTTAATGAATTCCAACTACTTTATGTGATAATAGACGGTTATATTAGCAAAGTGCTGGTGAATCCAATCAGTTGCTTTCGCAAATTGATTCACTCATTCACTCAAATGAATCATTTCTTTTAAACGATTCGTTCGCGAATCGCCCATCACCAGTATGTATATAAGATTTGGTAAATACAGCCATTAACTGTACTGCTTATCTGCCAAGGTTGCAGAGGAAGCTGGAATCAATCTCAACTGACTTTGGGCAAGAGGCAAGAAACACCATGAACAGGTCATCAATCTACTGCATGGCTACCACAGAGACAAACAACCCTTCACACTCATGGGCAAATTAGAATACCCATTAAACCTAATGTGCAGGTTTTTGGAGTGTGGGAGGAAACCAAAGTACCTGGAAAAGAAACCCATGCAAGAATAAGGAGAACATGCAAAATCCACACAGAAAGCCCACGGTTGGACGTGAGCTATGAACTAGGACCATCTTGCCGTGACGCGACAAGATGCCACCATTATTCATGCATTCATTTGCTGAACTGCCCAATCCTATTAGGCTCACAGAAGGCTGGAGCCTATCTCAGCCGTCTCTGGGCAAAGGCAGTGTACACCCTGAACATCTCGCCAGACCATCGCTAATGTGTAGGTCTTTGGACTCGGGGAGAAAAACGGAGTACTCTGAGGAAACCCACGCAATCATGGATAGAACAAAAAAATCCCCATAGAAACGCCCTTGCTTGAGCCCGAGACTTGAACCCAGAACCTTCTTGCTATGAGGTGCATGTGCTAACGCCACCGTGCCATCGGTGACTTCTTAGTAAAGAAAATTATTTTCCAACCGGGGCAATCAATTTTCTTTAAGCGTTTTTAATTAAGTGTATGCAGTGTTTTGTTGCAACATATGGTATTCTGTTCGTTTTTAACAGACTCTATCACAGTAAATTCAGAATCCATTTAAACACACATCACATACACTCCTAAAATAGGATGCTACAAGAGTTCTCATATTAATTATGCATTATTTACTTTCTAAAAGAGATGTACTGGGAGAGCTCTGTGGTAGGGAAAGCCTTTATTTCTCCAGAAGCTACACCGCTTTTAAACGTTAAAGATTTCATCTTTTCTAAAGAAAGCAGACCTTCACGGTTTTTTTTGTTTATTTATATTCCAAAAAAGAAAAAAATATATATATCAGAAAATATTGGCTTTATTATACACTTTGATCAAATTTAGCAGCTTGTTACAATCTGAACTGATGGAATTGGTGTTTAAAAAAAACAAAAAAAACCCAAAACCCTGTTCTGTGTCGTCGTGTGATACTGTTTAAATATAATATCTAAGAAATAGATACGATCGAGAAGGAAAACATTCCCACTGTAGGTTACTGCATAAAACATTTCCATACTCATCTATTATATATGTGACATGCATTTGGCTGAAAAACTGATTTGCCAGTGTATTCTGCATTCTCTCTCTCTCTCTCTCACACACACACACACACACACACACACTCACACCCACCTCTCTCTCACACCTCTCTCTCTCTCTCACACACACACACACACACACACACACACACACACACACACACACACACACACACACACTCACACCCACCTCTCTCTCACACCTCTCTCTCTCTCTCTCTCTCTCTCTCTCTCTCTCTTTCTCTCTCTCACACACACACACACACACACACACACCCCTGTCCTTGTCTCTCACTCTCTCCTCTTTCTCATTCCCCTCACTCCCCCCACACACAAACACACCTCTCTCTCTCTCTCTCTCTCTCTCTCTCTCACACACACACATACACACACACTATGGCCATGTGGAAATAATGGAGGCCCTATACCATTATATCCTTCTTCAAACTGTTGCTACAAATTTAGAAACACACAATATGTCTGAAATGTATGTGTGTGTATTACAAATACTCTTCACTGGGAATAACAATGTCTTGGTGACATAACTCGGTGTAACCATGACCCTGTGCACTAAGAAGCTCTGTAAAGATATAGTGTACAGAGTCTGCAGTGGAAGAACGTGAGTGGTCTGCAGGGAGCCGTAACCTCAACCCCGCTGAAATACAGACTGAACCCCAGCCCTCCTCACTTCCAGTTACAATCTGGAGCAGCCAGTTAACCTAATGTAATGTCTTTGGAGTGTAGGAGGAAACCAGAGAACCCAGAGGAAACCCACACAAGCCCAGGGAGAACATGCAAACTCCACACAGAAGCGTCCTCACCTGGCCGGGGACTCGAACCCAGGACCCTTAAACTACCCTACTGTTAAAAAACATTCAATTACCCAGATCACAGGCTACTACTGATATAGTCACAGCCAATTCTGCAGTCTAACAGCTGCTCTAGGAAGCAGATCAAACCTGCTGGCGATATCGCTGGTACAGGAAAAAGCCAAAGAGTTACCTAAAGCTGAAAAAAGTCTTAGCTGCTTCTAGTGAACTGCTATAAGGTAATATTCAGTCAAGCACCAAAGAAACCACATTAAGGAAACAGTAACTGGATGTGATGTACAGATATTTTAGGTTATTAGAGGTTAAAGAGTAATGTGTGTGGCCTTGGAAGTGGAATATTACATTTAAAATAAGAGTGTTATTGTTTTCAGTTGGTATTACTCCCATGGGCGAGTTGTAGCCCACATCATTACATTAATAGCACGGGTCGAAGAGAAATCAGCCGCTGATCGCTTGTTTTTATAACATTTGTCTCCTTTTTTAATAAAATCCCTTTGCCTGCCTCATATGATTTGTAAATCCTTGTTCAGATATACAGAAGAAAGTGTTCGTTCTCCAAGTTTGTCATACATCAGCTTTGCTTGATGGACGATAATGTGTTTAAACATGTGTTCACTAAAACTGACCACATCTGTGCCCACTCATATGAACAGAAATCTGACAGCTAAGCATCCGTTTAGAAAAGCATGTGGTCCTGTCGTGCTCATTCATTCATTTTCTAAGCCGCTTAATCCTAATTAGGGTCGCGGGGAGACTGGCGCCCATCTCAGCCGCCTCGGGGCGAGGGAGGGATACGCCCTGAACAGCTCGCCAGGCCATCGCAGGGCCAACACACACACAACCGTTCACACCTAGGGGCGATCTGGAACAGCCAATTAGCCTGTAACTAATTGGTAATAATTAACTGTACATTTATTTGGACTGTGGAAGGAAACCGGAGGAAACCCACGTAAGCACGGGGAGAACATGCAAACTCCACACAGAAACGCCCCAGACCAGGAATCGAACCCGGGACCTTCTTGCTGTGAGGCGGACGTGCTAACCACTTCGCCACCGTGCCGCTGTCCTGTTGTGCTGTTTCATTAAGTTAGCATGTCTGCCTCACAGCAAGAAGGTCCTGGGTTCAAGTCCCAGGATCGGCGAGGGCGGTTCTGTCTGGGGTTTACATGGACTGGTGAGCTGTTCAAAATGTACTGCGCCTTCATCAAGAGTCGGCTGAGATAGGCTCTAGCCTCCCCGTGGCCCTATTAGGATTAAGCAATCCAGTAAATAAATGAATGAATAGTTAACAGTAATTACACAGTTTTTGGGCAGCCTGGTGGCATAGTGGTTAACACGTCCACCTCACAGCAAGAAGGTCTGGGGTTTGAGTCCCGTGCTTGGCATGGGTTTCCTCCGGGTACTAAAGTTTCCTTCTACAGTCCAAAGACATGCACATTAGGCTAATTAGCTGTTCCAAATTGCCCCTAGGTGTAAATGTGAATGGTTGTGTGTGTCGGTTCTTTGATGGACTGACAAGCTGTTCAGGGTCCACCCTGCCTTCACCCAGTGTCGGCAGAGATAGGCTCCAGCCTTCCAGCAACCCTAGTAGTATAAAGCAGCTTGGCGAAAGAGTTAGAGTGAGTGAGACATGTGGGCCATTTTTTATTCACTCTCTTAGCGAATAGCTGTATCTGGGAATGAACTCACGCTATACTGGATTTGTTTTTTGGTTACACACCGCATTTCTTTTGTGAAGTCCATATTTTCCATTAGACATTGTTCTGGCAAAATCCATATTTATATATTTAATAGGGCTGCAAGGTGGTGCAGTGGTTAGCATGTCTGTCTCACAGCTAGATTAACCTGGGTTCAAGTCCCAGGCTTGGCAAGGGCACTGCCGATTTCTCCCTGTGTTTGCGTGGGTTTCCTCTGGGTACTCCGGTTTCCTCCCACAGTCCAAAGACATGCACATTAGGTGAATTGGCTGTTCCCCTGGGTGTGAGTGTGAGTGATTGTGTGTGTGTGTGTGTTGGCCCTGTGATGGTCTGGCGAGCTGTTCAGGGTGTACCCCTCCTTCACCCAGTGTCGGCTGAGACAGGCTCCAGCCTCCTCGTGACTCTGATAGGACTAAGTGGTTCGGTGTGAGAGTGAGAATATATTTAGTAGAGGATTGTTCTAGAACTATTTATACATTTTGTTGGGGGCTGCTCTGGATTTTTAATTGTTAAAACTTTATCTCCTTTCCCAAGCTAGAAATCTTTTGCAGTACTGCACACTGGGGGCTTACGATTTATGCTTTTTTCAAGCGAGTATCTCACCGGCTTTTTTTGTGCACAGTTTTCACTATTCAGCATGTTTATAAAAGTTCCTTCCATTTGGGATTTACTTGTATACTAAGATTTCTCTCTGCAACGAACATAGCATTCATTTTACACAATGCTGGCGTGCAACAAAAGCAACCGTCCTGTTTCAGGTTTTACAGCAGGCGTGTTCCTCAGGTTTTAATCGTCCAGATGGTACACCCTCCACAGGTCGCAACACATCAGAGCTGTGCCACATGACACGATTTAGTCTACCGTGTGCACCACAGAAACCCACAGCTCAAGAAATTGGCTTTTTATTTATTTATTTATTTATTTATTTATCAAATGGCTGTATGGGGGGTGGGGGTGCACGACGAAGGACCACCTCCCCCAAACACTTTTGCTTGTCCGTACTATTATGATTTTCATTAAATGAGATGATGCCGCAAAATAGAGGGGTCCTTGTTTTCATGAATATTTGTTAATCATAAGCAGTGGCCAATAATGAGAAAGAAATATCATCCCTAATCTGTAAGGGAGCTGAAGAGCACTTCACTGAAAATAGCCGGGGAAGAGAATGGCCAGGGTCATTTTAATAGCAGACGTGAATGGGGAAAAGAGAGGAAGATAAAAAGCAAGCGAGAGAGAGAGAGAGAGAGAGAGAGAGAGAGAGAGAGAGAGAGAGAGAGAGAGAAAAAGCCCTCTCGGTGTGCATTCGAAAGTAGAGCGGCGCACCAAAGCTCACGTCTCTAGGTGCAGCTCTACAATGTGAGAGCACAACGTGATTCAGGCTGATGATTTAGTTGATGGGTGCAGTTTCTTCCGTATGAAAGAAAACAGGACTGAGACCAAAGGGAGATAGGGAGATAGGTCACAATGGCTTGCAGCTCTTACGAGGGGGAAAAAAATCAGCATGCCCTAGTTTCATCAGCCGAATCCACACAGACGTCCTGATAGAATGCACTCTGCTGTAAATGAAAGAGATTACTGTATGCACGGGAACTCATTCACATACCGCTAAGTAACATCATGCTATTCCTGTCTCTATGCAATTTGTTGGTTTTGTACTTGTACTCTGGACAGTGACAATCCTGAATCTAATCAAAATCGAATCTAATCTATGAATCAATCATTTCATTGTAAAACACCAATTATACTACAACATTACCTAATTCATGATTTTGAGGCGTAGATTTAGTTTCTGTATATAACCACATGGCTCTGACAGTAACCGAACCCAACCTATTAATCCTACTATGGTCATGGGGAAGCTGGACCCTATCTCACTCGACTCTGGGCGAAGACGGGGTACACCCTGGACATCTCACTAGACCGTCGCAGGGCCAACACGCACACATAACCATTCACACTGACATCCACACCATGGGGCAGCCAATTTCCCTAATGTACATGTCTTTGGACTGTGGGAGGAAACCAGGGCTCCCTTAGGAAACCCTCACAAGCACGGGTAAAAACATGCAAACTCTACACAGAAATGCCCTTGCCAATCCCGGGACTTGAACCCAGGCACTTCTTGCTTGCTAGCCACCACGCCAC
Source organism: Tandanus tandanus (assembly GCA_039654325.1). Lineage (NCBI taxonomy): Eukaryota > Metazoa > Chordata > Actinopteri > Siluriformes > Plotosidae > Tandanus > Tandanus tandanus. The sequence goes on along the minus strand of JBCNYH010000016.1, from coordinate 13,021,212 downwards.
TGTGCCGCCTGTAACTCATATGATGAAGTTATATTAAAGAAAATTGGTTGCGAAAATCAAAGCGTTCTGTTGATTCAATTAATAAATTAAGTACAAAAGAATTTGTGTTTTCTTTTTTTTTTTTTTTCATTCTACACTAAGTGACCTGCGTTAATAAATTAAAAGTTGCAGCCATCGCAGAATTGCTGTGGAATATAAAGAATAAAACATTTTTTAAATCACAGGATTATTTGTTTACAACATTAAACCCTGCTGTGTTTTGTTCACTCTGTAGCTGCAAGTCTAGATAGCTGTAGTAGCCTTAAATTGTGGAGACCCTCAAAAGTGTATCATAGGCCCATTTGCCTTTTTTCAATATCTTTAATGTTTGTTTTTCAATGAACACTAAAGAGATACAGAGGGGATGGATACTGTCGGGTTCTTTTAACTCTCTAACCAGAATGCTCTTATTTCGGTCATGTTTGATGTTATCAGATGCAGACAAAGAGCCGGTTGACACGAAGGCCGAGGCAAAGAAGGAGGGGGGCATTTGGAAGGGGAGGAATGGGGCATTCAGCTGTCATGCTCTTAGTGTTTGGGCTTCCTGTGCAGGTGGGCATTGCGGAGTGCCAACTCCCTCGCTCACAACACAGGCGACTATGCATCCAGCCATAATGGATGCTTTTCACAGAAGCTGCTCTCTCACATGGGATATGAGAAAGAGAGATAGAGAGAAGTGTGGAGGAGGCTGCAGAATCAGAGCGGTGAGGAAAGGTGCCGCCTCAGAAGAAATCAGACAGAAATGTGGACTCCGAATGTGGGCTACGAGCAATACACTGTAAAGAGATAGGCTCCGGAGGCAAACCGATTTAAAGAACACCACAAATTAACACTCGCGCATAATGAGCAATGGGAATAATATCAGAGCAATAAATATGGCTAGTGAATTATTGCAATAATAAGCTATGCATTCTCCCAGCTCTTTTTCAATATAGGTGATTAGCTAATTTGTAAACTAAAGATGACACTGCAGAATAATCCATTCATGGCTCGTTCAAAGCCATTTATAACCTCTGGCAGCTGTTTTCACAGTTTTGTAGCTGTTGTATCTCGTTATTGTAAGGTTTTATTATCTGTAGGGATGTGCCAGTGTTTCTTGCTGCTTTCCCAGGTTAGAAAGCACTGAACTGAAGTGACCAGCTGTCCAGCAAAGCACTCACCCTGTAGGAAAATTATTATGTTTTGAAAATGTTCACAATTGTTTGCTTAAAATTGCTGCCAAAAACCAATGTGCCTTTGGATCCTTGTAATACGTGGGTGATTCGTACCTACAGTCAGAGAGTGTGTTTCTCTCTAATACAGATTTCGGGACAACAGTTTTAGGGATCTTACTGTTTCACTGTTTAGGCAAGCCAAATATAAACATATGACAGAGGCATTCGGAGACAGCTTTGGTTAAAGGTGAGCTAATTATTTTATTTTGCTTGAGCAGCTGCCATTGACATCTTATATTAAAATAACACACCTCCTTTAGCATGAATTATACTTCAACAGGAGATGTGACCCCAACAAAGTGTAGGCACCCTAGTTCAAAGCTTACTCCAACCCCAATTCCAAAAACAAGTTGGGAATGCTGTGTAAAATATAATTGAAAAGAGAATGCAATGACTTGCAAATCTGAACCCAAACTCCCAAATTCGATTCACGATAGAACATGGACAACATATCAAATTCTGAGAGTGAGACATTTTACTATTTTATGAAATAGTCACCTCATTTTAAATTTTAAAATGAAATTAAAGGCAAGACTTCTGTTCTCCTGTTACATTTGAACACATGTATGTTTTCATTTTCAGGTGGTTTTTACTTACAATTTCGAAATTCATTTATTCATTTTTATTCATTTTCTGAAGCACTTAATCCTAATTAGGGTCGCGGGGAGGCTGGCGCCCATCTCAGCCGTCTCTGGGCGAGGGCAGAGTCCACCCTGCTATGCAGCCTCCTCTTTACGAAAGTCAGCAATGGTTCTTTTACTCTCCTCTCACCACAGACAGTGAGAAACATGGCCAGCCTTTGATAACCCAGTTAACTGCACTGGGGGGACAGCAGTGACAACCCTGTGATAGTGGGGCTTGAACCTCTGACCTTCGGTTCAGTGATCCAGCTCCCTACCACCGGGCCACCACTGCCCCCATTTGTGAACTTGCTATGTAAAAATAATTTGATAGTTTGCATTAGCCAGTTTGAAAGGGCTGCTGTTTCACTCGCGAGTGTGAGAAATCACAAGAATAGGACGTGAATCCCTCAGTTCACATAAGTCAAGTTATTGGCAAAAATAACAGTGTACAGATATTAAACTAACAAATCAGATATAATCTAGTGAACTTCCAAATGAAATAAAACTATGAAGGCTCAACTACAAATCATACACGGTTCCGTTCGCATACATTAAAACAAGCATGCACTTGTTCATATAAAAGAAAGAATACCGAGCCATGTGCTCATATGCAAATTAGTTCCATGCTGTCCACGAAAACAGATGATCATGTGACTTTTTGCTACTTTTCCCATAACAAAGTTGCCCCCCTGTGTGTGGAGTAAGTGCTGTTTTTTAATCTCTACATTAATGAGATGCAATAGAAACAGACATAAACTATGCATGCAAGCTTTTATTAAGTTTGGGTTTCATTTCCTTTAAAGACAGCATCACATCTCAAAATAAGTTGGGACTTTGGCAACAAAAGGCTGGAAGAGTAAGTGATAAAAAGAAACAGCTGGAGGACTATTTTGCAACTAATTTTGTTAATTAGAAACGGGTCAGTAACATGATTCGATATTAAAAAGAACCTCTGGGCAGAGTATAGACTTTGAATATCTCTTCATCTACAGTACATAAAATATCATCAAAATATTCTGAGAATCTGGAGAAATCTCAAGAACAAGGCCGCCAAACTACTAGGGTCGCTGGGAGGCTGTGCTGACACAGGGCGAACGTACACAACCATTCACACTCACACTCTAACCTAGGGACAAATTGGAACAGCCAATTAGCCTAATGTTCATGTCTTTGGACTATGGGAAGAAACCAGAGTACCCGGAGGAAACCCACACAAGCAGGGGGAGAACATGCAGACTCTACACAGAAACACCCTCGCCGAGCCTGCGGCTCAAACCCAGGACAGTCTTGCTGTAAAATGGAGCTGTGGTGCAAACCAAGACACCACCTTGCCACCCAGGGACAAGGCTAAAAATTAACACTAGACACCCATAATCCCTGGACACTCAGGTATCATTACATAGAAAACAGGCATGATTCTTCATGGAAATCACTGCATGGGCTCAGGAATGCTTCCAGTAATCACTGTCTGTGAACACAATTACACAAATTAGCTGCAAAAATGTTCCTCCAGCTGTTCTTTTTTGGTGCCACTTACTTTCCAGCCTTTTGCTGCCCGAGACATGTTCCTGCCATCAAATTCAAAATGAGCTCATTTTTTTCATGAAATAGTCATTTCATTCTATTATGAATATGGGATAATAATATTTTCCAATTATGATGTTCTATTTTTATTAACATTTTACATAGCTTCACAACTTTTTGGAATTGCGGTTGTATCATCACTTCCTGGGACCCTGCTTAAAAGCATTAAAGAGTGGCGGTATTAGTCATCCTTACAGCGTAATTTGTGAGCATGTAATACATTTAAGCAATACAGACACTTATTTTAACATAAATGACCACAAAAAGCACAAAACTGGTAATTTTATCCCGTGGATTACTAGCGGTGCGCTGAACTGCAGTTTTACCCTGGAAATGACGTCAACGTGTTGGGTGGGGTTGACGTCTCTTGTGGAGACAGTTTAACTTACATTATACTGACTCTGAGGTTGAGACTATGAGGACGCTGCCAGAGAGGAGCGTGACGGTGAATCCAAAATGGTTTACGCAGCTGTTTTGCCGACTCGGCTTTCCTGTCGTCAGTTGGTTTAAGAACAAAGAGAAAAGTTTTCCGTGATTTCTGCGCTTGTCGTTTGTGCAGCTCAGCACTGGCCGATAATGTGTTATGCTGCACGGGTTAGTGGTGTAGCCCAGCCAATCCAACGAGTTCTTGTCACTACTAGGTTGGAACAGCCAATCAGAAAGGCAACATATCTCTGAGCATGCCTAGAGTCGTAACACTGAAAACGGGAATGGACTGATGTTGCTGGAATGAAATTCTGATGTCATACGTGATTGTTTTAAATAGCTAGTAACACTAATTCACCACAGGTCCACTTTAAACCTCCTGTCCCTTTTTTCCAAACCCGCTTTTGTGGCTGGTCATAAATTGTTTCCGCACTGCTGTTGCTAGTAGACAATCTAATAACTTCGGATCATCCTGCACTTAACAGAAATAATAAAAATGTCTGAAAAAACGAATTAAATGTCAACACCAAATAAATTGCTCTTGCAAAGATGAATCCTGGAGAGATTGAACACCTCCAAAAACACATAAAAAAATAGGTGTGTCAGGTAAATTTACATATCCTGTGTTTATTTCGTTAAAAAAAAAAATCCTGTGTTTTCTTCAATGGTACGATTTGTCTGAGTAGGTGAGAACATAACAATTCCATTTGGGGGAGAAAATCTGCGATCGAGGTGAGGAAGCTTTCGAACTGAGTTCCAAGTGAACTCGAGTCTGCAGTGAGAAAGTGACTTGACACCGAATCCATGAACCTGCAAGAAGTGAACTATTGCAATATGCTGTGTAATATGAGTTGCCTGAAGCAAATCCCCCCCCCCTGTGATTTCTACATATACTTGCCAAAGGTCTGTTTACCTTTGTGCTTGCTGTTCTTCAGAGCAATGAAAAAGTTTTCGGAGTACAAATTTTTAGGATATAAGTGTCCACTTTAGGGATCACAGTCTTGCTCAAATGTTTTCAACCCCTGTACCTACTTACACACTGTTCACAGGGTCTTACAACTCAAACAAGAGAACTGAATATAAACCCAGTCCCCCTCTACATGATATTTGTGTTCTAGCCCCGTGATTTTTTATTATGCTAAAAATCACGAGGGAAAAAAAAAAGCCAATTTTGACATGACTCGCAATCATATGAATAATCAATATACAATATATATTTTTAGTATAAAAGGCGGCCTGGTTGCATAGTGTGCAGTCAGCACATCCGCCTCTAATCAAGAAGGTCCTGGGTTCTAGTCCCGGCCTCGGCTTGGGCGTTTCTGTATGTTGTTTGTATGTTCTTCCCATGCTTGTTACGAGTTTTCTCTGTGTACTCCAGTTTCCTCCCACATTCCAAAAGCATGCACATTAGGCTAATTGGATATTAGCAATTACCCCTGATGTGAATGTGGGTGTGAATGGTTGTGTGCGTGTTGCCCTATGATGGACTGTCGAGCTGTATAGGGTGTACCGTACTACTGCACAGAGTCAGCTGAGATGTCTTCAGCCTCCTTGTGACCGTAATAAACGATAAAGTTGTTTGGAAAATGAAATGAAATTTCAGCATTCGAATAACTAACCTCGGTGGTACGGTGGCGTAGTGGTTAGCATGTCTGCCTCAAAGCAAGAAAGGTTCTGGGTTCGATTCCCAGGCTTGGGAGTATCTGTGTGGAGTTCGCATGTTCTCCCTGTGCTTGTGTGGATTTCCTCCGGGTACTCCGGTTTCCTCCAACAGTTCAAAGACATGCATATAATAACTAACTAAGTGGTTGTTTCAAATTGTCCCTAGGTGTGAGTATGACAGTGAGTCTGAATGGTTGTGTGTGTGTTGCCCTGTGATGGTCTGGCGAGCTGTTCAGGGTGTACCCCGGCTTCACCCAGTGTTGGCTGAGATAGGCTCCAGCCTCCCCACGGCCCTAATAGGATTAAGCTGTTCGTTAAATCAGCGAGAAAGTGAGAGTGAAATCCTCCTTAACAGGAATATTTTTACCCCTGAGCGCCCCTGAGTGTTGTTTTTCCAATATTTAACCTTCCTACTCTAGTAATCCTATGCCCACCACAGCGTCAGGTTCCCACCTCAAGGTTTGACGAGTGAGTGCCCAACATCATGACTTAATTTAGGTGCAAATGTGATAATTATTTAAAAGACTCGAACCTGTGCACCTCTATTTCGTTTAATTATTAAAGCAATTCCTCCCAACGGATCCATCTTAGCACCTGCAGTTATACTATTCATCAACACCTGATAGAGGGTGAAAGATCTCCACAAACAGGTGAGGCCGGTTTTCAAACGGGTAGTCTGGTTACATGCCAGTGTGCATTAGTCGTCGCAGTGTAATCCTGTGTATCCTGTTGTAGTACAACCTATCCAGTTCATCCATGGTTTTTATATAATTAGGTAATACGATTGGCTAATGTGTGAGAACAGTAAAAATTGCAGCGCACGGGTGTTTCAGTAATAGGATTGGGATAGACTGCTCCAAAGTGACTGCTTCCTGCTCTTTGTGTTCTGCGTATAGACTCAAGCAGGCTGCAGTAAGGGTGCTGCAGAGTAATGTTAGTCTCTGAATGAACTCTACTCCCACAGACTGGCAATCTGTCACTGCTTTGTTTCTGTGGAAGCTCTGAGCTACACTACAGCCAGGATATATGGTTCTTCCTTACACCTTACACCTTCGCCTTCTATCAATCATCAACATGAATTATGGTATGTGGTACGACACGAGCTGGGTACCTATACACGCTTCTTCTATTCATGTTTCCCTGGATTTTTTTTTCCCCTTTTAAAAATTAATCCACTTTTCATTTATTCATTTTCCGCATCGCTTTACCCTATTAAGGTAGTGAGCCTCTCTCAGCCGGCCCTGGATGAAGATGGGGTGCAACCCGAACAGCTCGTCAGTCCATCTGTCAGCAGGGCTAATACATACACAACCATCCGCACTCACGCTCACACCTAGGGGCAATTTGGAACAGCCAACTGGCGTAATGTGCATGTCTGTAGATTGTGGAAGGAAACCGGAAGACTCAGAGGAAACCCACATGAGCATGGGGAGAACATGCGAACTCCACACATAAACACAGCCACCACCATCTTATCAGTCAGGGCACTTGAAATACTTTTAACTACTACTGGTGTTTTGTGCCAGTATCATTTATCATCCTGATTTATCCAAGTTCATTTATTCATTTTATCTATAAACCTTTTCTCATTCATTTCATTCATTCATTCATTTTCTGAAGCGCTTAATCCTAATTAGGGTCGCGGGGAGGCTGGCGCCCATCTCAGCCG
>JBCNYH010000016.1:12986718-13004244 GCA_039654325.1 Tandanus tandanus | reverse complement strand
ACACACACACACACACACACACACACACACACACACACACACACACACACACACACACACAACCATTCACCCTCACATCCCGAGGAAATCCATGCCAGCATGGGAAGAACATGCAAGTGCTTTCGCCAAGCCCGAGGACTCGAACCCAGAACCTTCTGGCTCTGAGGTGGACCATCGTGCCTCCTGCCCATTCTACTCATTCATTTTATTTTCCGAACTGCTTTATCCTTTATTAGGGTCACAGGGAGGTTGAAGCCCATCGAAGCCGACTCTGGGCGAAGGCAAGGTACACCCTGAACAGCTCACCAGACCATCACAGGGCCAACACACACAACCATTTGTTTAAGCCTGTTGAGACAGTTGAAGGATTTTTTTTAACGTTGCCAGATAGAGCAAAATTACATATTTCTGATCACTCACTGATCTGAAATATATATATAATAGATACGCATTTGCCAAACTGCTTAATCGTATTAAGGTCACGGGGAGGCTGAAGCCTAGGGTGAAGGTGGGGTACACCCTGAACAATGCACACTCACATCCAATTGGGGCAATTTGGAACAGCCAATAAGCCTAATGTGCATGTTTTTGGACCATGGGAGGAAACCAGAGTACCCAGAAGAAACCCACGCAAGCACGGGGAGAACATGCACAAAAATGCCCGAGCCTGGGACTCGAACCCACAACCTTTTTGCTGTGAGGCAGACATGCTAACCACTACACCACCGTTATGCCCATATTTTATTTTACATAAAAGTCAAATAAATGTATAAGTGAAAGTTAAGCATGGATTCTAGAGTTTCAGGATTGCACTACCTTGGTAGAGGCTTGCGCTCCCTGAGTGCATTTCTAGTAGTCCTTATGTATTGCATGTGGGACAGCCGGATGTTTTGCTAGATCATAATGCATTTCCATTCACTATCGTATGTCATGACATTTCCGTCTGAAACCCTGACTCCGACTTTACAGGAGGCTTTAACAGGACGCTCATTTTCTTAATGACGTTAAAGTGCTTGAAGGCACAGAGCTCACTGCGCTCATGGCATCCTTCTTATAAACCCAGCCCAGATCAAGCAGGCACATTTATAGTCCTCAATAACCCTAAAGTCTTAATAAAAATGAAAGCTGACATGGTCACATGGACTTCTCCAACGACCAGGGCTTCTGTTCTTAATGTATGAGGCATTCCATTAAGGGGGTGGGGGGTGGGGTGGGGGGAACACCTCCTCACAAGCAGAGCTTTTAGGCTGATTAGTTACTGGAAAGGGGAAAAAACAGCAACGACCTTCACTGGCAATGCTGGTAGCCCACATCCTCCCTGACCTAATAAGCATGTAGATCTAAACCTGCTGGTGCTTGGTATTCCAGAGGTGTGTGTCCTCGGGCCATTTCTCATTCAACATCATAATCATTATGAAGAGAGTGGAAGAAAAAAAAAAAAGAATATTCGTGCTCAATTAGAAAACGCCATGATGCCAAATGGACAGAAACATATGAGGTGTCTAATGTCCTGGAGAAGTGCTCTGTCTCATTCTCTCGCTCCTTCCATTTTGCTATTGATGCTTGGAAAATGCAAAAAAAAAAAGAGAAAGGAGACACAATCTCCTTAGAATATACTGTATGGCTGCATCTGTTGAATCCCATTAAAGCAGTACGCCGCATAAAACCCTTTAGTTCCTGCTTCTAATGACCCATTTTTGCCTGGTTCGTCTCATCAGGGCAACGTGATTACAGTACCAAGAAAGACCTGAGCACAACACATGCACCTTGCACTCTCCTTTGTTGTTTTTGTCACGGTCGGCATGTATGAAAAAAACCAAAAAAAACAAGCAGGATTAGTGACGTTAAACTAAAATCTGGACAAAGAATGACGAGTCACGTGTTGCGGCGGCTAGCAAGCTGGAAACAGCGGGTTACCTGCGGTGAGGAGCCACACTGTGTGGAGGAGACAGGTCACAGTGGCCTCATTAACACCATCACACACACACACACACACACACACACACACACACACACACACACACACACACACATTGAACAAACAAGCGCTGCCCTCAATCTCACACATCCCACATGGCTCTGCGTGACTGAACCTGACTTTCTGTTGGCTGATTTGACCCGTGGTATTTGCGGCTGATGGGATTCAGGTGAACGTGTGTTCATGTGCGTTTGGGTTGAAAGGAAATGCTGTAGCTCTTGATCACTGGAGGGATAATGCCTTTATCAGCCATTTAGCTTTGTTTTGGTTTGTATTTACAGACGATATGAACTGCAATTTAAAGTAAGTGTCTCTTAAATGCACAACATCACCTTAAAATGTACAGAGTTAACTGTAAGCACACCTACAGTAGGTCTGTGTATCAATTCAGAGTACCAAATCATTCATTCATTCGTTCGTTCATTCATTCATTCATTCGTTCGCCAAATCACTTAATTCTACTAGGGTCAGGAGGAGGCTTGAGCCTTCCTCGGCCGACTCTGGGCAAAGGCAGGGCACACCCTGAACAGTTCGCCAGTCCATTGCACACACAACCATTTATACTCACACTCACACCTAGGGGTAATTTGGAACAGCTGATTAGCCTAATGTGCATGTCTTTGGACGGTGGGAGGAAACCAGAACACCCAGAAGAAACCCACACAAGCACAAGGAGAACATGCTAACTCCACACATACCCGGGATACGAACCCAGGACCTTCTTTCTGTGAGGCAGACATGCTAACCAGTACACCACCATGACCCAGTAGCTTATTTTTTAATGGCACTTGCTTTAGATGCTATAAATTGTACAAAATTATACTTTGTACTTTGAAAAGTGGAAGAGATTGACATGCCGAATTATCAAACAGAAGCAGGAGGGTCCAGGTGTTGTAAGAAAAAGAAAGATTTACACTAGGTGGTGAAAGAAAGGAAAGGAAAGGATAGCATCAGAAGGCGATACACTACATGACCTGCAATCTAATGTGGATCAAAGGGTCTGTGTGTACCACTGCTGGTCCCGGGTCTGACTGAGAAATAGGAGGCCAGATAAAATAAATATCAGCAGTTTCTAAAAGTTGCAGGAGAATCTGCCAAACGTGAAATCTTACTGGGATGAAAAATCAGTTGCCAGTTTATCAGACACCTTGTACCTAAAATCACTGGATGGTTCGTCAGATAAAAAATGGACAGGAGAACTCACGGCTGAAAATAAAAGCATTTCCACACAATTTACTGAAGGGGGGGGGGGGGGGGGTTAACACACACACCCACACACCCACACCACCATTCACACTCCCACTCCCACCGAGGGACAATTTGGAACAGCCAATTAGCCTCATGTGCACGTTTTTCGACTGTGGGGGGAAACCAGTGTACCCGGAGGAAACCCATGCAAGCACAGAGAACATGCAACCCAGGACCTTTATGGTGTGAGTTAGCCACATGCTAACCACTACACCACCGTATCGCATGCTTGCCATAATCAAACCCACTGTAAATGCTGTATAGGAAAATGTACAGTATATCTGTTTTTTTGTTGTTGTTGTTGTTGTTGTTGTTTTTTTTTTTTATTTCCTCTGTAGCTCAGCCATGGAAAGGGACCACCATAGTGTCACCCCTGATCAGATATTTGGGTGGTGCAAAATTCTCATTACAGTAGAGACATTACCAAGGCAGGGGGTTTTGTTATCTGTGGTAAAGGCTAATTGTGTCTGTGTGGCCAGAAGCTACAGCCTGTCTGTGGGTGCAAAAATAGTCTGTCAAGCTACATTTACACGTCGTTCAATAGGACTGGTGTGCTGGATCAGGCAGAGAATTGGCTTTCAGCACAATAACACAGTACCTGATAAACGCTGCTCCTTTGTTAGTGGTATAGACGCGCTGACAGAGGGTACACAGCAACAGTCAAATAATATATATCTAAAAAGTGACTCGCATGTAAAAGAAAAAAAACATTAAGTATAGATACATTCATTCATTTATTTGCTGAACCACTTCAAAGGGTCACGGGGAGGCTGGAGCCTATCTCAGCCAACTACGTGTGAAGACGGAGTACACATTCTGAACATCTCACCAATCCTTTGCAGGGCAAAAAAACGCAACCCTTCACACTCATATTCATACCTAGGGGCAATTTGGAACAGCCGATTACCTCAATGTGCATGTCTTTGGACTGTGGGAGGAAACCGGAGTACCCGGATAAAACCCATGCAAGTATGGGAGGATAACACATACTCCACACAGAAGCACTCTCGCCTAGCCCAGGACTCGTACCCAGGACCTTTCTTGCTGTGAGGCAGATGTGCTAACCCCTACGCCATCGTGCTGCCCCAATTCCTGTTCATGCGGTACGAATTTATGATGCGTGTTTTATTCCATGCTTATTATTATGCTTCTCTATTCTGAAATTATAGCTGCAGAGTCTTTGCTTGCTACAAGGTTATTAAGTGCACAGTATAACTACAGGCGTCCACTTGCTTGGTATTCCCCTCGGCTGCTTCAGGCCTGGCTTTGGCAGGCCTCTTCATGCCCCATCCTTCATTTGATGACTAAGATCACAGCTTTAAGGATGAACGTTAAGATGTCTGATTGATATCGGTCGCACTCACCACCAGAGCCCCTTTTCATGACAGAGGGCTTCCTGTTTCAATTTCCCAGGATCTCACGGATTTATATGGTGCCTTTTTTTTTTATTTTTTTTTTTTTATCTCATCAAGCCAAGCAGGGCACACATTTCTATTCAAGGGAAATATCAGCATCAGTAATATCCAATTTACTGAAAAAGGGAAAGAGAGCGGGTTGAGGTGGATCTATAGTACCACGCTACATGAAGCATGGCATGGCGGTGTATGAATAAAAAATTTATGGTTGGAAAATAATAAAATAGATGGAATATAAATCTGAAAGCAGTCATAGTCATTTAAGGAAATCAAGGCAATTAGTGACGCTTTGATGCAAAATGCAGTGGAGGAGCACAGAAAGTCTTTCATAACAAGAAGCACAGCAAAATGACCTCGTTTCAGTTTGAGCCTTCATCATCTATCATTAAAGAAATACAGGAACCATGGACTACTTTGCTTTTTCCTTTAAGCAGCTGCTAGCAATCACCAGGTATCAGGTCAAGTCGTATCTCCACAATAGATGAACACTAGAATAACCTAAAAATGTTTGATAAACTACATTTCTGCTGACTAATGAGATTGTCGACTACTTTGCATTTTCCTTAAAGATCAGATATTGTACCCATTTTCACATCTTTCTTATTAATTTCGGACACCAGTGTGGCACCAAAGAACGATTCCTAATCCCAAAACCTCCACAGTTCTTCAGGAAGCTGCTTCCCCAGTTGATAAAAATTCATTCATTCATTTGTTCATTTTCTAAATCACTTAATCCTAATTAGGGTCGCAAGGAGGCTGGCGCCCATCTCAGCCGACTTTGGGCGAAGGCAGGGTACGCCCTGAACAGCTCGCCAGGCCATTGCAGGACCAACACTCACACAACTATTTACACTCACACTCACACCTAGGACTGATTTAGAAATGCCACTCAGCCTACGCGAGCACGCACGGGGAGAACATCTCCAAATAACTCCACACAAAACACCCAGAGCCCGGGAACCGAACGTGGGACCTTCTTGCTGTGAGGCGAACATTTTAACCACTGCAGGCTGGATAAAAATTCTTAAATAAAAAATTCTTAAATAAATAAAAAGATTGCTGAAAACAGCCCAGAGGGAAAACGTAACCTCTTTATTTGACACTCTGACATCGTCTAACTTGGCTATTCAGCACTGAAACAACATTTACGTGTATCATATCATCATATCTCCTCTTTAAAGCAGCGGCTGTATCAGCAACCTCTACTCATCAGTTCAGTTGTACGTCAACAATAGATTGACACTAGAATAACCTTTAAAAATATAATTTATAACTAAAATTGGGGGCGGCACGATAGTGTAGTGGTTAGCACATCCACCTCAGAGCAAGAAGGTCCCGGGTTCGAGTCCTGGGCTCTACAAGGGCGTTCCGTACGGAGTTTGCATGTTCTCCCTGTGCTTGCATGGGTTTCCTCTGGGTACTTCGATTTCGTCCCAGAGTCCAAAGACATGCACGTTAGGCTAACTGGCTATTCCAAATTGCCCCTAGGTGTGAGCGTATGTGTTGACCCTGTGATTGGTTTAGAGAGCTGTCTAGTTTGTACCCCACCTTTGCCCAGAGTTGGTTAAGATAGATTCCAGCCTCCACATGACCTTAGTAGGATTAAGCGGTTTAGCAACTGGATGGATGGAACTTAAACTGGGCAGTGGTGGCTCAGTGGTTAAGGCTCTGGGTTACTGCTCCAAAGGTCAGGGGTTCAAGCTCCAGTCCCACACATCTGCCTCTGTTGGCCCTTAACCATTAGCTGTATAAATTACATAAAAAATGTGAGGTAATGTGGATAAGGGTGTCTGTAAACATAAATTAGTTTTGTGTCCCAGATTTTAAACTTAACAGTAGTCATTGTACATCCTACAGGCTTTAAAAAGTGTAAACATTCAGGTCAAAACTCAAGCTATCAATCATCCCTAGTATGTAACAGGATCAGAACTGAATCATACTGCAGGCCAACTGTAGCTCACATGCGCATAAGTGGCAACTTACAATTAGTGTTAATCCAGAACAAAGTGTCAGTAATTTCCCAGAACTGAAATTAAACCACTAATGACACCTGCGAAGGCAAACAAAGTGAAGTACCACACTGCCACGACAGCATATAACCCTGGTAAATGGAAGTGAAAAACTGTCATGACTTTATGACTACATAAGTACCCAACACCATGTGTTAATTTTCATAGTCTGCTTGCAATTCTCACTCGGAGAATGGCCCATAATCACTGGCATCGGCGAAAAACATTTTGGCAGCGTTTTATACCAAACTGCCAACAGGCGACTGCAAGCATGTAAAAAAACAAACCCCCCAAAAAATAAAAAAACCCCAGCACATCTGAGTGCGTATGCCATTAGTCTTGTCCATTATGAATTTGAGCAAACAGCACTTTGAAAAATCTAAAACCTCCTTGCAGGTGCTTACTGGCAAATGGAATTGCTAATGGCTAAATCTGGCACCAGCAAAGACTTTTTTCCCCTTTTAAATTATAATTTACAGAACATGGACTGCTGATAGACATTTAGAATTAGAGATTTATCTCAGAGTAGCAGAATGTTCTTTTACCTTCTGAGTGATGGGACAGGGTCAGCAGGCTCACACAGGAAGCACCGATGCCTGATCCGAAGACTGTGATGCGGTTGGAATCACCACCGAAGTAGCCAATGTTCTCGCTGATCCAGCGCAATGCCTGGATCTGATCCAGGAGGCCATAATTACCTTTAGCGGCCTGGTCACCTGTGCTCAGGAAGCCTGGAACACAACAACGGCAAAACATTTCCTTTAATGGACTGCTGTATCAATAGTTTTACCAGACATTCTTCTATACTTCTCTCCTCTTGACTGGGTAAACATTCTATGATACTTAAAGGGGTGGTGTCATGGTTGTTCGCTCACTCACTCATTTTCCAAACCGCTTAATCTTCTAAAAGTCGCAGAGAGGCTTGTGCCTATCTCAGCCGATACTAGTGAAGGCAGAATACACCCTGAACAGCTCACCAAAATGGCACTTAATGCACCCAAGGCTAATTTCCAATAGCGGAAAGTACTGAAGGGAGTCCTGAATGAGTTACCATGAGAGCAGTGATGCAAACTAGTCCTGATTGGTTGGACATTAAGAGTCCAACACATGTCCATCATATTAAGAGTCCATATCATATGTTTTCTCCCCTTTTTCAGTGCCTGGAGAGCACTGCATTTTTGTACTGTGCAGATACCTTCGAGTCCTCCGTAAGGGACACTTTGACAAGTATAACAAAATTGTCCCTATCCCCATTTTTACAGTTTTATTTTCCTGTCAGAATGTTACAAAGGAAAATATTCCAGATATTGCAGAAGCAATTTTGAGAATAAAAAATAGATAAGTTGACAGAATAGTTCTGCTATTCAGAGGTGTTTTCAATCGACATACCGACAACAACGATTGCAATAAACTGCAAAAAAGAAAAACTAAATAATAAAAGAAAATACCTTCACTATTGGTTGTGTAACTAACTAACTAATCCCTTCATATTTGGCCCTACAAGTTTCTGAGGAAGTAGTTAGCATAGAGACAGTAGTGTATTCAAACAAGCAAATTAGGTAGACAACACAAGTATAGAGATTTAAGTAGGTACACTCTGCTGGGCTTTTATACACGAGCCCGCAGGATCATCAGGCCAGAGCGTATCTCGGTTTCTGTAGCAAAAAGCGACTAGGAATCTTAGATAAACGCTTATCTAAGGAATCTTAGAAGGACGCTGGTCCATCACAGGTTACCTTCCCAGTATTTTTACTGGTATCCATTTATACTGCCATGTGGACAGAAGCACACTTGTGGTTAAGACCTTGACCAGAGGTCTTAGCATAGTTGGAGTCTAGCATGGATTCGAGCCCATGACCTCTCGGTCATGAACCCAGTACCCTAACCACTACACCACCGGCCCCACAATATATCGATTTAGGTTCGCTTTAAAATTGGAGCTCTCAATAGATGTATCTATAACTGTCCGAGCCTGGGTTTGCTTTTTACCGCATTTTCTTTTACTGCACAGCAAGATTTCCAGAGTAAAATTAACTCTGTGAGAGTATCTGCAAGACCAATGGTCTGTTATACACCCTCACAGTTAATTTTACTCTGGATATTTTGCTGTATACCCAATTTTTGCTTTCCTTTGTATCGCTTGTGGTTAGTTTCTTTATCCGTTTAACAAGTTCATGTTCTGTCAAGCATCTGATTTCAGCATTTGCTCCACAGACATTTATTTATGTTTTAAGTCTGTCTGAATACCTAAGTAAGATTGTGTTTTTTAGTCTGAGCAGTGGTTCATGAGCCCCTTTTTTGGGGGGTTTCAGTTGCTTTATTAATAATAAATCTGCTTTTTTGCTGCACATAGTCATACAAGTGAGCGATACATAACAACCAATCAGCATCAACTCAGCGATGCGGCAGCCTTGTTGGTTTTCCTATGGTGGGCACCCGTGGACATGTGACAACCACCTAAACTGTATTTCAAAACTTTTATGCTCTACTCGGGAACTCTACTACTAACCTGCTCTCCTGGCTGCTGAAAGAAAAACTAATTAGATATTGTGACCGTAAACACAAACAGATGTTATTAATTTGCTTGGGCTTACAGTCATGGTACATAGTAAAAGGAATTAAAGACATGTTTCTGTAGTGTGTACTTGACGAAAACATGAATCAATCAATCTGACAAGCAGCTGTGCATAATTGAATCACAAGAGCTGATGATTTATGATGATGAAACAACAACACTTGTACCATAAGAGCTGTACAATGTTTAGCACATTATAGGAAACCAATTTAAATACAGACTAGTTTATCACATTTCAATCAAAGATATCGACATGCGGTAATAGGATTTACATACATCTTTAAATAGAACACATTTTCTGGAAAAAAAAAAAAAAAAAAAAAAGAGTCAATGAAACCTTCAACATGATGAAGCAGCCTTCTACTGGGCGTTGTTTTGTTTGTTTGGATTTTTTTTTATCTAAGTGATCATTTCAGACTCAGTGATGATAAGAGTTTGTGCCATTTTCTAACCTACTGAGCTCCAAGCTAAACATGGACACCAGGTTCAATAAAACACCAAGCATCACATTTCTGAGATTGAAACAAAAACGTGGGAGGCCAAAGCAGACTCTGAAAGTTGCCCATTTACCAAAGAATAGCAGATGTGTTTTTATCTTCCATTATCACTTCATTGTGGCTGAATGAAAAGGTTCCCCAGCTCAAGGGATTAGCATCGCTTAGTCACATAGCATAGTCACCTGTTCTGCATCTTGTTTTGGTTCTGTGTTTTTCAGTGCAATCCAAGTGTGTCTGTTTACAATAACAATTCCACGTGTCTGAGGGAACGGTCTTGCACATGTGTGATAACTTGGTAGTGAACACTGCTTTATAAAAAGTGGAAAAAACTGAGATCAAGTGTTAGAACGTGGTACACGTGACACACGGAAAACTTGCTCAGGGATAAGAACAGGAAGCTGGGCTTGATTTTATCAGGACGAAATCAATTGAATAGCGTGAAATTGATTAGCATATCAAATAGAACATGCTTCCAGGACAAAGGGAACATGCTAACATGAAAAAAGCTTAAAACGAACTTCTCTCCACTCCCCGGGGGCATTGCAGGGTATTTTGTTTGCGGCTCTCTTCATACTAATTTTATGCCTCACTTAAAATAAATTCGCTTTAAAATAAAAAAAAAAAAAAAAAAAAAAAACCCAACATCATTTCTCGTCTCTGATGTCTGAAGCTACATACGGCAGAGCTTGAGTCGTTTACTTTGGCCCATGTTCTTCTTTGAGCATCTCTTGGGAGCTTGTTAGACACACCACAAGTCGGAGATCAGCTAAATATGGTTATATGAAGACAAGTGAGAACTGGGATGAAATAAATTCACCAATGATCAATAATGATGGTTGTTAAAGGTACAGTCGCGCATTCTGCTGCAATCATGGATGGTTGGGTGGTTGGGTGTGTGTGTATGTGTGTATGTGTGTGTGTGTGTGGGGGGGTTGGGGGGGGGGGGCTGAGATAAACACAGGGCCCTGCTGCTGAGAGAAACAGGGCAGAAAGCAAATGGATCAACAGATGGTCTACTTTAGAGCTCCCGAAGGATGACAGAGTAGTGAGGACGCATGCTGGAGAGGCCAGCGAAGGATCTTTCTCCAGAAACGCGTTTCTCTCTATAAGTATTAACTAAGCCCGCTACCTAAGAGCTGTATCTTTAATTATAAAGGATATATAGAACATAGCTTGGTATTTATGTGTTTAACCAAAAAGATGAAAAAGCATTCAGTTTTTTATACAGGCGGCACGGTGGTGTAGTGGTTAGCATGTCCACATCACAGCAAGAAGGTCCTGGGTTCTAGCCCTGGTCTAGGCTCGGGCGTTTCTGTGTGGAGTTTGCATGGTCTCCCCATGCATGCATGGGTTTTCTCTGGGTACTCTGGTTTTCTCCAACAATGAAAAGACATGCACATGAGGCTAATTGTCAGTTTCAGAATTGCTCCTGGGTGTGAGTGTGAATGGCTGTGTGTTAGCCCTGTGATGTTATATTCAGGGTGTATCCCGCCAACGCTCACTGTCGGCTGAGATAGGCTCCAGTCTCCAACAAATGCGCGAGTAAGCTAGTGGGTGAGTTTTTAATATATCTCTCTCTCTCTCATGTTTTATATGAATAAGTATACGTGGCGAATCACTTGCTTATTGAGCGACACGAGTCAGCAGAAACACTTATTCCCTTATTTGTAGTTTCATAAGCTCCATTCAGCCATGACCCGAACGGAGAGGTATGGAGAAATGCAGACGTAAATGACTATCGGTTTTCATAACAGGCTGAGCATTTCATATCTACTCGTGATTTTCCACTGAAACACCCTGTTGTTGTTTCTGAGTAGATATGACATGATTTTGCACTACATAAATAAAAAAAAATAAAGAATACTTCAAAAAATTACATAAAACGACACACAGGCACACCAACCCACTTTTATTTTTAGCATCACTATCAGATCTCAGTGACGAATTTATTTCTGAATCAGTCAGGGATTTCTTTTTCATTCATTTCTCTTAGGTGCGGCACGGCGATGCAGTGGTTAGCACGTGCGCCTCACAGCAAGAAGGTTATGGTTTCAAGTCCTGGGCTCTGCAAGGGCATTTGCATGTTCTCCCCGTGCTTGCGTGGGTTTCCTCCAGGCACTCTGGATTTTCTCCCACAGTCCAAAGACATGCACATCAGGCTAATTGGCTGTTCCAAATTGCCCCTAGTTGTGAGTATGTGGCTGTGTGTGTGTTGCCCCCGCGATAGTCTGGCGAGCGGTTCAGGTTGTACCCTGTCTCCACTTAGTGTTGGCTGAGATAGGCTCCAGCTTCCCTGTGATCCTAACAGAGGATTAATCAGTTCGGCAAATGAGTGATGAGTGAGTGAGATTTCATTTCAATTTCCAAACAGATTTATCCTTTATTGTATCCAATTCGCCTAATGTGCATGTCTTTGGACTGTGGGAGGAAACCAGAGTACCTGGAGGAAACCTATGCAACATGGGAAGAAAATACAAACTCCATACAGAACGCCCTTGCCGAGCCCAGGACTCTTGCTGTGAGGTGGAATTGCTAACTACTACGCCTTGGCGCCGTCATCAATACATCAGTAAATCAATGTGTCTGGTCGTCTGTCTGTATTTTCCTCGCACTGATTAAGGAATTCTCTATCTTAGAGCCTGTAATGATCTGGCAAGCTGCCCAGGATGTACCCCTCCTTCGCCCAGTGTTGGCTGAAATAGGCACCATCCTCCCCGCGACCCTAGTAGGATCAAGCGGTTCAGCAAATGAATAAGATGAGTGAGTCCTCCTCACGAATATTTTTGATTGCTCGCTATACATCTACTACATGCTTATAATCATTGAACCCGAGTAAAGGGTTCAATATTACAGAGAGAAATTTGAATCCGTACAAACTAGTGGAGCACCAGAGAATAGGATCACTCACTCATTCTTCCCTTCGTGCACCTACACTACATCGTCTGCTCAGTTCTTCCACCCACATTTTTTTCAGAGAGAAATTTGTCTAGCATCACAAGCAGGTAACGGCAGCCTGAGTCTGTCTTCAATATTCATGGAAACAGAAAGGCAGCTGCACTAAACACACACCTAAAGGCTGCATTCACTATCTGAGTCTGTTAGTTTTCTAAACACTGTCTATTCATGTCACCTGGACTCATCAGGGCGCCTCTTACCCTGCCTGCTTTACATATATGAATATTGACACACATTTGCACATTTTGTGGGTTGCCAAGTATTTCGAACACCATGTGCCTACAAATGTTATGACTACATGTGTACTGATTATGCAGTGAAACACATAATCACTTCGGTAATCTACTTTTTCTATATTTTTGCACTGAGACGAATGTATAATAACGGGATGTGTGATACAATTTTATCTGTATCTGCTTAAGATCTATATCTGTAGTTAAATTTAAAGGGGAGGGGGAATGGTAGCGGTTAGCATGTCTGGCTCACAGCAATTAGGTCCTGGGTTTGAGTCCCAGGCTCGGATGTTTCTGTGTGGAGTTTGCATACTCTCCCTGTGCTTGCATGGGTTTCCTCCGGGCACTTCGGTTTCCTCCCACAATCCAAAGGCATGCACATTAGGCTAACTGGCTGAACCAAATTGCCCCAAGGTTTGAGTGTGAACAGTGCAGTGTTAGCAAGCTGTTTAGGGTGTACCTGGTCTTCGCTCAGAGTTGGCTGAGATAGGCTCTAGCCTTCCTGGGACTCTAGTTGGATCAAGCAATTCGGCAAATGAACAAAAAATAAATAAACCAGAAATACAACAACCACAGTCCAAGCTCGTAGCCAAAATGCAGGCATGGGTAAAACGATCAGGCGAGCAGTTCATCAAAGGCGAGACAGAGACGTAATGCAGGAGGCAGGCAGAGTTCATCCACAGTAACGGGAATATCAGAGGAAGGGATACGTTTAATGTCTAAACAATGAAATTGTTCATACACAGGTGAATAATCAGTGCTTGGCGCAACAAGTCCTTATATACTGTGGCAGTGACTGCAGGTGTGTGGAGACAGGTGTGGTCTGGGTCGTGTGACTAAACGTCAGGTGACTGATATCGGTGAATTGTATGCCGGGAAGTGTGTTGGCTGCAAAGATAGCAAAGATGTTGTGACACAAACCGCTTAATCCCACTCCACTACGGTCATGGGGGAACCGGTGCCTATCTCAGCCGACACTGGGTGAAGGCGGGATCCAACCTGAACAGCTCGCCAGACCATCACAGGGCAACATACACACAACACATTCACACTCACAATCACACATAGGGGCAACTTGGAACAGCCTATTAGCCTAATGTGCATGTCTTTGGACTGTTGGAGGAAACTGTAGTGCCTGGGGGAAACCCACGCAAGCACGGGGAGAACATGCAAACTCCACACGGGACTCAAATCCAGGTCCTTCTTGCTGTGAGGCAGACGTGCTAATCACTACACCACCGTGCCGCCTATGTAAATATATATTTCTTTCCGTTAACAATGCATTATCTGCTATGGTATGGTATTTCTGTATAAGGCTCTGAAAGCCCTGGGGTGCTGTTAAGTGATATCAAATCAAATCAATTCCTCATATTCTCTTTAAATTCCGTATGTGCCAGCGGCTCTTGATTTGACATCATTTGATTTGTCTTCTAAAGTTGACAGTGATTTTTTAGTGATAGAAATAACTAGCTGGCTGACTTAACTTAAAACGACACATACATGAAAATATAACCCAAGGTGTACAAGTCATGCTGTTTAAACATCAGTTATAGGACATAAAGTGGAACAGATTGTTATCAGACGGCTTCTCGCTTGTGTATTGAAGCCAATCGAGTGGGAATCTATTATCACTGGCCTCAGTCAGGAAGTTGAATGGTGGCTCAATCAATTGGGGAGAAGAGGAAGAGGAGGAAGTTGCAGATGATGATGATGATGATGATGATGATGATGATGCAATGAAGGAGCCGGACTGGGCTGCTGCCTGTCTTTCTCTCTGTCCTTCTATCTCCCTTCAGCCTCAGTTTGGGTGCCAGATAACAAGGCTGTCTGTGTGTCCACCCTCTCAATGCACCAGGAAAAAAGGCCACACAATCAAAGCCTTGAGAGTCTTGCAGAAATCCTCCCTCCCTCGCAACTTGACGAAAGAGCGCCAGGCCCCCTTACCCCCACCCCGGGTGTCTGAATGGAAGGTTCTGGGGTGTGGATGAAGAAAGAGAGGTCTTGAAGGCCATCCTCCAAAACATCCGCATAAAGAAGCAGTGTGTCAGTTTCACTCATGAACACTATCACCCCTGCAGTTCATCTCTCCCTAAGGGATCTATTCACTGTTCCCATCCACTATCCACCCAAACCCCCCTAAATATTCCGGCTCCCTGTCAGAAAAATTGCGACATTCCGAAAAAATACGAGGCCTGAAAAGAAAAGGGGGCGGGCAGGGGAGGAGATTGTGGTGGTGAAAAGATTCTACAGCCATTTATATCACGAAGCAGCTTCTCTGTCACGCTCTTTCTCAGGCCGCTCAATAACGGGACTACGGAGTTCAAAGAAAGACAGTGCTGCATTTTTTCTTCCGCTTTGAATACTGAGGCCTATTCACTACATGCTTCTTGCGCTTCCGGTGGGAGAACAAAAAGGAGGCCATGGATTTGGAAAAAAACACATAGCGATGTCGTGAGACACACGGAATGACAAGCACACTGCAATTTTCTGTTCAGCAAGTCTGTTTATTGTCAGATGGTTGGAATGGTCTACATATATGGCATTTCAATCATGTTTGTTTCAAGTTTTCGGGAATTCCAAATGTCACCGGATGAATACAGCTTCATAGCCATCTGCCTCCAAGCGTCTGGCTTGAAGCAATGTGTAAAATAAGATATTACAAATAGTAAGCTGTGAATTCATGGTTAAGGCTACACATGGTAACTGGCATGAGATATTGTATGACATCACGTGTGGCATAATCTCATGCCGGGGGTCCTATCTTAATTGGTTTTAAATGAGATCCAATAAGAGTGCCTTTGGAGACCAGGACGCTTTAAACTCAAGCTGTGCTGCATGCCTCTGGTTCAGGAAGTCACTCCATGCTCAAAATTTCAATTGCTTTCTCCAATCAGTCTAAGAAATGAACTGCAAATGAGGCTGACCCCAATTTACCACATGTACTCCACCATGACATAGTTTAAATATCTACTTCAACCTTCGTAGCGTCCTGGGTTCGAGTACCCTGCTTGGCGAGGGCGTGTCTGTGTGGAGTTTGTATGTGCTTGTGTGGGTTTCCTCAGGGTACTCCGGTTTCCTCCTATAGTCCAAAGACATGCAGATTAGGATAACTGGCTGTTCCAAATTGCCCCTATGGGTGATTGTGAGTGTGAATGGTTGTGTATGTGTTGACCTGTGATGGAATGTTCAGGGTGTACCCTGTCTTCGCCCAGAGTCAGCTAAGATAGGCTCCAGCCTCCCTGCAACCCTAGTAGGATTAAGCGCCAGGCTGCAAACTGTCATCCGCATAGATGACATCAATAGAAGATGATAAACTAGAAATTTGCAAGTAATAAAAAAGAGATTTCCTCGTAGAAATGCATGTGGTGAGTACTAGAGTAATATCAGGGTGAACAGGAAGGGGGCAGCTGATTGCCTTCCCGGTCTTTGACAGTACCTCTTAATCTGATTACAGGATTTGGACAGTCCAACCTCACCCACCTCCGCAACCCACTGCGGCCAGCTACAAAAGAGCAATTTGCATGGTACACTCTCTTTTCTAAGGGAATACATTCCAATCGATCGCGCACAATGCTAAGTGGTTTGGTGGATGGGTGGGGGTGTACAACGAGACTTGGGACCAGCTCTCGAAGACAGTGAAATGCGTTTGCTACACAACAAACTGAACAAACGCCAGCAATATTCATGTTTCTTCTACACCACTCAAGTGAAGTGGATGTTGTGTATGTTGTGCATTGTGTCTCATCAAAGCAAATACTGAAGGGAACGGGATGGCAAAATGATAAATTACAGCCTTTTCAAAGAGCACCTGACCTCAGGTGGACGCCACAATGTCACTTCCTGATAATTATCAGATTCTAAACCATCCTCACCCCTAAAGTTTTGGATACAGTCCAAGAGAAAGTTAACGCCCAGCCTCACTCACACACACTCATTTATTTGCCAAAGTAACGCTTAACTGTACTAGGCTGGAACCTCTCTCAGCCTGGGCGAAGGCAGGGTACATCCTGAACAGTTCGCCAGTCCATTGCAGGGCCAACACACACACACACACACACACACACACACACACACACACACACACACACACACACACTCATAGGCAGTTAGGAACAGCCAATTAGCCTGTCATGTGCATGTCATTTGACTGTGGGAGGAAACCCACTTAGTGATGCTCTACTGGGGACTAGAGTTCATGTCCTTCTGTCACAATGTTCCGCCAGTGTGTCACATGACCCACACACTCAGTGAAATCATCACCTATTAACTGATCTATGTGATGATATCAAAGAGAGGGGTGGGCGCTTACCACCTGGGGACATCCCACCTGCACAGCTTTACTCACCGCCTTGAGCTCTGATGTGTAAGATTCTGTGCAGATAATAATTTGTAACGCTCACTCACTCACTCACTCACTCACTCACTCACTCACTCACTCACTCACTCATTCATTCACTTGCACGCTCGCTCACTCACTCATTCACTCGCTCGCTCACTCACTCACTCACTCATTCACTCGCTCACTCACTCATTCACTCGCTCACTCACTCACTCACTCATTCATTCACTTGCACGCTCGCTCACTCACTCATTCACTCGCTCGCTCACTCACTCAC
>JBCNYH010000016.1:12941944-12967979 GCA_039654325.1 Tandanus tandanus | reverse complement strand
TGTGTGTGTATGTGTGTGTAAGAGAGAGAGAGAGAGAGAGAGAGAGAGAGAGAGAGAGGAAGAGAAATTGTGTGTGTGTGCATGTGTGTGTAAGAGAGAGAGAGAGGAAGAGAAATTGTGTGTGTGTGTGTATGTGTGTGTAAGAGAGAGAGAGAGAGAGAGAGCGAGAGGAAGAGAAATTGTGTGTGTGTGTATGTGTGTGTAAGAGAGAGAGAGAGAGAGAGAGCGAGAGGAAGAGAAATTGTGTGTATGTGTGTGTAAGAGAGAGAGAGAGAGAGAGAGAGAGACAGAGAAGTGTTGATTGACTTAAACAACAGCCTATATGTGTTTAAGGTACGCCACACCTCTGCCAAATCTAAACAAACCTCATTAGCTTTGATCACCAGCTAAATATGCAAAGAGAATAAATGGAGCCTTTTATGGGCTCTTGCTAAGTCTTGGTGGTGTTTAAAAAACAGAATAGCTTTCATGCCCAGTCTGAGGAAAAGACATATTCCAAGTTAGTAACACACTCCCTCAAGAAGTACCTGTCACACAATCATAACTTCAAACAAAGTTCTCTGCATCCTAAACGAATAAACCCCATCCGCATCCCTCCACAACCAAAGGGACCAGTGTACGGGAGGTAACGGACCCCTCAGGGAGCTACTGTAGAACAGGACACGCCTCTGAAGGAAACTATAGGGCTCTATAGAACACTCAATTGGATGATCACAAAATTTAACCTGATTACGAATCATTATATATTTTTAAATCTTCTCTCTGTAAATGATAAACACACCAGATTATTTCAAAACTATCTTATGTATCTTTTTAATGTATAATATCATATTAGCAGAGCACCCGAACGGAGCACCATAGTCATGGAGTATGGCTTGGATCGTCGTCCCATGTCCATCTGCCATCTGCACACCACAGGAAACCCATTAAGGCTGCTGCTGGATCACTACGTTGATGCTGATTGGCTGTTATGTATCACTTACTTGCATGACGAGCAGCAAAAAAAAAAAAAATTTAATTTAATTCAATTCAATTCAATTTAGTTTTATTTGTATAGCGCTTTTTACAATTGACATTGTCACAAAGCAGCTTTACATCGTAAAATTAATTTAAGGAGGAATCTAAAAATTTTCTACAACCCCCTAAATTAAAAAAAAAAAAACATTTAATATTTATACAGAACTAGAACCCAAAAAATAGAGACTCATAAACCACTACTCAGACTCACACAGGATTAAAAAAAACAATCGAACTCAGGTAGGCAGACAAACGTGCAGGTAAATAAAAGTTCATGGAGCAAACGCCGAAATCAGAAGCATGACAGAACATGAACTTGTTAAACGGATAATTAAACTAACAAGACAGGTGACGGTTAGTGAAAGAAAAGGCAGTGAAAAGCAAAACCCAGTCTCGGACACTTATCCGAGAGGAGACTTCGGGAGCTTCACTTTTAGACAGTGCCTAAATCTATATATATATATATTCCACGGTATATCCACATGTCTATTCCTTCCTCAAAGGTCTTAAGTCACTACAATTCTACTGCTCTTCTACTGCTATCTACTAACTGAGTGTCTATTTTTACGTTCTCAGATTTAGGAGTTATGCTCACAGGTCATAAAGAGGCTGATATATGCATGCTACCCTGCAGTTCCATGTATATACACTTCTGGGTACTAGTGCCCAGAACTCTCCCTACTGAGTGTAGTTTGAAGCAGATTTTTGTGGGTAAACAAGATAACATTGCACGCTTACCAGTTAGCTTTGGGGAAGGGTCTGTGTTTGGTTATCGGCCATCGCAGTCCAAGCGCCTCTTACTGCGAATCCCGAATATTTTATTGCTTATACAGTGCACCTCGTTCTCAAATGCTTTTATCACCACGTAGACCAGAGGTATTTAAACTGTGGGGGGTGAGATAGAAAATACCAAAAAAGGAATCTTCACCTTTCGGACCTGGAGCTCCACATTTTAACACCAAAACAGAAAAATATCCAAAAGAACACCCACTGACTCCGACTTAATCCTATAAGAGTCGCGGGGAGGCCGGAGCCTATCTCAGCCGACACTGGGCGAAGGCGGGGTACACCCTGAACCAACACACATACATTCACAGTCACACTCACCACAGTCAGCCTAATGCTAATTGGCTGTTTCAAATGGCCACTACGTGTGAGTGTGAGTGTTAATGGTTGTGTGTGTGTGTGTTGGTCCTGCGATGGCCTGGCGAGCCGTACAGTGTATGAACTGTGGGAGGAAACCAAAGTACCAGGAGGAAACCCATGCAAGCACAGGGCAAGCACATGCAAACTCCACACAAAAATCCTTTGCTGAGCCCGGGACTCGAACCCAGGACCTTCTTGCTGTGAGCCGGACATGCTAACCACTACGCCACCAAGTCGCACCAAAAGAACAGTTCGTAATAAAAACAGCAGGTGGGACTATCAGAGTATGAATCCACACTTCTTAATAATAGGTGTATTGGACTCTCTATACAAACGATGTGCTGCTGGGAGACCCTCACTTTCTGTCATGGTTAAATTAGATTTTGGTCATTAATCTGACATGAAGTCATCAGTGCGTCTACTACTAACCATCATTTAATAAGTATATATTCAGTTTTTCCTTCTCCTGATGGTATCCAAAACTCTGAAAAACTTCCTGCAGTCAAAGTTTGCAATGAAAGTGTAATGGGACGGTTATTCCACTCAGAATTTGGGAAATCAGGATCTTGGGCAACATCCAACTTGTCTGAAGGGGTACGCCCTGGACAGCTAGCCAGACCACTGCAGAGCCATCATGAATTGATGAGGGAAAAACTGAACCACTCCATGAAGGGGATGTATGGAGAGTGCAGTGCAGTGGCAGTGTATTTGCAGGTTTTATTACTTATTTATGAGATTTTTTTTTTTTTTTAATCGCTTACGTAATCCCCAAACAGCTTCCATTGCAGTCAAGCAAGAACACCCAACTCAACTTAAATATAATCAGTTGGCTGGAGTGATTAGTTTTATCAGCTTTAGAAGCAATGAACACCTGCAGCCATACCAGACCTTTTTGAATAAAATGCTTTGCCCTGGAGTGTAGTATGCACTTTTTCCCATAACATTTCAAGCACCTTGCTCTTAAAAAGACATCCTCTGTGCCAGTCCCTTTGCCCATAAGCCTCTTATCATACGCTTACACAGCTTAAGGAGCATTATTATCTTCCCAGACAGCTGCCCATCCACCGACTTTCCATTATGTTTCATAGCATCTACAGGCTAATGTTGCTTTAATTGAATTGCCCGTGTGCGCACACCCATTTGGACAGTCAAATGTCAAGGCACACATATGGCTGGGTGACTGGAGTGCTTCCTAGAAAGCAAACAAGCTGGGAAAAAATGAAAGAAAGAAAAGAGGAAAGCAATCCAAACAAATGACAAAGATGCATGCAAGCTAGCAAAGACGACAAGACAAATAAAGAAGGAAAAAAGAAAAAAAGCAACAAGGAAAAGAATAAAAATACAAATAAAGTGCAGTACACATGCAAACAAGCAAAAAAAAAAAAGAGACAAAACAAAGAGGAAAAGGAAAGAGTGAAGGGATACGAAGAAAGAAAGACGATCAGATGTAAGGGACACACGGCTAGGCTAGATAGCAACGCTTTTTTTAAACAGAATTTCAATTGCACTACTCAATAATCTTCATATTTGAAATTATACATCCACCACAGGGTTAATCCTGAAGGTCATGGGAGCTGCGCTGAGTAAAGGACAAGAGGCAGTATGTGGTCACGGATTATGTGGCAAAAGGCCAAAAGCACAAGAGCGATATTCCATCTTTCTCAGCTACTCACATTATTTCCGTTTATGAACCTTTTATTCAGTTACGGTTCAGAAAATTTAATTATTAAATTAAGTTCCATGGATTTTCTCAATTCATTTTCATAATTTATGAAAATCAACAATTGAAAAAAAAAAAATCCAAAATATACAGATATATTCTATCCCAGCTCACTAGATATTAACTATTCTACGCTCTGATTGGTTAATCTACTCCTAGGATATCGGCTTATATACTGTGACCTTAATGTTACCACAGAAAAATAAAAAACTAAACGGTCATGATTATTCCAAGCTAAAACTAATGCTAGCTGTCCTTGTTTGTTACTGTTCATCAGGACTGATTCCATAAAAAATAACAACGTTTGGAATGAAAGCATTTCATGATAAAAAGATATGTATTTTTGTAAAGAATTAGACAGTTTTTTTCCCATCAAATGTAAATTGTTTTCACTAAACAAGCCTTTACTCCTTAGTGGG
The DNA here is from genome assembly GCA_039654325.1 of Tandanus tandanus. Classification (NCBI taxonomy): domain Eukaryota; kingdom Metazoa; phylum Chordata; class Actinopteri; order Siluriformes; family Plotosidae; genus Tandanus; species Tandanus tandanus. The sequence goes on along the minus strand of JBCNYH010000016.1, from coordinate 12,963,677 downwards.
GCCTAATGCCGGTGCCCACAGGATAGTGCGCACGAGCCGCGTCAACCAAACCGGTAGAGCTGCTAGCTTGTTCCGCAAACCAGAAGTGTGTCTAACGTCAATATTTCACTTTAGACTCATTCCACCAAAATCAACCAAATATAGAATTAAAGAATTAATAGTAAGCATATTCTTTTCTATTTTCTAGAATTAGACAGGTTTTTTTCCAAATCAAATGTGATTTTATTGCACTAAAGGCCATCAGGAACCAGGCTAACGCCGTTCTATCCAAATAGCTCCATGCTAACCGGATTGCCGAGAAAATTTGCTAGTAAAAACCTTATATATTTTTTTTTTTGGTCTTTTAAGAGTTTTTTCTTTTCAACAAATAAGACATTATTGGACTATGGGGATATTACTTGACTACAGACCTTCAGCTAAGCAGCTAGCTCTGTGCTAACCAGTTAGTGCCATGCTAACCAACTCTAAATTATTATATTATTATATTATATTATTATTAATATAACATTAAAAGCAAAACATATGGTGTTAAAGTATTTTGTAGTCAGAACTTTTTTTATTTATTTAATTTCTAACAATTAGACAGTTTTTTTTTTTCCACCGAACGCAACTTTTTTGGACTGCTAATGGAACAGGCCTTCAGCAAACCAGCAAGCTTCATGTTAATTAGTCCTCCTGTAATTTTTTGGTATGAATGTATATTTTTTATTTTCAAGAATTTGAATGCAACAATAAAAATGCGGTATTTCTTAAAATCCAGAGGACAGAATTGTACAAAAAAAAGTTTTTCCGCTCCCTCTGGTTGTATAGGACAAATGGCCCGCTTGCCTAATGCCTAACGAGCTATAAGCTCAAACATGATCCGCGATCATAAAATAATTGTTAATCATTCATTTATTCCTTTATTTGCTGAACCTCTGACTCCTACTAGGGTCGCAGGGAGGCTGGAGCCTATCTCAGCTGATTCTTAATCAAACCCTCATCTAGGGGCAATTTGGAACAGACAATTATCCTAATGTGCATGTCTTTGGACTGTGGAAGGAAACCAGAGTGCCTGGAGGAAACCCATGCAAGCACGGGAAAAACATTTAAACTCACCGCACCAAGCCTTGGACCTCAACCCAGGAGCTTCTTGCTGTGAGGCGGATGTGCGAAACACCCCATATCCAGTTTCAGCTCAAGGAAATTAACTCTCACTTACTTACTTGCCGAGCTGCTTAATTTTATCATGGTCATGGGGACATTGGAGTCTATCTCAGCCGACATTGCTCGAAGGCAGGGTACACCCTGAACAGCTCGCCAGTCCATCACAGGACAACATATACACAACTATTCACAATCACACTCAAACCTAGGGGCAATCTGGAACAACTGGCCAATTAGCCTAAAGTGCATGTCTTTGGACCGGGGAAGGACACTGGAGTACCTGGAGGAAACCCCCACAGTAATGAGGAAGAACATGCAAACTCTACACAGAAATGCCTGAGCCCAGGACATGAACCCAGGACCTTCTTGTTGTGAGACGGTTGTGCTAAGCACTACACCACGTGCCTCCCGTGTGTAAATTAACAGCACGCTAAATAAAAAGCACGCTCTCTGTGTTCATAATATTGTTACAAATAAGCATCTTATTTGAAAGTGGTTAATTAAATATTGGACATAGATGATGCCCTTGTCTAACCTCAAATATGTGCTTTATAGCTGTGACAACATCCCCATGGATGTGACGCACTAATCAATCACACTGGAGCTCTAAGATAATAAGAGTTGACAGACACTTGCACCAACAGAATGTCAAAGAATACGCCATCGAGTCCAACAACACATTCAAATGCATCAGCACATTAACCCCTTATTATTATTCATGAGTCCACTGCACTTGTCTATGCATTGGACAAAACCCAATCCATGAAGCTATTTGCAAGAGCAATAGTGGATATTTTCTCACTGCCGTGGGGTAAACTCTCTGTGGACACTGATGGTGATTAGATCCACAAATGTCTGACCTGCACATAAAAGAATGCAGCATGGGTAGCAAACAAACTCATAACAAGTGTACACAGGGAAAATTGGTATTGCCTAAGGCTACAGATGCCATAAATGGGGGAAAAACATAAATATCTCATCATCAGAAAATATTCTACCAAACTAAATATAATTGAGCTCCAGGGAATTTGCGTGTGAAGGCCCCAAATGCTTGCTTGTTGACTAAGCATCAAAAATATTTTCTCTTTATTTGCCAAATGAATTATGTAGATTTTACACAGACGGGGTTCTAAAGAAATGCATTTATGACTTTATTGCTCACATCACATTAAAAGCAAGGATGGTGCGCTTTTATTTGCCGAACTGCTTTATCCAGGGTCGCAGGGAGGCTGGAGCCCATCTCACCCGACTCTGGGCGAAGGTGTGGTAGACTTTGAAAAGCTCGCCACTCCATTGCAGGGCCAACACACACTTACATTTACGCCTAGGGGCAATATGTAACAACCAATACACCTATACATATACTGTCTTTGAACTGCGGGAGGAAACCAGAGTACCCAGAGAAAAGCCAAGCAAGCACAGGGAGGACATGCAAACTCCACACAGAAAAGGCACTGTCAGGCACAGATCTCAAATCCAAGACCTTCTTGCTGTGAGGTGGACATGCTAACTACTATGCCATGGTGCCACCCACAGTGTGACATATGCAAATCTTATTTTGATAATGTCCTTTATCGTTGCCCTGTAGATCTCAGAGGATCATAGATTTTTTTTTAAAATCATAGACGCAAAAAGAAGCATCATTTGTTCTAAATCATTATCACAACTAGTAAAAACTACAGAAGCCTATAGTAGGTATTCCACTAAAAACAAAGTCTTCCCCCAACCCTTCATTTGTTTTCTCCTCAATTTAAGTCAAAATTCAACTTCCTAACTCACCACCAAGCTCTTCCCTATTACAGAGCACCAAAGGAATTGAACATAATTTAAATGGTTGTCCCCTGTCCACGTGTGTCCATCACAAGAAGCACAATAAGGCGGCCACATCGCTGAATAGATGCTGACTGGCTGTTAAGTATAACTGACTTGCATGAGGATAGCCAGCAATATAAAAAAAACAGATTTATATTTAAAAAAGAATCTGAAACAAACACACACAAAACAAAACATGAATGTAAGCACGGAACATGAACTTGTTAGACGGATAATTGAACTCACAAGACAGGTGATACAAATGAACGCAGAAATCAGAGAGTAAAAGCCAGTAAAAAGAAAACTCAGTGGTAACCTTTCCTGCTTTTGCTTCAGACAGGGGAGATTTATTTTTTATTTTCTCCAGGGCTGAAAGTGATTTGACTCTTAATGGAGCCACGCTACTCTAATAACACCAGCCTCAGACATCTAAAAATAGAGATATCTATCGGGTGCTCTGCTTTTAGGCAGTGATCCTTATATTATGTATAACCACTAAGACATAGGTGTCACACTCCTGACCTGGAAGGCCTGCCTCCTCATTTTCTGTGGCCCGCAAAAGCTTTCAACGAATATGATTATCGTACATTCTTTGCATGGACCGTTACCATGAAACCTAATTCATCATCCATCCACTAGGTGGCAGCAGCCTATTTCAAGTAAACAGCTAGTCATTCATGACTCAAGAAAGATTGCATGCTAACTTGTCGCTGTAAAGCCCTTTTAGAATAGATGTTCAGTGATTATTCGGCCCTCGATCACCTTTAAATTTAGTGATGTGGCCCTCAGTGAAAATGAGGTTGACACCCCTGAGAGGTAAGGGTGAAGACTAACACATGCTTCCCCCAAAACACATGACACTAATGCACATGTTCTTGGGCACAAATGTTATTTATCCACATATCTGGATAATTCTGTGGCACCGTGCAAGAACCAGACAACCCACAATATGTTCATTTAAAGAAAAACAAGATGGGTTTTTGTTTTTCTAAAATTACATTTTATTAAAAAAAATAAAATAAAAAAAACTTGGAAATGGCATCTTTAACTAACACTGTTCTAATAATTTTATAGATTGTACTATGATGCCTAAGGCCTATAATAGTGCACTGAACACACGGTCAAGTGGACTGTATGGTTCTTGCATGGTACCACAGAATTTTAGTCTGATTGACAGATTGCATGCTAGATGCTAGAGATGAGTGAATACTATCGCTACTACCCAAAGAACAAGGCAAAGAACTAGCTGTGACAGTATTAAGATTCTAACTCACAATCTCCAACTGATAGGGCAGAGGGTTTTCTGCTGGACCACCCTGGAGCCGACAACGAGTCATGTTTTCATTCCTCCCACTGACACGTCATTGACAGGGGCTGTGGTGGCTCAGTGGTAGGGTGCTGGCTTACTGATCCGAAGGTCAGGGGTTCAAGCCCCACTATCACCAAGTTGTCACTGCTGCCCCCCCAGTGCAGCTAACTGGGTTATCAAAGGCCAGCCGTGTCTCTCACTGTCTGTGGTGAGAGCCTGTCATTCGTAAAAAGTAGGCCATTGGATTGCCGTCAGCGTGTGTCTGCCCTGCGATGGCCTGGCGAGCTGTCCAGGGTGTACTCTGCCCTCTCCCAGAGTCAGCTGAGATGGGTACCAGCCTCCCTGCGACCATAATTAGGATTAAGCGGCTCAGAAAACGAATGGCCATTTTTCTACACTGCAGTATTTTGTAGTAATTAGCTTGATCTTGGGCAATGGTGGATCAGAGGTTAAGCCTCTGCCAAATGATCCAAAGATCAGGGGTTCAAGCCCCAGTACTTGAGCAAGGCCCTTAACTCTTAATTGCTCAGTTGTATAATATATACCAAATGTAAGTTGCTCTGGATAAGGGCGTCTGCCAAATACCGTAAATGTAAAATGTAAATGTATATCTTCTGAAAGACCTCGATGGTCCTCCTATTGATAACCCTAATTCTATAGCTTCCACTAATATTATGAGCCATAATGTGCAACACTTTTCTCCATCTGAATAATAACACCCACTCAGTGTCTTTGCCTTCCATGTTGTTTCTGCATCTTTCTCTTTCCGAGTCATTTGGAGCGGCTGAGTGGATCTCACGCCCACCTCCACACTTGCAGCTCCCACCTCCGAAGTCATTTGCCAATCTCCCGCTCCCACTTCCTTCATTCGTGGCAGCACAAATGTGGCCAATTTCAACTCCCACACGTGTAAAGATGCCTGACCTTCTCTTCTTGCTGAGGCCAAAGCATGATTAATCTCTTGACAAGACAAACAGCTTCAGTTGGCCAAACGAGCAAATATAATTCTCCTTAGGAAGAGCATTTTCGACCCAGAATGCACCTGATGATGGACAAATGCTCTCCACATAAAAACAAATGAATCAGGGAAGAGGAGAAATAATGGAGTGGAATATCACTCACTTTTTTGTTGATGGTGAATAATCTGGCGTAATGCTTCATCTGATGTCTTCGGGGAGGGTCATTACTTATTCTTAGAAAAGATAACATCCGAGACTTTCTGTATGTCTGTTATTGAAGGCACAAGTACTGATGTATTTATCATAGAGGGGAAAAAAGCTTCTCGAAGAAGGATGAGTGTGTAAAAAGCAGAATGTGCAATGAGGGTATAAATTCAGTCTAAATGAAAAGATACAGTGAACCGACAGAGATACATATATCTATCAGACTATAAACAAGACCCTATAGGCATGCGGGATAAAACCAAGTTTCAAGTAAATAATAAAACATGTTGCGGTGTGCTGTTCCAAAAAAAAAAAATAAAAAATTACTGACGGGGTGGTGTGATGTGATCTGCCATAAAAATGATATGAAAGAGTTATGGTTCCCATGCTGAGGTTGATTTTACAATAACAGCAAAAAAGTAAAAAAAAACAAAAACTATTTTATTCCTTGTAGACAAATGCAATTTTAACTGTATTAATACACGGCACTGATAGTTGTGACCCTCCAGCACCAAACCAGTTGGAAGTCATCATTCACCAAACCGCTTAATCCTACTACGGTTGCTGGCAGGCTGAGGGCTATCACAGCCGACATTGGGAGAAGGCAAGGTACATCCTGAACAGCTCGCCAACACGCGCACACGACGATTACCACCCACAATCACACCTTGGGGCAATTTGGAACAACCAATTAGCCTTAAGTGCATGTCTTTGTATTGTGGGAGGAAACTGGAGTACCTGGAGGAAACCCACACAAGCACAGGGAAAACATGCAAACTCTGCAAACATGCAAACTCTCAGAAACACCCTAGTCTGAGACTCGAACCCAGGACCTTCTTGCTGTGAGGCGGATGTGCTAACCACTTCACTACCGTGCCGCTCGAGATGGAAGTTGCAGGGACGTATTTTTAGTTTTTAAAATTAAGAATAGAACGCAAAAATGTCTATATTTGAATCCGTATTGGTGGGTTTTTTTGTACAAATTCCTACTGTTCAATCATCATAATCTGCCTTTAATCAGAAAATCAATCATTGTAATTATTCATTTGTCCAACGACTTAATCCTACATGGGTCAGGAAGAGGCTGGAGCCTATCTCACCGGGCAAAGGCAGGGTACAGCTTGCCTATCTACTGCAGGGCAACACAGACACAACCATTCACATTCACACCTAGGGGCAATTTGGAACAGCCACTTAGCCTAATGTGCATATCTTTGGAGGGTGGGCGGAAACAGGGGTACCTGGAGGAAACCCACACAAGCAATGGTGGAGTAGTGGTTAGAGCATGCAAACTCCACCCAGAAACACCCCCGCCAAGCCCGGGACTCGAACCACAGACCTTCTTGCTGTGAGGCAGTCATATTAACCAATATGCCATTGTGGTGTGCGAGAGAGGAAATATAAATATCCTAAAAAAAAAAAAAAGCCAATAAATCATTGCAAAGTAAACATTGCATGACCCTCATGGATTCCCCACCATGTACTGTATTAATACTTACCTTCGTATTCCCACTATCAATTCAATTGATGTAACAGCACTTCATTTTCAAAGGAAGCCGAATAATGTTTTTTGCATACCCCTTAGAGTAAACAAACCTTTCCCTTCTACATGCAAGGCCACGAAAGCGGAGCCGGCTGCTGATTGGCTTGTTCACCTCCTCCTATTTCATACCTTTTTAGGTAAGCATAGCTAATCCACTCTATCTAAAAATACGGCCCTGTGACTTGCAAATGGTTTGGTGCTTTAGGGTCACATGAGTGAAAAGACTGTTCCAAAAGTTGGTGTTCAAATCAGGAAAAATGAGCAAGCGTAGGAATCTGAGTGACTTTGATAAGCGCTGCATTGTGATGCCGAAATGACTGGGGCTATTCATTGTTACAAAACAGTGGGACTTATGGGGTGTTCCTGGTATGTAGTGGTATGAACCTACCAAAAATGGTCCAAGGAAAGACAACCAGTAAACTAGCAAGAGTGTCATGGGTGCCCAAGGCTAAATGATGCATGTGGGGACTGAAGGCTAGTACGTCTGGTCTGATCCTACAGAAGAGCTAAAAATGTAGCATAAACTGCTGAAACTGTTAATGCTGGATATGACAGAAAGGAGTTTATGCTACATTTTTAGCTCTTCTGTAGGATCAGACCAGACGTACTACAGCAGCTCAAGATTACATGGTTATTGAACACATTGTTTAACCTGTTTATTATGAGCCTCAGATTAGGTCGAGAGTAAATCGTAGAAGTCCTTGTAAATGAGCCGTTACCATAGAAACAAGAGCATATTAGAAATATTGCAGTAATATAAACCTGTGATTGAAGCTATAGCTGACACACCTGTCAGAGCTATTCCTATAGAAAATGAACCAACACCTTCTGACCAATCAGATTCGAGAGCTCAAAATTAGTATAAAGACCCCCCAATATATACAAATATTTCCCTCTGATTATAGTGACATAGTGAATAATCTGTAGAATACAATTACAAATAGCTATTTCATAGACAGGCAGCGCGGTGGCATAGTGTTTAGCATGTCTGCCTCACAGATGTGGGGTTTGTATGTTCTCTCTGTCCTTGTGTGGGTTTCCTCCAGGTACTTCGGTTTCCTCCCACAGTCCAAAGACATGTACATTAGGCTAATTAAGCTCATTGGCTGTTCCAAATTGCCTCTAGATGTGAGAGTGTGTGTGTGTGTGTGTGTGTGTGTGTGTGTGTGTGTGTGTGTGTGTGTGTGTGTGTGTGTGTGTGTTGTTGTTCTGTGATGGTCTGGCGAACTGTTCAGGTTGTACCCTGCCTTCGCCCAGTGTCGGCTGAGATAGGCACCAATCTCCACGCGATCCTATTAGGATTAAGCGGTTCACAGCAAATGAGTGAGACTGAGTATTTCTGACAATTCAGCGGATATGTGTATCATATAACTGTTATTTCATCCGGTTCATTGACTATTAGGTCATTTTCAGTCTAATTCATGGAATAACTGTTAATTATAACAGAAGGTTTGTTTGGGGCCCTGCATGTGCCTGCAGATGACTCTTCACTTCTCAATTCTGGAACGAGAAGAATTTTGATGCTGTTCAATGCATTCAGTCGCTTTCATGAAAGAAAGCATTGCAGTGCAGATTGGGTGAAATCCATCATGGAGAAAATGTCGCTGTAATGTCACATGGCTCAGACTGCAATGCGATGTGTTGAAGACAAACTGGTTCGCAGCGGGAGATCAAAACCACCAGAAAAGGCTTTTATATTTGTATCCTCCCCTTCAGGTCCGGAAAAATACTACAGAACATGGCAGTGTTACCTCTTGGGTGTCACATGTACAACATTACAGCATTTGGCAGACGCTCTTATCCAGAGCGACTTACAATTATCATTTTTATACAACTAAGCAACTGAGGGTTAAGGGCCTTGCTCAAGGGCCCAACAGTGGCGATAGTGGGGATTGAACCGCTGACCTTCGGATCACTATCGAACACCCATCACCTTAACCACTAAGCCTGAGCTGAAAAACAATACATTTCATAATAATGAAGATAAAACTGAATTGTTAAACCTTGGTTGAATAATTTACAATAAGACCAGTGTTGGAATTGTGTGTAGTGTGGAGTATATTACGGAGCCCAACAGCTCAATAACGGGGACTGTTAAGGGTCAACATTCCACACAATCAAAGAATAACAATCAATAGAGTAAAAAATATGCTGTTATATATTATACATTTTATATATATTTATATATATATATACATACACACACATCTGGCTGGTCTGTGGCTAGGCAGATCTTTATAGAGCTGTAATGCCCTGTGTGTTCTGACACCTTTCTATCAAAACCAGCCTGAACAGTTTCAGCCGTTTGTGCTACAGCAGCTCTTCAGTGGGATCGGAGCAGACCTGTCATTTTGGAGACGAACAGATCCAGTCGTTTAGCCGTCACAATGTGGCTCCTGTTAAAGTCGCTCAGATCCTTACACTTCCTCAGTTTCTGTCATATAGGTATCGAATAAAAGTGGAGCTCACCATGAGATGTTTGTGAGCTGTGTTTCTTTTCCATGCATAATTTATTATTTTCCATAAAATCAGCAGCAGCATTCAGGGGAAAAAAAATACTGTTTTGTTTGCCAAAAAAACCAAAAAAAAAAAAAACCCTAAAAAAAGTTATTGATTCAAGAGGAGAAAATAAGGATTTAACAAAAAAAAAGGGACGCTATAAATATCAAGCAAAACATTTCCCATTTGGAGCAGTTTTAAAATATTAAGTAGCATTTTTCTGGTATTGCAGACGCCCAAGATCGACACACAGACCCCGAAGCACGAGAGCGTGATGTGGAACACATATGTACAAAGGTATGAAAAATCCGTTGGATGCATTACCATATTTTAGAAAGTATACAGATTCAATCTGCTATAAACAGTAAACAGTAAACAGTAGTGTGTTCCAATGAGTAGAAAAAAAGCGAGCGTTGCAATATGAGTTACATAAGAGTTCGATGGAAAGGTCACTCGAAGGTAAGATGCTCTATATTTCAGTCACGCAGGGATGAGCAATGAACGGAACTTAAACTGTATACATTCTTAGATATCATTTCCATTTAAGTTTGTACTCTGGGGCAAAGAAAAAGAAGACATGTTATTACACCAAACTTTTGATGGACGAGCTCTGAGAGAACATTCTATTCCACAAAAACATGATATTTTAAGCAAAATTAGTGATTTAGTGGCACTACTGAAAAAAAATGTGCATTATCTCTTGCTCTTGCACCAGTAAGTAAACAGTATTTGTACTCCCAAAGGCAACAATATTAAAAATGGTATATCCTGGTACAGTCTGAGTTTAATATTCACCCCTCCTTCTTTTTTTTCTTGTCATGTCAATTTTCCCAACTTTAAACATTTGATAAAAATGTACAGTAAAAGTACGACACAAATATTGGATGAAAAAGCTCGACGAGAAAATGCTAAAGGATTCATGCGATTTATCCTGCATGGACACTGAACACACCGAACCACGCCACAGTCCACCGCAACACGGACTTACCAGAGAGAGATACTTACCCAGGTCCCACAGAAATAGCGGATTGCATCTTGCATGCATAGCGCCCAAAGTCCCACCCACAGACCTGAGGTCAGGCCCCCTTCCGTATATGGTAAAGAACACTGGCACATGCCATTCGATTTGTCCTTATAAGGAAACACTCGTTTCGTTAAAAAATTTTAACATCCTTGTACCAAATAATTTTGCTTATCTAGAAAAAAATATTTAACATTAGCGAATGCCAAACAAGTACATTAGTGAGGAAATGGGCGTCCGCTCTCAAGACAAGAGGTGTGCACCTCAGGTTTGGTGGAAAAAAATTACACATTCATTCTTGAAAATAAAAATACATCCTCTATCTCACTCTCACACTCATTTGGCGAACTGCTTAATCCTACTATTAGGGTCACGGGAAGGCTGGAGCCTATCTCAGCCGACACTGGGAGAAGAGGGAGTACACCCTGCACAGCTCGCCAGACCATTACATGACAACATACACATAATCATTCACACTTACATCCACACCTAGGGGCAATTTGCTGTGACTGTGGGTGGAAACCGGAGTACCCGGAGGAAACCCACACAAGCCACTACGCCACCTGACTTAGTATCTACTAAATAAATACAGAGTGACCCAGTAAAACCTCCCACATTTCAAAGGTAAAAAAAAAAAAATGTTAAAGATAATTAAATTATTATTTACACACATGAAACTTCATTTAGACTTCATCATGGGTCCGCACAACACTTCGCCTCAATGTTTCAGTATCCTCAGGTGTATGAGCGCTCAGGTCGACCAGGTGATTTTCTTTTTAAAGGTGAGCCTGCTGCTCTGAAATTCTTCTCCTCTCTCGCTAAGTTTCAAATGTGCAAATAATAATTTGATTCTCTTTAACGATTTTTTTAAATTTACCATTTGAATTTGGAAGGTCTTTTTGGGTCATCCTGTATCCCATGAAAATTTTTGATTTCTTCAACATATTGGAACATGCAAACATTTCAGCCTCTTTAAAGCAGCGCCTACAAAGGTGATGTACCTGAACAACCCGAAAAGGAAACAGGAAATTTTTTATCATTTATTCAACAAGAATATTAATACATGCAACATTATTCTGTGACGGAACTACGCCCTTAACCTCAGAAGCTAATATTACCCCTTCTGCAGAAACTTCTTGTTGGTATTTTGCATAATTGTCCACCAGTCTCTGACATCTGCTTGCTTTACTGTTTGACCACTCTACCATGCAAAATGCCTTTAGATGAAAGATGTTTCAGGGTTTTCTTGCATGCATTGCCCTTTATAAATCCCCCCAAATGTAAAAATTCAATGAGGTTTAAATCCGGGCTTTGACTACTTTCCATATCTTGCTATTCTTCCTGGTGAGCCATTTCTTGGTGGATTTGCTAGTGTGTTTAAGATTATCTTGTTTAAAGGTCCACCTCTGGTTTAACTCCTTACCTCAAATTAGCATCAAATACTTTTTTCTATGATGCAGAATTTATAGTTGAATCAGTGACTGCAAGTTGTCCAGTCCCCGAGGCAGCAAAGCAAGTCCAAATCATAACATTCTACCATCATACAATATTTCACAGCTGGTATGAGGTTCTTTTCTTGTTCACACGTGTCCTGTGACTATAGGCAAACAACTCTACCAATGATTTGGCTGTCCAGACCACATTATTCCAAAATGTCTGATGCTTGCCTATTTGACACAGGAAAACTGTAGTTTTGCTATAATGTTCTTTTTAAACAGCTAAGTATTTTTCTGAGCACCGATCTCCTTCTGACTGTAGACCTATACACTTTCATACCAACAGATCTTATACTGAAATGGCGTTTTGGACACTTTATTTGGCATCAGACAGTCTGCTCCTGGGCAGACAGTCCTGGAAACATGTGTTTTTTCAGTTGTTTGAAATTTCAGTCAATTTCAGATGATTTTTCTTACAGTGGTATGATTTAATTTTGAATAATGTATAAATCTTTCCCTATCCAGACTCAGAGGCATCCACAACCCTTATTCTGAAAGCCATAGAGAGCTCTTTAGATCTTGGCCTGATGACGTCCCACACTTTAATGGCAAAGAGAACACCAGTCTCTAGATATCAGGTTTAAATAAGTCAGGTTCCACCTGCAGGAGGTTCTAGTCGATAACACCGAATCCAGAATACCTGATTGACACGTTGTCGTGTGAGTGTCATTCGTGCCGAACGGCATACACAGAGGGAAAGAGGCGGCCTCAATCACAAAACTGAGAAGGTGTTTAATAAACAACTGAAGTAAACTGACAGGTAAACAAACAGAAAACACAACACTGGCTGGGGATTATACAAAATAAAATTGATCACAGTATAACTTAGGCTGACAAACAAACAGGCAGGAAAGACGCTAATACCTAATACGAGGCACGGCAAACTAAGTCCTTAAATATGTGGCAAACAAACCGAGTCAAAATTATTATTAAATCCCGGTCGAGTCTTCTTTTGCTGCGCTGACGCCACCACCACCACATTGTGTGCGGGGAGTTGTAGTCCCGCTGGCCGCCAACCAGGAGGTGTCCATGTGCGCTGCGAGGTAGATGTGCTTACCACCACACCTTCGTGCCACAGTGTCACCAATCTTTACAAATGAAATTGATTTAATACTCACTCACTCACTCACTCACTCACTCACTCATTTGCTGAAACACTTAATCCTATTTCTAGGGTCATGGGGAGGCTGTTCCTATCCCAGCTGACACTGGGCCAAGGCAGGGTAAACCCTGAACAGCTTGCAGGGCAACACACGCTTAACCATTCATACTCCCACCCACACCAACGGTCGATTTGGAACAGCCAATTAGCCTGATGTGCATGTCTTTGGACTGTAGAAAGAAAACGGAGTACCCAGAGGAAACCACTCAAGACTCGAACCCTGGACCTTCCTACTGAGGGGAGGACGTGCTAACCACTACATCACCATGCTGCCTGATTTAATACCCTTTTTTAAAAAATAATATTTTGTAATGGAAAAAGTCAAATGAAGCCATCAAACACTGATAAGTGATCAACAACAAAGGTTTTATACCCCGAACACCACACCCAGGGAAATAAAACCCCCAGTCGATTCCAAGTGCTTTGAAACACAAGAAACAGGTTGAAATGTTCCACTTCATAATGAAGTTGCTTGTCATGTACGCGCTTTGAGGTTTGCTTTAAACCGTGCTCATAGGCTCAAAGCTTTGATGAGGACAAAGTAATCATAATGATTTCATTAAAAAAAAAAAGAACATCAAATATACAATACATAGTAACCACAATCTCCGAAAGGTTTGCTCTTTTAATACGAGACCTCGAGTTAGAATGTTAACATTTTTAAATGATGAAGTAAAAAACAAATTGCACCAATTTAAATTCCATATTAATATTAAACGCAGTGTGTTCTCTAAAATGATGCAACTGTTATTACTTAACACATAATTAAACCAACTGAAACAATGATGTAACCAATTTAGCCGAGCTGATTCTGCTCCAAATATTAAACACATTCCTCTACTGCAGTTTGTCCTGCTAATCGCCTGCTATAGCAATCTTTGACAGTATCTACTTGGCAATGCCCCATAAATGCTGTTGCCACATGGCACAGACAAAGAAAATCCATACACAAGGTGGTGATCTTATTTGGCAAATGACATCAGTTCAGAGCATCGCTGCAAGCTAGATGGTGAAATGTACTGAATTTAATTTTGTGGAGGATTGTGCCAGCTAATCATCTAGAGGAGGAGGAGGAGGAGGAGGAGGTGTATGAATAGCAATATGCTGATCCTGACTGCGGCCGGCACGCTGGCGGAGTGGTTAGCACATCCGTCTGATAGCAAGAAGGTGATGGGTTCAAGTCCCAGGCTCAGAGTCTCTATGTGGAGTTTGCATGGGTTTCCACTGGGTACTCAGGTTTCCTCCAACAGTCCAAAGACATGCATATTAGGATAATTGACTGTTCCAAATTGCCCCTAGGTGTGAGAGTGAGTGGAAATGGCTGTGTGTGTTTGCCCTGCGATGGTCTGGCACGGTCTGGATGGTGCATCCTGCCTTCACTCAGAGTCGGCTGAGATAGGCTCCGGCCTCTCTGCAACCGAATCGGATTAAGCAGTTCGGCAAATGAGGGAGTGAGAAAGTGATTAATAAGCTGAATTTATTAAGCTGCAATAAGCAAAGCACGTCCGCCTTACAGCAAAAGAAGGTTCTGGGTTCGAGTCCCAAAGTTCAGGCGTTTCTGTATGGAGTTTGCATGTTCACCCTGTGCTGGCATGGGTTTCCTCTGGGTACTCCAGTTTCCTCCGACAGTCCAAAAGACATGCAGATAAGGCTAATTGGCTGTTCCAAGTTGGCAATAGGTGTGAGTGAGTGTGAATGATCATCTGCGTGTGGTCAGGCGAGCTGTTCAGGTTGTACTCTGCCTTCATCCCGTGCCGGCTGAGATAGGCACTCTCATGAGATGCAACTCTCATCTCCCCGTGAGATTAGGGTCGCGGGGAGGCTGGCACCCATCTCAGCCAACACTGGGCGAAGGCGGGGTACACCCTGAACTGAATTCAGAACAGCCAATTAGCCAACTGTGCATGTTTTTGGAGTGTGGGAGGAAACCGGAGTACCCAGAGGAAACCCATGCAAGCACCGGGAGAACAAGCAAACTCCTCACAGAAACGCCCCCGACGAGCCCGGGAATCGTACGCGGGCCCTTCTTGCTGTGAGACGGACGTGCTAACCACTGCGCCACCGTGCCGCCCCACAGTGGCGATTCATCAGTGATATTAACTGCAGAAAGAACATCATCCTGTTCTATAATGTTGATTTCTCAGTCATGGCTCCGTGACATGTCTGTTACAAGCTTTTACACGATGGTCAAAACCACAAGTCAGTCGCAGCTCAAAATGGCATCCCTGGCAACCACATCCACTGTTCCTAATCAAATGACCTCCCCCCTCCCCCTGCAGATGTTAGGTAACTGAATTGAATGTCATGAATCACTACTCTTCTTGAACAGGCAGCTTACAAAAGTCAGACTGCTCACCTTGGAGCGAAAGGGCAACAGCCTTTGTTAATTTTTAATACGTACGGAAACAGTAATTATGTCTCTCTCATAGGAGCTGGAAATTGACATGCTCTGGAGAAGCAGTGAGTAATTATATTCGTGAAGAGCAGGGATACCAGATACTTCTGTCTGACTGGGGACCATTACATATTATTATAGTAACACTGCAACCCAGGATTATACTTCAACAATGCAACACACACTCACTCATTCGCTGAACCGCTTAATCCTACCAGGGGAAGCTGGAGCCTATCTCAGCCGACACTGGGTGAAGGCAGGGTACACCCTGAACAGCTCACCAGGCCACTGCAGGACAAACACATACACAACCATTCACACACACACACACACACACACACACATAGGGGCAATTTGGAACAGCCAGTTAGCCTAATGTGCATGTATTTGGACTGTCGGAGGAAACGAGATTTCCTGGTGGAAACCCACGCAAGCACGGAGAGAACCTGGGAGTCGAACCCAGAACCTTCTTGCTGTGAGGCGGACGTGCTAACCACTGCACCACCGTGCTGATTTAGGCTGACTTGGGTTTTTAAAATATAAGTATAAGCAGCTAGGTTTCCTTCAAGGCAGTTTTTATTCTGGCGACCAGCCAACGTCTTTAAAATGTCTCCGACTACTCTAATCCCTGTCGCCACAGTTGGTCCCCAATAAATCCCCCACTACACTTAACCCTCCAGTCATTAACCTGCTCTGAAAACAAAACTGGGTTCTTTAGTTACCAGACTCAGAATTCAGGAGCATGTAGATCCCCATATGTCACAGCCTTGCATGTGGGCCTCGCCAGTGTCCCGACTCTTATAATTAAACATTAAACCTGTAATGCATTCTCATTCATCTAAATGAGGAAGGGCTCAGATCTAAAGCTTTGCAAATGGAGCCCCAGGAGAGACAGCGCTGACCCTTTGAAGCAATAATTACTGTTTCTATCAGATAGGAATGGAGAACACAACCGAACTGGAGAAGAAGAAAATATAGGCAGGGTAGAACGGAGGTCTTCGTTACTGTCAGTAACTTATCTAGCATTCAGTGACATTTCAAATCCCATAAGCCAGATTAAAGGAGGACGGTATCATCTGGACATAATTATTCTGTTCCAGTTCAAAGTGCTTTTCAATCCAAGACAGGAACCTCAAACTCTAAAATGAAGCAGCATGAAGAGAAGGTGGGGCAGCACAGTGGAGTAGTGATTAGCACATCTGCCTCACAGCAAGAAGGTCCTGGGTTTAAGTCCCAGGCTCAGGTGTTCCTGTGTGGAGCTTGCATGTTCTCCTTATGCTTGTATTGGTTTCCTCCTGGTACTCTGGTTTCCTCCCACTGTCCAAGACATGCACATTAGGCTAATTGGCAATTCCAAATTGCCCCTAGGTGTGAGTGTGTTCTGTGAATGGTTGTGTGTGTGTTGCCCTGTGATGGTCTGGCGAGCTGTTCAGGGTGTACCCACCTTCGCCCAGTGTCGGCTGAGATAGGCTTCTGCCCCCCCGCGACCCTGATTAGGATTAAGCGGTTCGGCAAATGAGTGATCGGAAAATAGTAATATTTATATTTTAAGAAATAGCGTGCTTAAGACTTTTGCACAGTCTTGTACACGGAAGAAACTGGAAATGTATTTGAAACCGCGGTGATTAACTGCGTTTTGTTCTTTTTTTAATTTTACGTTGACGCGACTCTCAGCCAGAAATCTCTCCCTGATGCGATGCTAGAAATGTAGAAGGGTATAAGTCTGCAGGAAGCGGATGGTCGGCAGCACACTAGGGAGTATATGACACATTGCAGCTTGAGACATACTAGATCAGTCACTTATCTGTCACTTAGTGCAGGCTCTAATAAAGTGCTGCACAGCATTGAAAGAAGACGCTGCAGCAAAGAGAACCACTTCACAGTATATGCCTAACCACCGAACGTCCTCCTTTCATAGAGCACCATTCCCAACTGGACCCTGAATAAAAACTACCTCTTGGTTGTTTAAAAAAAATAAAATAAATAAAAGTTAAGGTACTCGGATTCCTTAAAATCCGAAATCACTCATTCATTCACTACCCCTACACTCTATCTAGGGATTTAAATGCTAAGGATGTCACTATTCGGTGCCATTTATTATGTAATGCTGTTCCACAATTAAAACGTGAGGGGTCAGTTTAATTTACTCAGTTAAATTTAAGGCTTTAAAACAATTAGGCGTTACGATGGTGTAGGGGTTAGCATGTCCGCCTCACAGCAAGAAGGTCCTGGGTTCGAGTCCTGGGCTCGTCAAGGGCGTTTCTGTGTGGAGTTGTGTGTGGCATGTTCTCCAGGTGCTTGCATGGGTTTCCTCCGACAGTCCATAGACATGCACATTAGGCTAACAGGCTGTGTCAGATTGCCCCTACGTGAGACTTTGTGGATTTCACAAAAGTTTCTTTAAATTTCTGCATGTATCTTAAAATTAATTCATTTATTCGCTGAACCGCTTAACTCTACTAGGGTCGCGGGGAGTCTGGAGCCTATCGCAGCCGACACTGGGTGATTGCCACAGATCGCAATTTGGAACATCCAGTTAGCCCAATGTGCATGTCTTTGGACTGTCAGAGGAAACCGGAGTACCCCTGAGGAAACCCACGCATGCAGGGGGTTAATTCTACTACGGTCTGGAGCCTATCTCAGCCGACACTGGGTGAAGGGGGGGTGCACCCTGAACAACTCACCAAACCACTGCATTGGCCAACACACACACACAACCATTCACACATCCACACCTGGGGCAATTTGGAACAGCCAGTTAGCCTAATGTGGATGTCGGAGGAAACAGTGTAGTAATGCGTCACACTATAAATGACTTAAAACAGAAAATCCCGACTCCTTATGCATAAATTTCACACACCCCGGAACACGAGTTTGATTTGAACATCATTTCAGAAATGAAGAGGATTTTTACACGAATACCATATTTCTTGTGTAAGTGCTCGTGTGAATGATTTAGAAATAAATGTGTTTATTTCCGTTTGATAAATGAGGCCTTAAGTGCTCGATCTCAGAGAATTCTAACCTGCAGACTTTGTTGTTACGGATCACAATTCACCGTTCAGACCAAACTTAATGGGCTCACGCGAATCAACACCTTCGGCAGGAGAATCATTAAAAACATTGGCGTGCTACATTAAAGCTGTTTTTACTCTTCTGATAATCTGGTAGTAATGTGGTTTTGAAGAAAAGGGGGACATGTGTATGCCACTGTCATTAGAGTTGCCTTGTTTTTTTGTGTCCCCCCCCCCCCCTTCATTATACTGTCTAACTCCCTAAGCCTCAATTATTTCCTGCTCATCCTTCTAAGCTGCCTAATTAAAAGACTGCTCATTCTGCATTAATAGTGCTATAGTTATTTATTTGTTTATTTATTTTTATTTCGAATGGTTCAGCTTGCCTTGAATTTCAATGTCTGCTTTATTGGACAAAAATACCATGTCAGAATGTTCTGGTCGCTGCGTCTGCATTCCACACGGGCCTATTCATTCTAAATAATGATACTGTTATTTGCATACTGCATAACATTTGCGAGGTTGACCTTGTTAAGTAATTTGCAAAAAGTTTAAAAGCACATTAAAATATTAAGAATGAGCTGCCATTATGGTTGAACGTCATCTCACTTACTCATTTGTGAAACTGTATAATCCTACCAGGGTCGCAGGGAGGCTCGAGCCTATCTCAGCCGACATTGAGCTAAAGCGGGGAACACTGTGAACAGCTCGTCAGACCGATACAGAGGCAACACACATACAACCCCTCGTGCACACATCCAAATTATTATACAGGGCAACACACACACACACACACAACCATTCACAATCACACTCACACCTAGAGGCGATTTGGAACAGCCATTTAGCCTGACGTGCATGTCTTTGGAAACCGGAGTACCAGGAGGAAACCCACCCAAGCACAGGAGGAACATGCACACGGGAACTCCACACGGGAACGCCTGAAACCCGAGACCTTCTTGCTGTGAGGAGGACGTGTTAACCACTGCGCCACCACGCCGCCTCCTATTGTTGATCTTTTGAGAGTTAAATACATCAAGTTTCTCTCTTTCTGTTTGCTCGGAGTGCAGTATTTTCTCTGATAGTTATTCAGATAGCAAGAAATAGACTTTTCAACAAACTAACAACAACAACCAAAAAGAAATTGTTGAAAGGGTAAAAAAAAAAAAACAGAAAAACAACCTAATTAAATTATTGAGTCTTTGGTAATGGTCTGCACTGCTACAAGCAAACTTTAGACACGATGACTTTAAACACACAGAAAATATATAAACATAACAAAGAGGCCCCGAGTGGCGCATCGACAAGATCGCAGGTTTGAATCCAGGTTGATGCCGCAGCCGGGGGTCCATGGGAGCTAAATGGCTGAGGAAGGGATCGCATACGCTCACTTCCCTGTCACTCACAGTGATCACCAGCCAATCATGGGTGTCTGTGAACTCATTCGTACAAAAGGGGTGGATAGGATTGTGTTAGGCCCCCATATACGCATGTACGTTTGTAAAGATGTGGGTGGCAGCATCAGGTGTCATGGAGGAGGCGTGTGCATGCTTACACCCCAACCTTTGTTGTTGGTGGTCGTATGTGATAGGGTGGCAACACTTGACGGGTGGGATTTGGATATGACTAAATTAGGGGAGGAAAAAAAAACTAAATACAAAACAAATAAAGGGCATGTAATGAATACAATTTCTTTAAAAAAGCAACGTGTTCATTCAATAAAAAAACACTGAGCAATATCAGGATTTATACTCCGATAAAAATAATAGTACCTCACATCCTCAAGTTTGAGCTCCTCTGATCATAATTTTATGGAAGCATCTTTGGAACAAGCAAGAAGTGACTTACCTAAGACGCCGACCCGGAAGTTGAGCGTGATGACGATGACATTGCCGTAGCTGGCCAACACGCTGCCGTCAATCATGTTCCCTGTGCCCTCCATGTAGGAGCCTCCATGAATGTAGACCATCACAGGTTTGGCACCAGTGTCTCGGATGTCTGCAAGAGTGGCCATGGTTAAACCTGCTTTCTCAGCCTTAACACACCCACACACAAACACACAAAATCTCAGCATTCGACCCTCCCAGATACCAACCACACTTACACGGCTGCCTGATCTGCCTCTCTGATAACGATAATAGCACAGAGTTATGAGCAGATGAAGCCATACAGTATGGCAGGTCAGAATTTAATGACTTGCTCTGTCAAGGCATACTGTTGCCGCCTCCGTGATGCGATGGCGTTCAAATTTTAACGCATACTCTATATCTTATTATCGCTGTAGTAGAAGAACATGGAGGTGCATGCCCCAGTAGGGAAGTGAAAACATTTTCCCAGTCATGGAATAAGATGTGATTATCGGCTGCCGTGCAAGCGCTGTCGGGGGGGTGGGTGGGGGTATCTGTGCTTGCTTTGATTCATCTTCATGTCTAGAAATTGAACAATTATTTCTCCATGTAGCTTAGCATAGCATATAATGCTCTAAAGGGACTGTTGAGCTTTTAATGAAATTCTATTGTGGCAGTAAGAAGAAGAAGAAGAAGAAGAAGAAGAAGAAGAAGAAGAAGCTAAATCCACAGGCAGCCATGGTTGAAAAGGGCTGAAGGGCGCTGTTTTGACAGACGTGATTCTCTCTTTGTCTCTCTCTTAGGTCTGGTGGTTGTTTGGCTCTGAGTGCTTGCAGAGAGCTACCGAGCTCACAGTCAAACAATTATATGGTATTTGTGGTTACCATGGCTACTAGAGACGGAAAATTCGAAATCCTAGAGAAAAAAAAAAATTGTAAATGACAAATGGCGCGCTGGCTTCATCCTCCTGCAGACTAGAAGGCTCTTCGAATTGCATTCACGCCTATTTATGTACGTGCAAACGGTCATGCCTAATTAGCAGCACTGTGAGATGAATGTCTTTTGTAGGTGATTGTTTTTTCTTTTCTTCTGACTGCCTGTGCATTAGGACTTGTGTGACTTATCTGGTATCTGAGAGAGCTGTGATAAGGTATGGGTTTAATGCTAGCAATTCTAGGCTAACACGTATCTCATATAAGAGGGGGGGGGGGGGGGTGAGAGGAGAGAGAGAGAGAGAGAGAGAGAGAGAGAGAGAGAGAGAGAGCGAGAGAAAAGAAGCAAGACAGAAGAGAGACAGTCTGAAAATGTGAGGTATAAACACACAGA
>JBCNYH010000016.1:12923972-12941844 GCA_039654325.1 Tandanus tandanus | reverse complement strand
CACACACACACACACACACACACACACACACACACACACACACACACACACAGACACACAGACACACACACACACACAGCTGAATGTTCCTGTAATTACCAGCAGGCTGATTTAAAATGGCAGGTGGCTGTTGCTGGTGAGTTGAAAGTCGTTCATCACAGTAGCGAGGGGATGAGGGTGATATGATTTCTCTCGGTGTAGTGCGTTAAACGTCTTTACCTGACAAACCTATGCCTTGCTAATACGCCTTGTGATCACTCAAAGATATTTATTAAATTGACAAGTAGCTAGTTTTTACTTCATCGTGGACTCAAAATTCTACAACTAGATACTTTTTCTCCTTGCTAAAACATTTTTACAAATAACAATAGACATGTAATTGTACAAAGCTTGAATTCACATTCACATCAGAGGCATAGTACTTATAATATTATAATAATACTAATTACTAAAGTACTAATAATATATACTTATACATAATAAATTCAAATTCAAATTCAAATTTTATTTGTCACATACAAATTATACACAGTACAATATGTAGTGAAATACACGTCTGTCTCACAGCAAGAAGGCCCTGCTTTTAAAGTCCTGGGCTTTTAAAGTACATTCCTGTGTGCGGTTTTCATGTTTCCCCACGCTTGCATGGGTTCCCTTTGGGTAGTCAGGTTTCCTCCCACAATCCAAAGACATGGACATTAGGTTAATTGGCTTTTCCAAACTGCCCCCAAGTGTGAGTGTGAATGGTTGTGTTTGTGTTGGCTCTGGGATGGTCTGGCAAGCTGTTCAGGGTGTAACCCGCTTTCACCCAGTGTTGGCTGAGATAGGCTCCATCCTCCCTGCTACCCTAGAGGATTAAGCGGTTGTAGGCGAATGAATGAGTGAATTCCCATTCAAATGTCTTCACGTACATTTTTTGTTATTATATGTATTTTTTTGGGTTAAATTTATCTTGAAATCAAGTAATCCATTGTTATTTGTAGATTGTTGCATTCAGGGGATGAATGGAACAGAAGTTATCTGTTGTCATTTTCCCGAGTGTACAGCGCTTTTCCAGCTCTCAAGGACATGCAACAAAGTCAATAAAAAGGAGGACAGGTTAGACTGAATTGCACATCACATCTTTTAGGAATTATAATAATAATAATAATAATGACAATAATGATAATAATAATAATAATAATGTTATGTTTTGTCCCCGGTTTGTGTGTTTGTATTTTTAGCAGGATTACGCAAAAAGTCATGGGAAGATTTTCATCAAATTTCTACCAGAGGTGGGGCTTTGGACAAGTAACACTCCATCAGAATTTAGAAATGAACCAGGCCAAATTCTGGATCCAGGAATTTTTTAACAATGTGAGATAGTTAATATTACCCAAATTATAGTTGAATTTGTATGATTTTAGACTCAGAAATATTTTATTAAATTTCAGTGAGTAAAATTAAAATTTTTAATGGGATTCCATTATTGTGCATTGTTATGATAAGGCTAAAAAGTTACCAATTCTACTTCTTATACTACTTATAGTAAAATGAAATGCAAGACTTCCAAATTCTCCTGTTACACATGAATATATGTTTATTTTCATCATGGGGTGGTCTTTACTTCCATTTTTGAAGTTGCACTCTGCTAAAAACTGTTTAATAGTTTGCACTGGACTGTTTGAAAAGGCCACAATTTGTAGTCCGTTTCAGTCTTGCGAGAGAGTGCGAAATCGCAAGAGGATGTGAATTCATCAGTTCATTTAAGGCAAGGTAACAGCAAAAATAACAGTATACAGATATAAAATACATAAATTTAACAAATCAGATATTAACTAGTGAAGTTCTGAAAAAAAAAAATACAACTAGACATAACTGCATATAATAAGAGCTTACGTTTACATACATCAGACAAGCGTGCACCCCAGTATAGGAACGAATGGTATGTCCCGCCATTCAACTATATGCTGATTACTTCCGTATTTACCGCCACATACATGGCAATCGCTAGCTACTTTTGCTCTGCATTGTCACAACCCCAGCCGTGCAGATTTATTACTTGTTTTTTTCTTTTTCTTTTTTTTTACAAAGAAACTTATAATAGCAATAAGGCGTTTTATGTGTAAACCCATATACGATGTATGCAAGCTTTTATTAAGTTTGGGTTTCATTATTCTTTTTTCTTTCTTTTTTTTCAAAACAATTAAAAAATTTCCCGTATTCAAATCATATTAGGTAAAAACTTACAGTTAAACCTTTTCGAATATTCATAATAATTCATAATGATAAGTATGATATCTATTTAAATTATCAATCCAATTAGAAACACACTAAAGTTGAAGTTCTGCTATTCATCCTTTTATCAGATTTATAGTATGTTTAGACAATTTGTGTATTGTTGTAACTATTTAAATTTTTTTCCTCTAATCCAAATATATTATGGGATTCAGATGAAACATAGGGGGGTTTCAGTCTGCGTATTCACATGATACAGTATCACTGATCATCTGTATGAAGCTACAGTCAGGGCCAGAAAGTAATCAGTCCTGTCTTCGGATCTTCGCTCCTTTATCTCATGGTAAGGTTGAGCGTAATGTGTTTTATGACCACTGGTGGCGCTGTTGCTAATGTAATAACTAAGTAACTTTATTAATTTATTAGTTGTGACAGTGTTGTGATATGACAGATGGAATGGCAGGATTGAACAAAAACACATTTATAACAACACGTCTTTGCATTTTCCATGCCAAAAATAAATAAATAAACATATAATATTAGCATTATTAGCATTATTTTTGTATAACTGGTTGTAAGTGATGCATTTAAAAATCTGAGATGTCTCAAGCTCAGGAACTGTGTGTGTGTGTGTGTGTGTGTGTGTGTGTGTGTGTGTGTGTGTGTGTGTGTGTGCGCGCGCTCGCGTGTGTGCATTGCAGTAGTTCTGTGTGAGTGCTAGTGAGTGAAGATGATGCTAACTCTAATCACGTCAACTGAACATTAGAGTGTGGGAGTCTCAGGCTCAGGGGAATCACTGAGAAACGCATCATCAAAAAGAGAGAGAGAGAGAGAGAGAGAGAGAGAGAGAGAGAGAGAGCGAGAGAGGAGAGTGAGAGATGGACAATGCATGGAGTGAGGAGAACGGATGAAAAGATGAATGACGCCCTGTACTGGTGAAGAATGGGACATTAAGACAATTAAAAGCGGACAGATTGCAAGAGAACAAATAAATATGACAGAGAGAAGAGTGAGATCGAAAATAAAAGTACTGAGTGAAATAGGAAGAGTGATTAGTCATGTCAGTGTCATCAGAAGCCTCTTTTGTTAATTCAAACCAAGAGGATTTGAAGTTTTATTTCAATTATATTCATTAAAACACCTGACTGGTTAAAACTGGATACTTTCATTCCCCCAGCACCTGATAATATATCATTCTCAACTAATAATTACTAAAATACTGAGATAACCTTAAAATAAGACACATCTGCAACATGGTACTGCATTTTCAAACAAAGTATGCACTGAAAAGGGAGAAAGGCATCGGGAAACATACAGTAAACACATTTCTGTTTCATGCATTCATTATTTAAAAAGAAAAGGAAAAAGAAAATATGACCGGGATATAATCTCTGGGGCCTGTTTCATAGATATGGAGTAATATATCATATGTAGAGGATGAGGGTCCTATTATAGAAGGCGATCACACACACACACACACACACACACACACACACACACACACACACACACACACACACACTATGGGAACAGCTATGGGGAAAATTCGGAGAGCATTTTTAATAGGGAGGCCCATTAAAAGTAGTCTCTCATTTTTTTTTATACATATGCAATAAATGTTCTTCACCCTTAACTCCAAATGCACGCATTAAAAAACCTCAAACATCAGATATTACACCCATTTCTAGACTTTAATTTTTCATTTCGTACAACAGTGAAGGACCAAAATATGATTCCTAATCCAAAAACCTCCACAATTCTTCAGGAAGCTGCTTCCCGATGCACTTTTCCCTGAAACACCGAATCTGAGCAGTGCTGGACGGCCTGTTTGGCTTCCTCCTCCCTTTTTTTGGTCTTCCCGCTCTCTGTGCCTACTCTGTTCTGATTGGTGGCCTTTCTGAAGTGGGTCGCTTTTCCTTTCAGTATGTTGGAAGGCAGACCCGAATGAGTAGAGATACTGCTGTGCATGGGAGGAGTGGAGGAAGACCAGCTAATCACACGGCACAGAACGCTGTCACGCAGGTGTGCCAAACAAAAAAATTAATAAAAAAAAAAAATAATAATAATAATAATAATAATTGGCGATAACCTTGTTTACGGCCAGCTCAAACACCCCAGAAGGAAAACTTTCAATATTCAATAAGGCAATTTCAACTTGTCTTAACTAATCTGTGACTACATCTGTCGTTTTATACTGGGCCGACGCCCTTATCCAGAGCAACTTACATTTATTATTCTTTTTAAACAACTCAGCAATTTAGGATTCAGGGCATTGCTCAAGGACACAACAGTGGCAGCATGGTGGTACTGGGGATTGAACCCTCCTTTTGGATCACTAACACTGGAGCCTTGACCACTGAGCCACCACTGCCCACGTACATTTTAATCATATTTATACAAGTGAGACGTTGAGGACTAAGGGCCTTGCTCAAGGGCCCAAAGGCAGCTGCAGCAGCAACAGCTTGGTGGTATTAGGCCTTGAACCCCCAACCTCCTGATCAGTAACCCAGAGCCTTAACCACCAAGCCACCATTGCCCACACTGGTAACACTGCAGACACTGATGATAATATAGAATTCAGATTATTCTGTAGACACATCAACAAAGATGAGGCTATGGCCCCCACGATTACACTTTGCCATTTTGTAATTAGTGAATCCACAAGTGGTGTAAGTCATCCCCGAGCTCGCAGTGCTGTCACTCAGCCCTCATAAATCTCACTGGCCCACTTTGCATGGTGTCAGCAGTGTCACTCCATAGGAGAAGAATGGCACTGTGTGAGCAATGAGTGTCGCTGACAATGGGGGATCTGGTTAACAAGAGTTGATTTTGACGGAAAGCAGGCAGCTACCGTCAATGTGAATTACGTCACACGTGACGCAAATTGCACCTCCATGAGCACAGAGTCAGTGTACATTCCTCAACCAAGTCGCATGACATGGATATTGAGAAATAATTTGTACAGAGCCATGACTGATGATTCTTCTGCATGTCTTGTCTTAGATATTGACATTGCGGCCCCTGAACAAGATTGTTGGGAGAAAGTGACCTTTGAAGAAGACGACTTCTCCGGGCTGTGGCTGTGGCGTTTGTGCATGAAATATAATGTTGATAAGTGCACAGGCAGGTGGTTTGATGTGCTCTTTTGAAGCCTGGCCTTTGGTAACAGAGGGGAGCTGGTGCTGAAAAGAGGGTGGAATGAAAAAAAGAAGGGAAGAAAGACACATAGTAGAAACTACCTCTTCTCACACTCAATTCACTCTTCTTTTATTTTTTGATTTTGCTATACTGTATTAATCCCGCAAGGGAAATTATTGCCTCTGCATTTAACCCATCCACAGTGAGCACACACACACACACACACACACACACACACACACATTTCGGCGCCCGGAGAGCAGTTGGGGGTTCGGTGCGTTGCTCAAGGGCACTTTAGCCATGAAGGAGGAGGAAGGGAAGGTACAGCTCACTCCCCCACCGCCACACATTTTCCTGCTGGTTCGGGAATCAAACCAGCGACCTTTTCATCCCTAAGCCGCTTCTCTAACCTTTAGCCTACAGCTGCCCCCTCGGTTTCAACAATACAAATACCACAAACACATCTGTACTGCCAACATATCACCTTAAAACCAATGAAACTTTTGCATTATGGGTGGAAAATAAGAATTCATTAATTTTTCGAAACATTTTATCCTTTATTAGGGTCACGTGAAGGCTGGGGCCTATCCCAGCTGACTCCGGAAAGAAGGCGAAGGCGGGGTACACCCTGAACAACTCGCCAGTCCATTGAAAGGCCAACATACACACACACCACCATGCACACTCACATCCACACATGGGGCAATTTGGAACATCCAGTTAGCCTAATGTGCATGTCTTTGGACTGTGGGTGGAAACCGGAGTACCCAGGGAAAACCCATGCAAGCCTGCGGAGAACATGCAAACTCCATACAGAAACATCCTAGCGGACCATGGGGCTCTGGGGCTCAATTGCTGTGCGGCAGACGTGCTAACCACCTGAAAGGAATTTACTCATCACTCTCACTCACTTATTTGCCGACCCACTTAACCCAGGGTCGTGGGAAGGCTGGAGCCTATCTCAGCTGACACTGGACAAAAACAGGGTACACCCTGGACAGCTCACCAGACCACTGCAGGGCCAACACACACACACACACACACACACACACACACACACACACACACACACACACACACAACTATTTACATTCACATTCACACCTAGGGGTAATTTGAAACAGCCAATTAGCCTGTAGGAGGAAATTGGAGCACCCACAGGAAACCCATGCAAGCA
Organism: Tandanus tandanus; assembly: GCA_039654325.1. Taxonomy (NCBI): domain Eukaryota; kingdom Metazoa; phylum Chordata; class Actinopteri; order Siluriformes; family Plotosidae; genus Tandanus; species Tandanus tandanus. The sequence goes on along the minus strand of JBCNYH010000016.1, from coordinate 12,935,312 downwards.
CGGGGGAGACCATGCAAATCCGAGCCCAGAACTCGAACCCAGGACCTTCTTGCTGTGCGGTTGACGTGCTAACCACTACGACGCCCTTTCAAATCTCTACATTTGAGCCATGAAGGCTAGAGTTGATCTTTCCTCTCATGACAGCAGGAAACGTAGATAAACCAGCGCATTGTCTTTTGAAACCCTGCTGACTGACAGCTGGACATCAATAGAATCAATCCTAATAGCTAGACAGGTGGAGAGACTGAAAGCCGTGCGTTTTTTGCCCTCATTAGGAAGCACGGCTCACTGACTCAAACCGTTGCGGATCTATTTCCATAAAACAGGAGAGGCCAGGCAAAGGTGCATGCCTCTGACTAACCGGGCCACAATTCATCATCCATGTTGCCTCATTCGCTTTCTGTGATTTAGAACCTCCACCGTTCCTAAATATGCCTCAACTACGACAGGGATGACACAGTGCACCCTGGCAGTAGTCTGATTTCCGCAGGGCCTTCCGGAATAACAAATTCCCTGGGTTGCTGCAGACTTCAGCGACTGTTAAGAGCTCTAAGTGGATGAGGGGCCACCGAAACAGGTTTGCAAAGCTTTTTTCAAGCTGCCAAATAAGCAGAAGATGAAGCGTCTGCTGAATCAAGATGACAACGCCTGGCTAAGTAGATTGCAAGATGGTGGGTACTGTCTGCTCAAGTACACAGAGATTATATAAAACAGAGGCTCATACAAGGGCTGAAGTGTATGTAATACGCCGTGGCTTAATTACATTCCCGCAGCTCTTACAATCCAGTGAAAGGCCAAGTGTAGCATTGTCCACTATAGCAAAGCTTCCAGCTGTCCCTGTTTTTACTGAATACTTTCCAATAGCTTTACAGCCATATAAGAAGAGTTATGGACCGCTTAGCATTGAGCAGCATACAGAGTCACTTCGTACACTTCAGTAATTTTCACTCACTCACCGACTCATTTGCCAAACAGCTATAATCCTATTACTAGGGTTGCAGGGAGGCAGAGCCTATCTCAGCCGACTCTGGGCTAAAACGGGGTACACTCCAAATAGCTCAGCATCCCATCGCAGGACAGAACACACACACACAAAACCATTCACACTCACACTCACACCTAGGGGAAATTTGGAACAGCCAATTGGCCTAATGTGCCGGTCTTTGAACTGTGGGAGGAAACGGGAGTACCCAGGGAAAACCCATGCAAGTACTGGGAAAACATTCAAACTCCATATAAAAATGCCTTCGCTGAGCATGGGGCTCGAACCCCCCATGGGGCAGTACATAAGGCTTTGGGTTACTGATCCAAAGGTCAGGGGTTCAAGCCCCAGTCTCACCAATCTGCCACTATTGGGCTATTGAGCCATTAACCCTCATCTGCTCAGTTGTAGAAATTACAAAAAAAAAAAAAAATGTAAGTAGCTCTGGATAAGGGCATCTGCCAAATGCCATAAATGAAAACCTAAATGAACCCAGGACCTTCTTGCTGTGCAGCGGATGTGCCAACCACTACGCCTCCATGACGCCTGATAGGAATTTACTCATCACTTACTTCTACTAGGGTCGTGGGAAGGCTGGAGCCTATCTTAGCCGACACTGGGCAACGACGGGGTACACCCTCATCAGACCAATGCAAGGCTAACACACAAACACAGCCATTCGCATGTCTTTGGACTGTGGGAGAAAACCGGAGTACCTGGAGGAAACCCACGCAAGCACGAGGAAAACATACACATTCCACACAGAAAACACCCTTGCAGAGCCTGGGACTCGAATCCAGGACCTTCTTGCTGTGTGGAAGTCATGCTAACCACTACACCCCCGTGCCACCCGAGAGAGATCTTAAATGGTTATTTATAGTGCTAGCTGCGTCCCAAAACAAATGATATAATGCCTGGAGAAAATCGTTTCAGTGCTGCTTTAATTTTATGCTTTAGCATCAAATGGATTTCTTGCATTTGTTTATTTTAATTATCACTTTAAGAGGCGCAAACAATAACAGTAGTGTGCCTATATTCAATGAATTTAGAGGAGATAATAAAACATGGGAACATTGTAAACAAGGTAAATAATCAGTCCAATCACATTAATGCCGGCTCTACTTGGCTTCAGGGACTTTATTACTTTATTTCATTAATGTATTCATTCACTACAGACTGTTTCATTTTACATGATCAGTTCATTTTGGATGAATATAAAGCTCACGGGCTTAGTATCTCTTTTTCACCTGTTCTACATCTTGTTTTGGTTCTGTGTCTGTTTACAATAACAATAACAACCCTGTGCATGAAAGATAACTTTGTAGTGCAACAAAGATTCGTAGAAAGCGTAAAAGATCAAGATCAAGTCTTCTGCGCTCCCGCTCGCGTCAAGACGGTGATATTAACTAATATATATATATATATATACAGTATTAATCCTGCTAGGGAAATTTGGCTCTGCCTTTAATGGGATGATCACAATAGAGGCGCGATAGAAAAGCAGCTGACGTGAATGGCAATTTGCAGCTGTCACGTATCAATCTCAATCTCGCATTTTGGTCGCCTGGTTCGTAAACTAATTGCAAAAAATTTCAGACGTTTGAAATTTCCACGGATGTCTCGAAATGAGGCTCTGATGCGGAGCAGTCTCAAACATGTCGTGAGAAGGTCGCAAAATTAAGAAAATGTTTTTCGTTTGTAAGGAAAAGCGACGAGCGAAACTTCCACGTGAAAAGTTTGAGACCTGCTGGCATTCGCCATATTCCGTATATTTTGTCAACATTTGTATTTCATTCACATTTTGTTCGTGCAAATAACGTGCGGAAAAAAGTGGCTGATTTACGAAGGGGGATTCACTTTTTTTTCGCCAAACATCCACAAGGTCGCATGACCTTCTCGCAACTTTCACATGATATACGTATTTAAGCCGCAAAAAATTCGCTTGTATGTGGAGCCGCACAACATTGACGCAAATTTTTAATTTGCCAAAAAATACAAAAAGATCGTAAAAAAAATTATTTCGAATCAGTCACTTTTCTATCGCACCTCTAGTATAATAACCCCCAACCCCTTCAAAGTGAACACACACACTCAAACAGTGAGCACAGTTGAGGGTTAGATGCCTTGCTCAAGGACACTTCAGCTGTGAAGGTGGAGGAAGGGGGAGGTGCTGCTCCCCCCACATTTTTCCCGCTGAGTCGAACCAGCAACCTTTCGGTCCCAAACCTGCTTCTCTAACAAGGTTTCCTGGTGTAACCTCCCCAGCTCATGTTTTTAGTATCTCTTATTAACCTGTTCTACATCTTGTTTTGTTTCTGTGTCTTTTTTACAATAACAAGAACGAGATTGTGTGACCCGAGGAACAATCTTGTAGATGCGTGATAGCCTGGCACTGCAAAACCATTCCTTACAGAGTGGAAAGGTCTGAGATCAAGTCTTCTGCGCTCTCAAGATGGCAATGTTTACTAATATATATATATATATTTCATTTTCTTATACTATAATTATCTCGGCATTTAACCCATTCAAAGTGAGCACACACTTGGAACCACACTGCGGCACCCAGGGACCAGTGGAGGGTTAGTTGCCTTGCTCAAGGGCAGTTCAGCCGTGAAGGTAGAGAAAAGGGACAGTGACGCTCACCCCCACCACCACACATTTCTCCTGTCAGTTCGGGACTCAAACCAGCAACCTTTTGGTCCCAAAAATGTTTCTCTTACTATTAGGCCACACGAGCCCAATAAGATCACGGCGCCGTGATTCACATACAGAAGTAAGCAAATGGTTTCGAAAAGACATTGTGGCAGATTCTATTTTATTTCCAAGAAATACCACTGAATTTAAAGTTTATTTAATATAACTGGTAAGTGAATGGGTCTCTTTGATAGCATCCATATGTACAAATGATTTTTCCTCTATTCCTGTCTCTAGGGGCAATTGTAAAGTGATAACACTGCAAATTAGGTAACAAATTAGGTAATAAATACTGGCCAATTGGCTTGTAATGCAAAAACACCTAAAGCATCTACAATATATTTAACCCCGGAAGCGCGATCATGCCTTGCTTTTCACATCCTAGTGCTCTGGCAGTGGAATTAGCCTCTAGGCCAGGTGGTAAAGCATCTGGCAGGACAGTCTGCCATTTGAGCACACCACTAGACTATCCTTGGCCAAGTGGATTTTCACCGAGGGCAGCCGCAGGCACCATATCTTTGTACAGGGCAGCAATGGAATTGTCTGGTCAGACCATTTGTACATCTAATGCAAGCACTTTGGACCAAACCTGCCTTTGGGGAATCTGCTACTTCCCCTGATAGAGAATGCTGAGACAGGGTTCAGTACATGACCTCTCAGTCTCAGCCAGAGAGAAGGAACCTATTCTGTATCTATTAACACCACAGCTAGCCCTCCTAACCAGGCTTCTTTTGCTTTTTCATGAATAATCCATGAGCACATGTTTGACTGCTGGCACGAAAAAAGCACTGGGTCGAGAATTACAAACCACGCTATGGCTGACCTAAAAAAATTAATAAATAAAAAATAAAATCAGTGGCAAAATCAACAAGGCACAGCAGGGGGAGCTTACAGAGAGCACACAAAACTCATGTTTAATACAGTATAGCAGCCTAACGCCGAGCAGATAACTCACCTGAGTAATCCAGGAAAAAAAGGGCAGATGAGCAACAGAACAGCAGTGGCTACTAGGTTTGCAAATAGATTCTGGGGTTTAAGCCGGTTGCTGTGGCATGCAAAGAATACTCAACGGTTTCTAATCTTACCAGATATCCATCCTGAGCTCTGAATATCCCAAGATAAATACTGAAACTGAACAATGCTATTGCTGAGCAGCAGCCTCCGCTGCTAATCCTCTCAGCAAACTGCTTTCACTTCACTCCAAAAAGTCAGCTATGATATTATGCTTTAACAGTCACACCGGCACACATTTAGCGCAGCACAGCTAACAGCACTCCACCATGGTTTAATAAAGTAGCGTCATTTTAAAGGCCCCTTTTGTATATCACCTGAATATCTGCATTAACACTGCACTCTCATATACTCATATTTATTAATCGAAATAAAACGATGAGAGGGTGTATTTAGCAATTCACAGTGGATGTGAAACATCGACACACCCGAATAAAATGCCAGGTTTTTGTGATGTTTAATAATATGAGACCAGGATTATAAATTTCAGAATTTTTTCACCTTTAATGCCACCCATATACAATCCAACAGAAAAACAATCAAAAATCTTTGGGGAGGAAAAAATAAAAAGCTAATATAACATGGTGGCCCTGCAATGATCTGGCGAGCTGTCCGGGGTGTTCCCCGCCTTCGCCGTAGTGCTGGCTGAGATAGGCACCAGCCTCCCCGTGACCCAAGTAGAATTAAGTGGTTCAGCACCGGTGGTGGCTGGACAGTGGAAGCATGTATTATCATGAAATCTGTCATCTGTCAATACATCATGTCATTTATATGGAGTGTAGTGGTTAGCAATTCCACCTCGCAGCAAGAAGGTCTTGGGTTCGACGAGGGTGTGGAGTTTGCATGTTCTCCCTGCCTGGGTGGGTTTCTTCCAGGTAATCCGGTTTCCTCCCATGGTCCAAAGACCATGGCGGAACCTTGGCGGCTCCAAATTGCTCCTAGGTGTGAATGTGAGTTCCAATTGTTGTATGGGTGTTGGCCCTGCAATGGACTGGCAAGCCGTTCAGGGTGTACCATGCCTTCGCCCAGGGTCAGCTGAGATAGGCTCCATCCTCCCCTCGGCGCCAGTAGGCTTAAGTGGTTCAGCAAATGAATGAATGAATGTTGTTTATATGCTAATTCTGCCCTCCTTTCTTACCAGGAGTGTTGAAAACTCTGAATCAAATCTATCTTGGGCATCGATCTGTTTAATTCTGAGTTTGTCCTTGTAAGGAAGACTATCAAATAACTTTACCAAAATCAGGTCAACAATATTAACACTGTCTGCTATTATGCACAGCTTGCTTGGTGGCGGTTAGTCCCTACGACACTCAAGAACACCATTTTATGTTTCCTTCGTATGCATAATAGGAGATGGCATGAAATGACAACAAATGACAAAATATCAAAACGGACTATGAGCAGTAGTTTATCTCACGGCTTCACAAGCCAAAAATCTGAAGCAGGCTGATCTGTAATGCTACGATAGCCTCTTAGATAATTCCTCCAATCATCATGCTGCAGCCCAGCATCCTGACCCACCCACTCCCCATAGCAAACCAGAAAAGCCGAGCTTCCAGGGGCGGGACGTTTTTCAAGCATTTGTCCAATAAACGTTGTGTTGCTGCGCTAAGAGGAGAGCATATCCTGAATGCTATAGGACTCCAGATAAGCTCGATCAATGGGTTTTAATGGATCGCCCTGCCGTGGGAATGTATGAGAAAAAAAATCATCACATTACAGGACACAACACACACATTATTATTCACACCCACACTCACACCTAGGGGCAATTTGGACAAACCAATTAGCCTAATGTGCATTTCTTTGGACTGTCGGAAGAAACCTAAAGATTTGACTTAGAATTAGACTTCGACCCAAAAGGACTGAACGCCGTCGTGAAATCAAAAGCTGCTTCAAAAAAAGTATTAGACTAAGGGTGTGAATATTTATGCAACCAGGTTATTGTACATTTTTTCTTCCCCCTTGAAGATTTGATTTGTTTTTCAGTTGAATTGTACGGGTTATAGGTCACATTAAAGGTGGAAAACAATTGGGCTCATTTGATTAAGAGGAGCTCCGGAGCTCCATACTTATGCAAAGGTCGTAAAGCCGTGAGCTCGATTTGTTGTCACGTCCGTGCTCAAGTGCCCACACAGGCAACCAAACAAATAAAGAAAAGACGTGGAAAATATTGGACACGCCGTCTTCAACACTGAGTGCGCTTGTACTTCTGGGGCAGCTGTGGCCAAATGGTCAGAGAAGCGGGATTGGGACTGCAAGGTTGCTTGTTTGATTCCCGGACCAGCAGAAAAAAATGTGACCTCTCCACTCCTGTTCCTCCACCTTCACAGCTGAAGAGCCCTTGAGCAAGGCACCTAATCCCCAACTGTTCTCGGGTGCTGCAACGTGGCTACCTGGTGCTCCTGTGTGTGTGTGTGTGTGTGTGTGTGTGTGTGTGTGTGTGTGTGTGTGTGTGTTCACCTTAAAAATCCTCAGCTTATTCTCATACTACATCACATACATATGTTTCTGTAAACTTACACATGCAAACATTTTTGGAGCTTTGCTGTGCAGTGGTTAAATATGTATACAATAAAAGAAAACTGCATTTTAATAGGGGAATGGACTGTTTATTGGGGTGTAAGGGGGTGTAAGGGGCTCTGGTTAGAAGTAGTACCCAGGGCACCTGGCTGCTGTGCCTTAGTCTTTAGGGTAGACAGATGTCACCTGTCTTCAATCTTCCCCTAATCTCTGACGTGTTGGCTCCCAGCGCCACAGCCCGGTACACCGCTTCAGCAGGAGGGCTACGCCACGTGAGGGCGTGGTGTCTATACATTGCACTACGGGGCGGATGAGCTGCATGCCAGTCAACGGCCACTCAGTTATTCAGCTTCACTAGACTGGTTCCAGCGGTCAAGTAGGCGATTCTGCAACGCTTTGTGGAAAGCAGTCTAGGTGTGCAAGACGTACCGCCATCCACTACAGCAGAAGAAGTTTCCAGCTGTGATGACATTTCGTACCACTGGACCCAAACTTCAGATGCCGAGAAAGTCGGACTATCCCTGTGCATCGATCTTCCCAAACTCTCGCACGGGTTTTTCACTCTGTTTACGTCGTCATACTCGACCTTCGAGGGACCAAGACTTTTTATATTTACTGCATTTATATAAAATGTATCTCCTAGGCACTTTTTTAATCACACGTGCATATCACAGATCATTGGTCACGTCAAAGCACACGTGACCGGGAAAAAAAAACCCCCTATAGATTCACTATAAAGTCTTCACTTTTAAATGAACTCACTATTGTTGAACATCAAGTTCAAGTCCTCGAAGCATTCCAAAAGATTTCTCATCTCATCAATTTGTAATTAGTGCTTTCAGAGAGATGCCAACTGGATAAACAGCAAATTATTGAAAATGTAATTATAGCTAGCTGGCTATTTCTGCTCATATCCCCTATTACTCCAGTGACCCTTCCCTATCAGAAGAATAATCACATCAGAGAGCGTACTGCAAGTTTGACCCATTTATAATTATGGCTGGCTATCAGTCTTGCAGCTGGTAGTCTTTTCTAACCTACTTTTGATGGAGGTTGTTCTTACTTCTAAATATCAAGAGATTCATTACAAGCTGCGTTTGTTTTCTATTACACAATGTTAGAAATTTTGATAACAATAAAAAAACACTCTGTATTACTGTGTAGAAATGTCTATATAATATTTTTTTGAATTGCCCTATTCCAGATTACGTACAGAAATACAATAACAAGGTCAAAGTAGGAAAATGTATTTTTAGATGTCTCAAACTCTACATGATATACGGTAATGGGATACAGAAAGTACACCCTCCTTTCATTAGGTCATTTTATCCGTGCATTTGCCGAGCCGCTTAATCCAACTAGGGTCGCAGGGAGGCTGGAGCCTATCTCAGCCGACTCTGAGCTCCCCAGTCCATTGCAGGGCCATCACACACACAGCTATTCACACTCACACTCACACCTAGGGGCAATTTAGAACAGTCACTTAGCCTAATGTGCATGTCTTTGGACTCTGGGAGAAAACCGGAGTACCCGGAGGAAACCCACGCAGCACAGGGAGAAAATGCAAACGCCACACAGAAACGCCCTCGCTGAGCCCAGGACTCAAACCCAGGATCTTCTTCCTGTGAGGCAGACGTGGTAACCACTACACCACCGTGCCGCCCTAAGGCCATTTCTAAGCAATTTAAAATTCACTAGTCTGCAGTGAGGAGGACTGTTTACAAATGGAGGGCCCAGCAAAATCAGTCCAAGGTCAAACCATTTATTTCTCAGAGATATAAAGAAAAACCCAAAGAGCTACATCATGTGACCTACAGGCCCCTGTAAGCACATTGAATATTTATGTACGTGACTGGGCGACCAGAAAAAAAGACGGAACAAGTATTTCTTTCATGGAAGGGAAGAAAAACCCTCTTCTTGTTCACTCCAAAAATACGCTTTTAATACGAGGTGGAAATGTATGATGCACAGTGCCATGTTTGGTGAAAATAAACCCCAGCACATCACCACAAATACCTTGTACCTTGAAAGTGTGATACATGGAGGTAGAGAGGTGGTGATTCGGATGTTTTCAGCCACTTACAAGAACTTACAGTCATTCAGATAACATTATTCTCCATTTTAATCCACAATATTCTCACTCATCCTACTAAGGTCACAGGGAGGCTGGAGCCTATCTCAGCCAACACTGGGTGAAGGCCAGATACACCCTGAACAGCTCGCCAGACCATCACACACACACAACCATTCACAATCACACTCACACCTAGGTTCAATTAGCCTGATGTGCGGAGGAAACCAGAGTACCCAGAATACCCACACAAGCACAAGGAGAACATGCAAACTCCACACAGCAATGCACTCGCCAAGCCCGGGACTCGAACCCATGCTTTACAGCATTTGCATAAGCAAAAGCTCACTCATTAGCTGAACTGCTAAATCCTACTTGGCTATCTCAGCCGACACTGGGCGAGGGTGGTGTACACCATGAACAGATCGCCAGACCATCGCAGGAATAACATTCACACTCACACCGAGAATATTCAGTTAGAATACTAAATCTTTGTTCTGAAGGAGGACACCGGAGTACCTGGAGAAAACCCATGCAAGCACGACACACAAATGGCCTCACTGGAAACAAAGGCTTGAACCCAGGACCTTCTTGCTGTGAGGCAGAAGTTCTAACCACTACGCCATCAACCCATTACATTTACACTTATAGTGCCCTCACATTTTTATATCATTTATACAAGTGAGTCGCAGAGGGTTAAGGGTTTTACTCAAGGGCCCAATAGTGGTAGCCTGGTGGGACTGGGGCTTGAACCCCTCACCTTCTGATCAGTATCCCGGAGCCTTATCCACTGAGCCACCACTGCCCCCCATAGAGATGCTGAGGTGGGATCTTAACAGAGCTGTCCATAAGTTAATGCCCTCAAACATCAATAAACTGATTTAATGTTAGAGGGGGGCCAAAAGTCCCCCCAACAAAAATGATGTCCTATACTGATAAACACCTACAGGAAATGTTTACAGGCAACACAGGTGTGTAGTGTTTAGCACATCCTCCTGACAGCAAGAAGGTCCTCAGTTCGAATCCCAGTCCCAGTTCTCTGCATGCTTGTGTGGGTTTCCTCTGGATATTCCTGTTTCCTCCCACAGTCCAAAGATATGCACAGGAGGCTAACTGGCTGTTCCAAATTGCCCCTAGGTGTGAGTGCAAGTGTTAGTGTTTATGGTTGGCCCTGCAATGGTCTGACGAGGTTTTCAGGGTGCACCCAGCCTTTGCCCAGAGTCGGCTGAGATAGGCTCCAGCCTAGTCCGACCCTAGTAGGATTAGGTGGTTCAGCAATTGAGAGAGAGAGAAAATGTTTACATTAAGTTATTGTTGCTGTGGTGTAGTGGTTAGAATGCCGGGCTCATGATTGAGAGGTTGTGAGTTGGAATCCCTGTTAGACTCCACCGTGCTAAGACCCCCAGGCAAGGTCTTAACCAAAAGTGCTCCTCTGTCTAGTCAGCAGTATATAGGGGTAGCAATAAAAATAAAATACTGGGAAAGTAACCTGTGAGTGTCCCATCCCGGACGAGTTGAATACCGAGGCGCTTCAAGCTACAGGATCCAGGATCAGCTCTTCCTGTGACGAGCCTCTAGGCTCCAGTGTACTCATTTATTTTCCACCGGCTTTTTAAGAACTGAAGGAGGGAGTACTTTCTTTTCCCCCATGATGGTAGCAGTAAATTCGAAATCAAACCTAGATACTGCATTCAGTACATGACCTACTTTAAAAAACAACTAGAAATCTACAAATTCATGTCATTTTCCAGTCAGCCAATCATGTGACAGCAACGTAATGCATAGATTTATTTAGATGCAGATCAAAAACAGAAATGCAGCAGGATGGTTGTTGGCACCAGACAAACTTGCTTGAGTATTTCAGAAATGCTACATGGGTACATGGGTGAAATTGCTCATTTTAAAATCAAAGCATAATTAAATTCTCAGCTCGAACCATCCATTCATTCATTCATTCATTTCTGAAGCGCTTAATCCTAATGAGGGTCGCGGGGAGGCTGGCGCCCATCTCGGCCGACTCTGGGCGAGGGCAGAGTACACCCTGGACAGCTCGCCAGGC
>JBCNYH010000016.1:12890660-12901810 GCA_039654325.1 Tandanus tandanus | reverse complement strand
CATCCCTACATCTCTACATCTCTAGATCCCTTCATCTCTACATCCCTACATCTCTACATCCCTACATCTCTGCATCACTACATCCCTACATCTCTACATCTCTACATCCCTAGATCCCTTCATCTCTACATCACTACATCCCTACATCACTACATCCCTAGATCCCTTCATCTCTACATCCCTACATCTCTGCATCACTACATCCCTACATCTTTACATCCCTACATCTCTACATCACTACATCACTACATCCCTAGATCCCTACATCTCTGCATCCCTACATCTCTACATCCCTACATCCCTACATCTCTACATCCCTACATCTCTGCATCCCTACATCTCTACATCCCTACATCTCTACATCCCTACATCCCTACATCTCTACATCTCTACATCCCTACATCACTACATCCCTACATCTCTACATCACTACATCACTACATCCATACATCTCTGCATCCCTACATCTCTACATCACTACATCTCTACATCCCTACATCCCTACATCTCTACATCCCTACATCTCTACATCCCTACATCTCTACATCCCTACATCTCTACATCCCTAGATCCCTTCATCTCTACATCACTACATCCCTACATCCCTACATCACTACATCTCTACATCACTACATCTCTACATCACTACATCTCTACATCACTACATCACTACATCTCTACATCACTACATCCCTAGATCCCTTCATCTCTACATCACTACATCCCTACATCCCTACATCTCTACATCACTACATCTCTACATCTCTACATCACTACATCTCTACATCACTACATCTCTACATCTCTACATCCCTACATCCCTACATCTCTACATCCCTACATCTCTACATCACTACATCTCTACATCTCTGCATCCCTACATCACTACATCTCTACATCCCTACATCTCTACATCCCTACATCACTACATCTCTACATCACTACATCCCTAGATCCCTTCATCTCTACATCTCTACATCTCTACATCTCTACATCACTACATCCCTAGATCCCTTCATCTCTACATCACTACATCTCTACATCTCTACATCACTACATCCCTAGATCCCTTCATCTCTACATCTCTACATCTCTACATCACTACATCCCTAGATCCCTTCATCTCTACATCCCTACATCTCTACATCTCTACATCCCTACATCACTACATCTCTAGATCCCTTCATCTCTACATCTCTGCATCTCTACATCTCTACATCTCTGTCCTGCATCTTACGTCTTAGTTAAACAGTTCGCTTTGGTCTGAACAGCTTGTTTGGTTCACCTCCTGCTGTTAGATTGATTCAAGGTCAAATCACTTTCTCACTGCGACTGTACTTGGAACAGGACTAAGATCAGCCCAGTGATTTTGGGCTGCACCTGAGCGGGACTGCATTGTACTCACCTGCGTAAACAAACTGCACCAAGACGAAAAAATGCAGTAAGGTTAGATTCGAGCAGAATAAACACTCAATCTGTTACTCATCCTTATTTCCGAAGCGTTCGGGAAACAAAAAAAGGGCGTGACCCGCCTTGTGTATCTGAAATTGAAATCATGGCCACACGAGGTGAAGACTTTCTCACTCTGACATTAAATCAGAGCTGGAATCTCAGTGGGTTCATAATACATTTATAATTGGAGTTCTTGCATGTCGTTGAACTGATTCAGCCAGTCATTTTTATGGCTCATGCTACTACAAAAAGCAAAAGTAATAAAAGCCAAAAAAAAAGACTTTTGTCACAGCAGTGTTACAGTAATTAGGCCTTTTCTGTATCTTTTCATGGTCTCTGAGTTCATTTTCTCTTTAATTCATTCATATATATAATCATCACAGTATCTGTACTCAAGTTAAAGGAACACATCCACACAATCATCAAAGAACTAACAATTTCACAGCAAGAAGGTCCTGGGTTCAAGTCCCAGGGTGTGCGAAGGGGTTTCTGAAATGGGTTTCCTCCCACAGATCAAAGATATGCAAATTAGACTAAATGGCTGTTCAAATTGCCCCTAGGTGTGAGTGTGAATCTGAATGGTTGTGTGTGTTGGATCCTGTGATGGTCTGGCGAGCTGGTCAGTGTGTACCCTGCCTTTGTGTCGGTCGAGATAGGCTCCAGCCTCCCCGCAACCCTTGTAGAATAAAGCGGTTTCTCAAATGAGTGTGAGTGAGAGAAATGATGACTGAACATATCCAAGGTCGATGTTGGCTCTTTATATTCAATATTTAATGCATGTTTTCACCTCTGATATAAAAGGATTTAAAAAGAGCCTGTGAAAAGTTTTTCCTTCAAGCATCTCTTTTGTGCTGAGTTTTTCAGTGCAGCTCGACACCGTGACCCTGAATTATACATCAAACTTATTTATGTGCAGACGTTTCCATCGCTGCATAACATTATATTCCTTTATTGCTTCGGCCTATTTAAAAAACAAATTGTGAGTGAGTTCCTCACTAAATAAATGTACAGTTAAAAACAAACAAGCAAACAAGCAAACAAAAAAACAAAAACAAAACACCCTGCATGTGCAAATCAACCCTTTTCATTTGAAAACTTGTCAGGTCAGGGGCATCACTGCACAGAATCATTACTGCATTATGTAATGTATGTACTATTGTAAACATTCTCTAAAGATAAACATTAAAACACAATAAAATTGACAAAACAACAATGGCACCAATTATACATATGGCTGGTGGAGCATCAAATGATGATCTACACTGCGCGGCCAAAAAAAAAAAAAATATATATATATATATATATAGCCTTTAACCTTGATTAGAGTGCGTAATTACCGCAGCACTGTTGCTCCAGTTCATAGGTGGCAAACTCAAGGCCCGTGGGCCAAATCCGGCCTAACGCCTCATTTTCTGTGGCCTGTAAGAGCTTTCAAAGTACATGATTATCGTACATTCTTTGCATCGACCGTTACCATGAAACCTAATTCATCATCCATCCACTAGGTGGCAGCAGCCTATTTCAAAGACCGTAAATGCGGTCCAATGAAATATTAGCATTCACAACGTCATACTTCATTTATTTTCCGAACCGCTTAATTATTTTGGGGTATTAGGGTCATGGGGAGGCTGGAGCCTATCTCAGCCAACACAGGGTGACGGTCAGGTACACCCTGAACGACTTGCAAGACCAAGAGCAACACACACACACACAACCATTTACACTCACATCCACACTTTCACACAGTGGCAATTTGAAACAGCCAATTATCCTAATCCTGTCTTTAGACTGCAGGAGGAAACCGGAGAACCCAGAGGAAACCCACGCAAGCACGGATAAAACAAGCATGTGCCAATTTTTTTTTACATTTTTTTTTTTGGCCGAGCAGGTAAAACATCCACCTCTAAATAAATTCTTGTTCAGTGTGTGTCATGTGGATATAACATCATTTAGTAATTTGACACATGGACCCATTAATTACACAGACTATGATGAGTATTATGGCTGGTTAGTACACTGACTCACTTTAATGCACATTACAATGCTTCAGTATCCCATATGTTCTACTTATAGGTATAAACATATAATTACCATCGAGGACCTTGGAGCATCAACATTCAACTGAATATTATTGCAAGCTGGTGTAAATCAACAGAAATAGGTGAATACCACCTAGCAAAAATACACTCGAACTCACAGGAAGTCACATGTTCTGAACCACTCTGCTGCTTGTTCATATATAACATCATAAAACATACAGACATAATTCATCTGCACTCCAATTTCCATGTTGCCCATTCCAATTAGTGCTCTGACTCCGGGGATGATGGAGTTACGGCGCTGACATTAGAGAGGACGTACCAGTCGCTCTCTTCTCTTTTTGGCTTCCCCCATGACGGCTTGCTTACATACCTCCTTTTCTACATATTTTCTTGTTGGGTTTTCGGGCACATTCCTTGGATATTCTTTTGACTGTGAAATGAATAAAAGACTACAAAATAACAAAGGTCTCTGGAAGAAAAGCCGGAGGACACATGCATCAAATTGTTTCGGACCACCATCTCCCTTCCTCCCGTCAATATCAGCCACAAGAACAACAAAAAAAGGTGTTGAAGGTTTATTGGTGTTGTTGTTGTTGTGTTTTTTTGGGTACATATTCTAAAAAATGGTGGAACAGACAGGGGGGGAACACAGGAAGCCTTGTTTCACATGCACTTCTATATAAGACCTGTTACAACCATCGTCTGTAGAACACTTAACCGTTCATCACTGTACTGCTTTTACCACGGAATCATGGGCTTAAGGTCAAAACCACACTGTCGCCAGAGAGTCAACTATATGAATTAGCTAGAAATGCGTTCTTGTCACAGAACACTAGGTGTAAATTCATTTTTGATGAATTGACCTCCGTGACCTTGAAAAATAGGTCAAGGTGACCCGGTTTCGATAGGCTGGTAGGGCGTGCCGTAGGGACCTTTCAACATAAACATAAAATAAATCCATAAAGACCCGGCACTGCCAGAGTGCTAACAAGAAGTGTCTGCGGCGGCGGCGGATGCGGGCAGCTCCTGAAAACATAGCATCCCCTACGCTTTGTGGGGGAAACAATAATATTCCGAATTTTGTTACCAGTTACATCAGAACCTTGGTGGCATGGCGGCGCAGTGGTTAGCAAGAAGGTCCTGGGTTCGAGTGTGATTCTATGTGGAGTATGCTTGTTTTTCCCCCCGTGCTTGCATGGGTTTCCTCCGGGTACCCCGGTTTCCTCCCACAGGCAAAAGACATGCGCATTAGGACTAACTGGTTGTCCAAGACTGCCCCTAGGTGTGAGCGTGTGCGTGTAAATGGTTGTATGAGTGTTGATGATCTAGTGAGCTGTTCAGAATGTACCACACCTTCGCCCAGTGTTGGTGGAGACAGGCTTCAGCTTCCACCCCAGTAGGACTAAGCGGTTCGGGAAATAAATGAATGGATGCAAGAATAATGTTATTATTTCTAATTTGCTAATATTTCTACAGGTATTTGCTTTGTTTCTGGAATGAACCACGTGACGCATGATGTTGAACAACAGTAATAAAAACAGCGCTATATTTGTCCCTCGGAATCGCGTTCATTCTAATTGGCTAATCAGGGTTTCCAGCGACAGTGAGGCTTCAACTTTAACCATTTTCTTATTTTTTAGCTGGAAATAGAATTAACATGAATATTCATGTGGGAGTTTCACTTAAATTTTTTGATTGACGGTTACTCAGTTTATCATCCCGTGCTCGATTGTGGAATCCATATAAGGATAGTAACGGGTCTTACATGGCTAGGACTGATGCTACAAGCCTCTTGTGTTCCTGTATCTTTTACCAACCCTACATCAAGAAGGCTGATCTGTAATCTCTAATCCCCCCAGAACAGTAAAGACAGTGAGGAGAGGGAGGTGCACCAAGATCATTAGGTCCAATCTTTAAATCCGATTATAATCAAAACGTTTTTTTTTTTGTTTTTTTTTAATGATTGATTACATTCGTTGGCTTTATCTCGAAAGACACAAAAGAGGAACCCATTAACAGTGGCATGGAAGGGAAGAGCTGATGAAATGGCATCATGGGAGATCAAGTCAAGATGTAGTAACACGGTGGACAGACACAGCATGCGCCAGACGATTCATGCTTCAAACACAATACAGAGGGTGACAAAGAAGGAAAGAAGTAAAAAAAGGAAATAATTATTTTCCTGTATACCCGACACACTCACCATCTTCCGTTGGCACATATATGTTGAGGTACAAACAATCCTCATTTTGTTCCTGTATATACGTGGCGACTATATCCAAGTTAAAAGTGAACCAGATGGGCATCATGATCTCAGGCACGGCGTTGTGGATGTTTTGTGGGCATACGGGCGCAAAGTGGGTGGCATTCTTTATGCCTGACCACGACGAGGGCGGCTCAGGGGGCAGGAAACGCTTCTCGGCCACAGGTGGTGCGGCGTAAGGCACGCCCAAGTACTGGTCCACGGGGCCCAGGATCTCACTGGGAAGTGGAACGCGCATACCGCGTAGCTTCCCGTAATGAGTGTTCACTGTGGGGTAGTAGCTCTGCGCCCGTGCCAGTGCCAAAACTGAGCAAAACAGCCATATCCACAGCCAGGTGGCATGGCAACCAGGCAGCACCACTGAAAGCCGGTTCCTCTGCGCTGTCGGCCACATGGTCTGTGAGAACACAAAGATGCTGACAAACACTTTTCCTCAGCACGTGCCTCCGTCCTTCAGGCCCTCAACTCGTATTCTTGTCATCGGCCGCGAAGGATGGGCTGCGTGGCTTTAAAAAAGTATTCCTGTTCCAAACTCGGCGTTTATTCGCTGTTTAATCCGTCTGTCAGATCTTCTGTCCTGCATGTGGGGGAAAGAGGGAAAGAATTAATGATAATTGCTCGAGACCTAAGTACTCCCATTTGTATTTCTTCCTCCCTTTACTACATTGCCTCACTTTTATGGACTCGGTATGTGATTTGTGGTGCCTCTATAAACCAGCGCTGTGGGCTAATGCTGACAGAGATAGCATACCTGATGACTAGCAGTGTACTGAAAGAGAACTATCTGTATCTGTTTACTCACTCACTCATTTGCCGAACCGCTTAATCTTACTAGGGTCATGGGGGAGCCGGTGCCTATGTCAGCCAACACTGGACGAACGCCCAGAACAGATCGCCAGACCAACACAGGGCCAACACACACAACCGTTCACACTCACACTCACACCTAGGGGCAATTTAAAACAGACAATTAGCATAATGTGCATGTCTTTGGACTGCAGGAGGAAACTGGAGTAAGCGTAGGAAACCCACACACGGACTGGGAGAACAAGCAAAGTCCACACAGAAACAGACGAACCCAGGAGTCGAATCCAGGACCTTTTTGCTGTGAGGCGGACGTGCTAACTAGCACGCCACCGTGCCACCCATGTATCTGTTTAAGATGTCAAATATCTGTATATGAATCAGTATGCGACTTAACCCCAAAGTGGGTGTGGCCTAATGAAGAATTAGATTTTTTTGTGTGTGTGTGTTCTTGAGATTCCATTCCCAGTACGTCTCTAGACTCAACTCTTACCCTCTGAACCCTTTTTTTTTTTTAAACAAAAACTAAACACTTCTGTTTATTCATTATGAATAATGTCTTTAAGTCGCGTCCCTGCTGAGAGTAACTGTACACACACACAAACAGAAAAACAGGACATAGTTAATTATAAATATGGTGGATTTTTTTTCAACACTTTTCAACAAGAAACTTTTCACCTTTTGTGATAGAGAGCACGTAGATAAAACCGATATACCTGAGCAAACCACAAAGAAAATTAGCATTGGAATAATTTATTCAGCAAAAATATCAGTCGATACTGAGGGGAAAGTTAGTATTGCCCCCATTCAGCAGGAATAACTTCTTCTGTGTGTTAGGATAACCGTTCACCAGTCTTTAACATCGCCCTGCTCAAACCTTTGACTTTTGCCGCTACCTGGCAACCCTGGCAACTTCCACTAACCACTTGAGCTAACAAACATTTTTCTTTAGTCTAGACTCATTCAGCACCAAGCAACACAAAATATAATCAAAGAACGTGATACTAGGAACATTTCTTTCTTTTTTCTTTTGTTTTTTAAAGATTCTCTTCCCACCACACATGGCCTTCAGCTAACCAACTAACTCTGCACTAACTCTGCACTAAGTATTTTATGGTAAGAACATACATATCTTTTTTAATTTTCAAGAATCTGAATGTTTAATTTTATCCAGAAGATAAAATAAAACAGATATTCCTCTCCCCACTCATTGCGTATGACTAACAGCCCATTAGACCATAAGCCTTTGCAAGCTACTTTCTCATTTGCCGAACTGCCCAATCCTATTAGGGTCACAGGGAGGCTAGGCTGGAGCCTATCTCAGACGACGCTGAGCAAGAGCGAGATACACCCAGGACAACTCACCAATCCATCGCAGGGCCAACACACACAGCCATTCACACTCATACCTAGGGGCAATTTGTAAGTGATGATTAGCTTAACGTGCATGTCTTTGGACTGTGGGAGGGAACCAGAGTACCTGAACTGAACCCACGCAAGCACAAGGCGAACATGCAGACTCTGCACAAAGACGCCCTCGCCGAGCTCAGGACTCGAACCCAGGAACAGGGCTATCGAGGAACAAGCCTTTAGTCTTCCACATGTCCTGCTGCTAACGTCTGGACAGCGCATTTTACCCGGTCTGTGAAAGCCAGAAGTGCGGCTACTTTGGGCCACGAGCTATTTCCGCTATCAGATCGCTTTCTTTAGTCTAGACTTATTCCATGAAAAGCAACAAAATATTAAATTAAAGGTTTCAGATCCCAGGTATATTGAATAAAGATGTAATACAGAGGTATCTTTCGAAAATAAAATGAAATCAGCACCAACGTCTTTCTGAAACCATCTGCTTCCTCCTGTACACGAGTCTCAGTGATTCCCAGATTAGTAAACATCACCATATTTTTTATTTCTCTTCTTCTCTTATTTTCTCATAATTATTTATTTTCATGCATGCACAAGTTCGTTCCTCTGAACACACAATCTTGTTACTGTTACTGTAACAGACACAGAACCAAAACAAGATGTAGACCAGGTGCATTCTAAGCCCATGAGCTTGTTTCACCAGCAACCCTTTATATTCACACAAGATGAACTGATGATAGAAGATTAAACACATCGGATGCTCACCAGTGAATGGGAACATCTAAAATATTTAATAATAAAGAATGAAGAATTAGAATTTTATTTAAGAATAAATATTTTTTTTTTTCTTTCAAGAATTTGACAGGGTTTTTTTTCCCCACAAAACTTGGACGACTGACAGGAACAGGGCTTTAAGACTCTTTCATAAATTATTTTATATAAAGAATATTATTACAATAATAAAAATTATATATTTCATACAATCCACACAACAGGACCTTTTGCTTATATCATTTTTTCAGTCAGATGAATAAAGGTCCCAGTTCCACCACTCTCACAATCTGGGAATCTTATAGATGAAGACGTGTGAAATAACATTTGCAGCCAAAGCTCCCTGGGTCCTTCTAGAAAGATCACATTTGCAAATGCTATAGGGGCAGCGTGCACTGTAAATGCTAATCAGTGTCGGAGTGAAGGGAGTCCCTGGCGGTGTGAACCTGCGCTCCACACAGTACTGATCAATTTTCAGTTCTTAAAGCTTCAGCCCTTCAGCCCTCAGCCATTGCTCTGTGGACTTGGAATGAAAAACAGAAGGAAAGGAAAGTTCTGGGGCTGGATATTGCATCCCCAACCCACAGTGTAAATGATTTATAATGTATTGGCACCATGTCAAGGGTACGGCACCCACCTGGGAGAAGCAATATGTATATTTCCTCAAGGTGCACTTATCACAAGTCACACTTTTCTCTTGCTCAAAGCATTTCCGTGTGTTCCTGTACCTCATGCATGTGAGGCTCGTCTAAACACTCTTATTACCCTTAACGAAATGGCTGCTGAGGGAATGTGAGGCCTAGTGGGAGGGAGTCCACTTTAGTACAGCAAACACCAACCACGCCCAAACCCCTCAGTGCCACGGCAGGTATATTACTTTTAATAAAATAAGGTATAGGTGCAGCATGGTGGTGTAGTGGATATGTAGCACGTCCTCCTCACAGCAAGAAGGTCCTGAGTTCGATTCCCGGGCCCGGGCGTTTCTGTGCGTGGGTTTCCTCCTGGTACTCCCGTTTCCTCCCAAAGTCCGAAAACACGCACAGTAGGCTAACTGGCCGTTCCAAATCGCCCCTCGGTGAGAGTGTGAAAGTTTGTGTGTGTGTGTGTTGGCCCTGCGATGACCTGGCAAGCTGTCCAGGGTGTACCCCACCCTCCCCCAGAGGTGGTAACATGGGCGCCACCCCCCCACGACCCTAATTTGGATTAAGCGGTTCAGAAAATGAGTGAATGAATGAATGAAAACTGAGGTAAAAATTCTTTTTTGGTTACATGGACTCCATATTAAGTCTGTTGGGCTTTTTACACCTGAGCCTAGAGGCTCATCACAGCCAGAGCATATCTTGGTCTCTACAGCATGAAGCAACATGGAGTTCATCTCCTGGATGATATGCTAGTCTTACAACAGGGATTTGAATCCACAAGCTCTCGATCATGAGCCCAGCACTCTAACCTCTAACCCACACATGGACTGAAACACGACATTAAAGTCGATGATTAATTAATTATTTTAAAGATCAATTTTTACCACCGGACTCATTCTCGCTAAGCTTCCATTTAATTTCGGACATCACTTGCTGACATTCTGAAAGGCTATAATAAGCAATAGAGTGTCAAAAGGCAACTTATGTCAAATGCAATTACATTATTCATGCACCCACAACATCGGGTCTCAGAAACAAGCATGTTAAAAGTGGTGTATAGCCGGCGCTTGTCTGATCGCAGCAAAACATAATCGGGTGTTTGAATGGCTTCGCAGCTGTGTTGAATTTGCTATGATGAATTAACCAATTGAATTGAAGAGAGACTTAAACTCTGGTACTGCTCTCAGTATTCATCTGCAATATTCATCTGGAGCGCATAATCCGATAAACACGCTGCAGGATGAAATGCACAGCCTGCGCTCATCAGAATCAACCGCAGCACCTATGTGGTAAAGTCACATGACTGGAAGTGAATCTGACCACCTGCTGAATTCCTGGCAAGGAGAAAAGCACAGAGAAGTTCTCGCCAATCAGTGTTCCCAGAAAGTATCGAACGTTTCTTCTGCATGGCCTTGAGGCTAGTCGTAAATACAGACCGCAGACACACTGCTCAGGCGGAGAGGGGTTATTAGTGGTCGTGAGATACTGTATATACATGCCATTATATTTCCTCCCACTGACTCTCTATCCTCGCTTCTCTCAAAACGTGTCAGACCTGCTTATTACCTTCAACGATTGGCGGCGGAGGTTATGTATTCACCAGTGTCTGTTTGTTTGACTGAAATCTAATGAAGTGATTTTCCCCAAACTTGGTGCAGAGATGGGGTATGGGCCTGGCAAGAACCCATCACATTCTGGAGCAGATCTGGATCCAGGAATTTATTAAAAGCTTTTTATTCGTTCATTTTCTGAAGCGCTTAATCCTAATTAGGGTCGCGGGGAGGCTGGCGCCCATCTCAGCCGACTCTGGGC
>JBCNYH010000016.1:12849426-12867120 GCA_039654325.1 Tandanus tandanus | reverse complement strand
AGATCCTATGGCCACCAAACCAGAACCCCTCAACACCTTGACTGCGCCTAGAAATTCTATCCATAAAAATTATGAACGGAACCGGTGACAAAGGGCAGCCTTGGCGGAGTCCAACCCCCACTGGAAACGAATTCGACCTGTTGTTACAAATGCGGACCAAGCTCTGGCTCCGGCAATACAGAGACCGAACGGTATTATATAAAATATTAATTAATATTAATAACTGTTAATCACTGCAGTAATTATCCAATCAAAGTCTCTTGCCTATTCACTCATTTAAATGCAGGTTGTGTTATTTTTTTTAAGGGAAATGTCTGACTTTACTACACTGATGTTTACTACACATTTTCAAATGTTTTTATTTATTACTGTCAACCTGTTTAAATTCTGGAGCTTTTGTAGGATCTTAAATACTTTTAGAAACTAAACACCTTTTTAATGAACACTATTTTATTTTGTTTAAATATATAAAGTTTCATAAACTTTTCAAGATATTTAATAAAATATAAATAATTTTGTAAAACAAGGCCTTTATTGATCCTTTCCTAGTTTATTTTTGAAAATTATTTTGTATTGTAATTTTTAGTTATGTTTTTCTTTCTTCTTTGCAAATAATTTTGTAGAATTGAATAGAATTTGGGGTACGAGATGTGCACAAAGGGTCAACTGGAAGCTGGTACATTATTAACAATCAATAACTGATAGGTACACGTTGAGATTTTTCTTCTTCCAGCTACTTTTCCAATATTCTTTTCAATATGTTACAGTTGACATTTCAGATTTTATTATTATTATTATGACTATTATTACTATTATTATTATTTATTTATTAATTTTATTATTATTATTATTATTATTATTATTATTATTATTATTATTATTATGGGGTGGCACAATGTTAGCGGTTAGCACGACCGCCTCACAGCAAGAAGGTCCTGGGTTCAAGTTTGCCACATTTGCTAAACCCATTGTGTGGGTTTCCTCCAGGTACTCTGGTTTCCTCCTACAGTCCACAGACAAGCACATCAGGCTAACTAGCTTTGTTGTTAACTGATTTTTTTTTTTTTTTTTACATATTCGAAATAAACATTTTTCATTCACTCGTTCAAACCTCTTCAGATTGTTGTAGATGTGATGGGGAAGTTATTAATTGTTATTTATTGCTTTCATATTGTTTACTACAATAAGCAGCTTACCAAGTCTCATGCTAAAAAATTGTTTTAATACTGTTTCAGCTTTATTAAAAAATAAAAATAAAAAAACTAAAACAAGTTCTTTACACGTAACCCACATGTGGAATAAACATGAACTTGTGGATATTCTTCATAAAAATATTACTTTCTCTGAATCGTTCTCTGGCCTTGTGTTTGTAGGTAGAACAACATCATGCTCGCTATACGATGAAAGAAAAAAGGAATTTAATGCACTTGAAGAAGAATACTACAAGCTTGTAGAGCAGTACAGTGCATCCTCACGTACTCACACCGAAACGGAAGAAGATCTGCACCTGATTACAGATTTACGAATGCTCCACTGCAGGTGAGACACAAAACTCAGTTCAGCGTTCGTCATGAGACTTGTGTGCAGATGGAATGTTGTGCTATATTTACTCCACCCCCGAACATTTTACATCACGACTGGAAATGAGAGGTGACAAAAGAAATGACAGTCACTGTAACAATACGTGATTCACTTCTGTATCTATAAAACAAACAATCAGAAGGCAGTAAAGCAACAATCTTCTTTTATTATATGGCAACGATAGTACACGCAATCTGATTGGCTGCTTACTTTCACTCATCTCTCACTCATTTGTCGAACCGCTGGGGTCACGGGGGGCTGGAGCCTATCTCAGCCAACACTGGGTGAAATCATGGTACACCGTGAACAGCTCACCAGACCATCGCAAGGCAAACAAACACTCCCATTCACACCCAAACTCACACCTTGGGGCAGTTTGGAGCAGCCAATTAGCCTGATAAGCATGACTTTGCACTGTAGGATGAAAACCAAAGTACCTGGAGGAAACTCATGCAAGCACAGGGAGAACATTCAAGCTCCACACAGAAACGCCCAAGGCTGAGACTCGAACCTAGAACCTTCTAGCTGTGAGATGCACATGCACATAATAATTCGGTCCGTACAGGAAAATTCCAGACTCGCTATCACTTGGTCAACACATCAAAGCCTTGGTGTAGATTTTCTTTGTGCCGACCTGATGCTCGCCTAATAAGCAGTATTTCTTTAGGAAATGTGTTAAAACTGTCTGGTATCTTCTATCATCGGCAAAAAATGCTTCATTCCTTTTATTTAATTGACCCGGAGTTATTACTTCATCCACAGCATAAACTATTGGTTTAAAAATGAATTCGGAATGCTAATTATTAAAATAAATAGCATGCAGCATAGTCCCTGCAAAACGATAAGAAACAATATAGATTTCTGAGTCTAAATCCTTTTTTCAATTATAATACAGCTGAAAATGAAAATGAATGTCTGACCAGCTATCAGGAAATATTAAATCGGAGGGAAAAAAACTGAGCCATGAGAAAATGCTGATTTCATACATGGAGTGCTTTCTAATTTACAAGTGGGACTCAGCAAAGAAAGACACTGAGCATTAAAAAATATATAATAGATCAGATTTTTCTCTCTTTCACTGACCTCAGCTGTAAAAGCACTTCAAAGATCCTTTAGCTGTGAGTCAGGAAGTTCAGACTCATAAGGTTTCGTTCAGTTTAATAAAAACAGGTTGATGTACATTACTGTGAATGTCAGATTACAGGTCACAGAGTCATGTTAGTATTTGTTGGCATTACTATTAATTTAAATCCCTTTAATTTAAAAGCACTGCATCAGTAATTAACTTCCCTGCAAGGTGAATTTCACATAACCTTCAGTTAAAGCAGGGCCATTTTATCAATCACCCGATTTTCAAAATCTCGCCTCAATTTAAAGCCTAAAATATTTAGCTCAGGTTACATTTTACTGATGTTGAAGGACAAAGCCTGGGTTTACACTGTGAATGTCCACGATTCGAAAAAGCGTGGAGCTCTATGATTTATGAGCACGCATGGAGCACGATTCGGGTATAAAAAGGAGGCGGGGCGCATCCAAGAGATGAAACTTGAAGGAATCGCGTTTCCAAGTTCATCAAGATCCCCTGCGATGGCACATCGATTGTTACGATTCCCACGTTCTACCACGACTGGTGTAAAACCGTAATACATCGTAATAATCGTGGCAAAATTTTGACAGTAAAAACGTTGTCATGGTCAACACAATTTCACCAAGATCCCTCAAGATCGGGGCGTCCAATCTTATCCGCAAAGGCTCGGTGTGGGTGCAGGTTTTCACTTCAGCCAAGCAGTAGCCACACCTTCCACCTGCTTCAATCACTGATCTAAAAACAAAAAAAAAAGGACTAGATTGCACATTAGTGTTTTAATTTTGAAGCAGGGTGGTAGCCATCTTACTAAATAAGGGCTTTATTTTAAATTTTTTAACCCATCATGCTCCTCGTGTCTTTCCTGTATTTTTTTAAATTAAAAACTTCTATTGTATAATATTTCTAACACATTGCAGACAAGAACAGACGGATATGAGTGTGTATATGGGTCCCACTCGAGTTTTATGGGATCAAAGTCGGGTCAGAGCCAGAATTCACACACCACGATGACAGGGGTAGGGTTCATAATGAATTAAAATAAGTGCATGGGTTTAAATCCCGGTGCACACATGAAGAGAATGTCATTGTGTTACAGCTCTAGCTGTTAAACCGCCTACTACACACATCACAAATCTTTCGGCTGATCTGTATCTCGAACTGGTGTAAAATTCTAGCCAAGCTACTCCAGGGTCATCATATGCTCTCTCTCTCTCTCTCTCTCTCTCTCTCTCTCTCTCTCTCTCTAACAGCTCAGTTTGAAATTATATTGAGAATGTGCATGTGTTTGAGCGTGAAACAGAATTGAATTGGCCTCTACCGCCTACAATGTGTGTGTTCAAGCAGGAGACAACAAAGGCAGCAGGCTCCGTGTGGGTAGTGCTTCCTTCTTCCTCCTTTATTAAAAACATCAAAGTATGTTACAGTGCAAAACTAACAGCTCACTGAAAGTAGGCCTGATCCAAATACTAATACATTCTGCCTCCAGTCTCTCAACCCTGCAATATAACAGAATATGAATAAATGGCAGACAAATAATATTTACTTCATTTATGCTAAAGCTCAAATATCTCACGGAACACTGAGCACAGATACTGAAATCCAGTCAGACTTGAAATTAAAGCGTTAGATGACGAGAGATGACTTTATAAAGTAACGACTGTCCTGACTACGCGTAATCGTTTAAAATTAAACCACGTGAGACTAGAATCTCACTAAGTTACGAAATAAAAAAAGGGAGGCACGCTGGTGTAGCAGTTAGCACGTCCGTCTCACAGCGAGGAGGGTCTGGGTTCGAATCTCGGTCTCAGCGAGGACACGTTTGTGTGCAGTTTGCATGTGCTCCCCATGCTGGTGTGGGTTACCTCAGGGCACTCTGGTTTCCTCCTACAGTCCAAAGACATGCACATTAGGCTAACTAGCTTTGCCCCTAGGTGTGAGTGTGGGTGTGAAAGGCTGTGAGTGTGCTGGCCCTGTGACGGTCTGTTCGCGGTGTACCACGCCTTCACCCAGTGTCGGCTGAGATAGGCGCCAAAATCACTATAACCAGCAAAATGTCATTTTTCTGTTTTTTTGCTTTTTACCTAAACATTCAAACATATCACGCAAACAAATTTTGAGGCAGTTTTGTACTGAATATAGATACAAAGCACACGAAATAGGGCGGCACAGGGGCGCAGTGGTTAGCACGTCCGCCTCACAGCAAGAAGGTCCTGGGTTCGATTCCCGGGCTCGGGCGTTTCTGTGTGGAGTTCTCCCCGTGCTTGCATTGGTTTCTTCTTGGTACTCCGGTTTCCTCTTACAGTCCAAAAACATGCACAGCTTGCTAATTGGCTGTTCCGAATCTCCCCTAGATGTGAGTGAGTGTGAACGGTAGTATGAGTGTTGGCCCTGCGATGGCCTGGAGAACTGCTCAGTGTGCTCAGAGTCGGCTGAGATGGGCGCCGGCCTACCCTGAATGGAAGAATTAGTACATGAAATAGTGCTGGGGTACCTGTGGACCCCAGGTGTATGGATTAATCAGTCTTGCCACGTCGCTAATAAACCAATATGAATTGAACAAGGTAATACAACCAAGACAATATTTGTTTATAATACTTATTTTGCAACAATAGCCAGAGTGCCTTTTTAAACTAAATGTATTACCTCCGAGTCCACGTCCATATCCTTTCACAGTCTAATTGCCATAAGCTGATGTGTTGATGTTTAAGCAACACATTAACCTGTATATGTAAGTTTTGTCTGATAGATTTTTAATGGATTAATGGAAGGTGAAAAATAAATATGCACTCGGAAGCATAACACGTGTGAGAGAGAGAGGGGGGGGGGCGGGGGGGTTTGGTAATACTGGCGCATTAATTGCAGTTGCTCCCCTGCTGTCTCTCTTATTCCCTGTTTGTTCCTCTCTTGCGACTAATGCATCAAAGAACTGCATTAGTAAAACTATCCAGAGATGCAAACACTTAAACTAAACAAGAAAACTGTCTCAATTATTGATAGTTTTACACAAGTCGGCTATTTATGATTCCCTTTATATAGTACAGCATCTAATACAAACATATTTGGGAAGTGTACTGGTTCTATACGTGTGCATTAGTCTCCAGTGTGTTTCCCTCTACCAGTCTCTTTAATCAATATCCCAGGCAAATTTAGTCCTAAGATTTGGTACCTGTGGGCATTAAACGCAATAAATCTAGGCCAGAGGTTGTGTGGGTTTCCCAGATAAATAGAATGTGCTGTGTTTTATGGCCACTGAGCTCCTGTTAACTTTCTGGGTTTGGAGACGTGCGGTGCTGTCCTTGGTGCTGAACTCTACTCCTGTATTCTCAGATATACCGAACACACAGCCTTCCACCGTAACTAACACCATGCTGTATAAGGCGACCACACATACGAATCAATACATAAAATCGTATCATCATCGCTTAAAATGAAAAGAAAGACAAGCCTTCCAAACTCTCCTGTTACACGTGATCCTGTGTATATTTTCATTATCTGTTGGTTTATTACTTACATTTTGGAAGGTGCAATCTGTTAAAATCTGTTTGATAGTTTGCATAAACGAGTTTGAAAAAGCTACTGTTTCACTCTCGCGAGTGCGCGAAATCACAAGATAAGGATGCAAGTTCCCGGTTCTTATATAACAAGTTAATGGCAATAATAACAGTATACAGATATTAAACTAACAAATCACACATAAACTAGTGAACTTCTTAATACAATAAAATTAGGTACAAATACAGTTCCTACACAACTGCGTTTACATCCATAAAACAAGGGCGCGTGTCTACATATAAAGGAAATAATACCGCCCAATGTATTCATATGCAAATTATTTCACTGTTGCCAGTGGAGGCATGAAATGATCATGTGACTTTTCGTAACTTTTTGCATTACAATGTCACCCCCATGTGTGTGAAGTAGTTGGTCGTTTTTTTTTATTTTTTAAACAAAAGAAAGTTCATGAAACAGCACGATTAAACCGAAACATAGACAAACTATGCAAGCAAGTGTTTATTAAGCTCAATTTCCTAATGATTTTATTAGGTTTCAATTACTTTAATGGGGGCAATCTCACTAAAAGGGAATATTCTGAAAAAATGCTGGCGAATAGCAGTGAACTAAATTCAGTGGAAAAAAATGGGCTTTTTAAAAAAAAATTTTTGCAAAATTATACTGCAGCAAATATTTGGGAATGTTTTGGAGACATTCATTTCATGAACTATTCCACAAATGTTCTACAACTAGGGTGACACTGTGGCGTAGTGGTCAGCGACACTGTGGCGTAGTGGTCAGCACGTCCTCCTAACAGCAAACTGGTCCTGGGTTGAAATCCCAGACTCAGGCTTTTCTGTGTGGAGTATGCATGGGTTTCCTCAAGGTACTCTGGTTTCCTTCCACTGTCCAATAACATGCACATTAGGCTACCTGGCTGTTCCAAATGGCCCCTAGGTGTGAGTGTGAATGGTTGTGTGTGCTTGCCATCGACCAGTGTCAGCTGACACAGGCTCCAGCCTGCCTGCGACCCTAATAGGACTAATCGGCTTGGCAAGTGAGTAAAAGCCATGCAATCACAGGGAGAACATGCAAATTCCACACAGAAACGCCCTCGTCGAGCCCAGGACTCGAACCCAGGACCCTCTTGCTATGAGGCAGACGTGCTAACATAATGGGATAATTATATAAGCTGTGTACGTTTGGCCAGGGATTAGACCTATTTGTGTTTTGGATAAACTCGTCTGCTGAATGAATTTGTGGGAATGATTTCAATTCCAACCTCCAGCTGCATAATTAACATCACATGCAATGCCAACTCAAATCCCTTTATTTATTTATTTATTTATTTATTATGAACCTTAGAACCTTAGGTGGGGGGGTGGGGGGTGGGGTGTTTCATAGATGTGTTTCAACTACTGCTGTAGCTTTTATCTGTATGTCTACTGCTGGAGCGTTTCTCTCTTTATATGCCAGCAAGAGAGAAAATGGGCCAAGGAGAGACAACGCCAAGAACTTTCCCCTGGGAAACACTCCACATTTTCCACATCCTTTGTTTTAAGACACAGGACTCTGCTTTTCGCATTTGAAAATACAGGAGTGGTAGCAAGAAACAAGTTTATGCATGGTTAAACTTCACATTGATAGGAAATGTGTTCGCTGGCGTACGTCGACTTAATCTGTGCCTGATCTTTTAACTATAAGGAAAACAACATACTATGAGATTCTTTCAGTTCTTACACTTGAGATTTAAGTGATTCTCCACACAGGCTGTTGTTACTGTGTACATGTACAGCAGTGTGTACAGTATGTATGTGTGTAATGCATATTATGTATATTTGTATG
Source organism: Tandanus tandanus (assembly GCA_039654325.1). Taxonomy (NCBI): domain Eukaryota; kingdom Metazoa; phylum Chordata; class Actinopteri; order Siluriformes; family Plotosidae; genus Tandanus; species Tandanus tandanus. The sequence continues at coordinate 12,859,115 of JBCNYH010000016.1, read as the reverse complement.
AATATATATTTTGATATTTATGGCAAAAACTTGCATTTCAAGCATTCAACACTTTTGAACCTTTTAGACAAACAAAATATCATTAGCTTCCAATGCTAAATGTGCACTCGCACAATACCGGCTTGTCCCGTTCATATTGCGATCTCACATCAGGGGACATCGGAGGACATCGTAGAATTTCGGGGAAAACTTCAAGAACGAGTGAAATATTTGAAAAGTGTCTAAAAATGTAATGGATTTTTTTTGTGTTCAGAAGTACTTTGGGGAAACATGGGGAAAAAAAAATCACTGCACATCGGTGTCGTGATCGGTGTAACATTCCTGGAGAAATTCTGGTCACATTTCCGGGAAATTCTAACATTTTTTTTATACAACATTGGAGACACATCGGAACAACATCGATACAAATCAGAACGACATGAGTTTAGATCGTAATAACATAGGACGAATAACATTGGAATCCCACTGGAGCACAATCTGAGAACATCGGTACATATCGGAAGAAAATCACGTGAAACATCGGAATATGATCAGCTGAAATTGAGATCATGATTGAGACTGTGTGAGCGCACCTTTATTCTTTTAGGTAAAGGTAGAGCGAATTGAGCCCACTCGCTCATCGGGCCGGAGCTTATCCCGGTTTCCATCGCGTGGAGTGGACTAAAAGTTCAATTCCTCCTGGATGGGATGCTGGTCCATCACGGGTTACCTTTCCAGTACATTTATTTTGCATTTTATTTTTAGCCCCATTTCCAAATTTCCCAAATTTCAGCTGTAGAATTAAGCTTCATAATCAGGGCCAGATCTGGACCAAAAAGTGTCCCTGGCATTTTGTCCAAGACTGACCAAACACAGCCAGCTCACCATCAGAAACCATCCAACATTTTAAAATATACTTTAAAATCACGACTCTCACCTCAGTCACTCCGAAAAGCTTAATCCCATTACAGTGAGGCTATCTCAGCCAACACTGGATGAAGGCGGGGTACACCCAGAACAGCACACCAGACCATCACAGGGTCAACACACACAGCCATTCACACTCACACTCACACCTAGGGACAATTTGGAACAGACAGTTATCCTAATGTGCCTGTCTTTGGACTCTGAGAGGAAACCGGAGTACCCGAAGGAAACCCAAGCACATGAAGAACACGTAAACTTCACACAGAAACGCCCTCACCTCACAGTCCGAGCCCAGAACTCGAGCCCAGGCCACCGTAGCACCCAGTAGACAAAAGACGTGCTTGATTATAAAATTCAAACTGAATTATCTCAAGAGTGAAGTTTTGTTTAGTTCGCTGAGACGGCTGCCAGCCTCCCCGCATCCCGCAGGATCAAGCGGTTCGGCAAACGAGCGCGTGAGTACCTGGTCCGTGGTACCTGAAACATGTGAGAGGATACACTTTTGCTTTTCTTCAGCAGTCACTGATGAGTCAGTATGAATTTAGAAACCGAGGTGCAAAAAAAACATTATTTTGTGTCTCAGTTTGGCAACAAGATAAAAGTGGTTTCATATAAAAACATGACATTATGTTTGATGAGCTTTCCTCCTCATCTGATGTGCCAAAACAAACTTAGTAATAATGAGGAGAGCTGTGTGTGCCAAAAACACATCATTAAAAGGAAGAAAATAAACAATGGCATCACATTCCAAAGACGGAATATAACTGAAAACAGGATTACGCATGGCGGAAGCACGGTGGCGTAGTGGTGAGCACGTCCACCTCACAGCCAGAAGGTCCTGGGTTCGAGTCCTGGGCTTGGACGTTTCTGTGTGGAGTTTACATGTTCTCCCTGTGCTTGAGTGGGTTTCTTCCGGGTATTCCGGTTTCCTCCCACAGTCCATGCACATTAGGCTAAATGTCTGTTCCTGTGGCGTGGATGTGAGTGTGAATCGTTGTGTGTGTGTTGGCCCTGCAACGGTCTCTCGAGCTGTTCAGAGCTGTTTCCTACCGTCGCCCAGTCAGCTGAGATAGGCGCCGGCCTCCCCGCAACCGTAGTAGGAGTAAACGGTCTGCCAGATGAGTGAAAGATGAGTGAGTGTTACGCATTACTAAACAGAAGTAAGACGCGGGAATTTCTATTAAAACAGCTCTGAGAAAAGTTTTTGCTCACTCATTTTATTATGTAGGACTTTGTGATAAAATATTTTCGAAATGAGATCCTGATAAAATTGAAGTTGATAACGATGATAAGCTTTTGGGCAGATTAATCACACAGGACAAACAAACAACCAGTCAGTCTGTGGATTTTAGCTTGCACACATCCACTTACTACCACAAACCATTTCATTCATTCATCTTCCAATTAATCCAACCGGGGAGGCTGGAGCCGATCTCAGCTGAATCTGAGCGAAGGCGGGGTACACCCTGATCGCAGGGCCGACACACACACGTCCATTCACACTCACACTCACACCTGGGGGCAATCGGGAACAGCCAATTAGCCTAATGCGCATTTATGTGTAATTTGGGAGGAAACCGGAGTACCTGGATTAAACCCACGTAAGCACGGGAAGAACATGCAGACTTCACGCAGAAACGCCCTCGCCCGGCATGGGGCTCGAACCCAGGACCCTTTTGTTGGGGCGAACTCCTAACCATTATGCTAAGATGCCGTCCATCCCCTACAGACTTTTACCCCAGTTTCATTAATGCAAATGATAAATACAAATTTATGCTGCAGTCAGAGTTTTCACAATTTTAGCACACAACCGAGAATAGCAGCATCTTAAGCTATCCTAAATAAAACCATTGACAATATGCTAATTACACTAGTGAACTAGTGAACTGGATTCTCACTCACTCACTCATTGACACTTATTGAGGGTGGGGTTTTCCCTGAACGCCTGCCAGACCATCGCAGGGCCAACACGCACACCACCATTCACACTCGCATTCCCACCTGGAGGCAATTTGGAGCAGCCAATTAACCTGATGTGCATTTGTGAAGCGGACGTGCTAACCACGACACCAACGTGCCGCCATGAAATGAATTATCTTGGATGCCCCGATACAAAGAGATGCAGACTTGCATCCAGAGCCCTTACTGTCAGTACCAACATCTAGACGCAACCAAGCTAGCTCGCTAACATTACCTAGAGATGTAGCTAGTGGATAAACCTCTGTGAAAGTGCGCTGACGTGGCTTATGATCAAAAGCAATGGACAACACAACCAAATATTAGGCAAGTGCAACACAAGCCATAGCAAAGCAGCGATGCACTACTGCTTACCAGTCCAACAGAAAAAGAACCGACTCAACATCTCCACATCTATCTTGTAGCCATTTATCCTTCTTCGCCCTCACCACCGAGTAAAATCCAGTCCAGAATGTACTCTTGATCAGTCACTAGTTCAGTTACTCAATCTTTTTCTCTCTTAACCTCACACAGCCTCTTCTTTGGTCTCTTAACCTCTGCCACGACGCCTGTACTGATAAAACCCATCTAGCTTGTTCTTATAGCAGCTGAAGAGATGTCGATGAGCGACATGGTGCCATAAAGCATTAGGCAGTTCTTCTGGGAGGTTGCAGGGAGGGTCCACCACGGCTACGCTACACAGCGCTATATCTGGCCTTCTGGGAAGCGTCAGGGTTGAAAACAAGCCATTATTCCTATTACAAGTCAAAGTACCATCAAAATCATTTGGAAGCTGTTTAAGGTAAAATTCTTACAAAAGTTCATAAATACCAAATAAATAAATAAATAAATAAACAAAAAAAATTCGAACATCGCATCCTCGCCATAAAATATAAAATTAAATTAGAGTTTAATGAATAACATACTAATTCATTGTGCTTATTATCCGTACTTCAAAATCCAGAACCTGGACTAGAACAGAAAGCTTCCACTGTCTTTCATCATCATATTCTATCAGTAAACAAGTTTAGAACCTTCGCTCAGGAGAAAAATCAGCTTTTAAACTCAAAAGAATTTACATTTAATGTGATAATTATATCTGCTGACGTGAAAAGTTTTATGGTGATAACATTTTTGGCCACATTCCCAGCCCTACATATATATCTTATTACATCAACAGCAACAATTTACACGGGATACTGTACGGAAAATGCTCCAGTAATAAATCTAAAAGAATATAAAAGATTAGAATAATTGATTAGATTAAAAAACACTAATAAAAAAACTAAGTTAGAAAACACTAATAGTTTATAATGTGTAAGTGTTGAAGTTCGTTGACATGCTCCCTGCATGTATTTATGTAATTTATTGTAATTTAATGTAATTGCAACGATAACAAGAGATCCATACGGACCCTGGTGCCCACCATCCAGCAACCATAAAGCACTGACCTCAGACATTTAAGTAATAAAAATATTCATATTCAATATTTAAAAAGATGGGCGGCACGGTGGCGCAGCGGTTAGCACGTCCGCCTCACAGCAGAAGGTACTGGGTTCGATTCCCAGGCTCAGGGCGTTTCTGTGTGGAGTTTGCATGTTCTCCATGTGCTTGCGTGGGTTTCCTCCGGATACTCCGGTTTCCTCCCACAGTCCAACAAAAATGCACAGTAGGCTAATTGGCGGTTCCAAATTGTCCCTAGATGTGAGAGTGACTGTAAATGGTTGTATGTGTTTGGACCTGCGATGAATACCTACCTACCCACCCACCTACCTATCTATCTACTTGTTGATCTTTTTCTTTTTCTTTTTTGTATTTTTTAAAAAGCTGCCCGTCATCATGCAAGTCAGTGATATTGTAAATAACAGACAATCGGCATCAACTAATTGGGTTTTCTGTAGTGGACACGCCCGGATGCCGGACAGATACGGGACTACAACCCAAGCCGTCGCGACTATTGTGATCCTCTCAGAAGCTTCGCTAAAATACGAGTCAGATTATCTCGTTGGCTCCATCAACTGAAGTTCATTAGAAAAATCGATGGCAGCAATTTGCCGCAATTCTATTGTAATTAAAGCCAAGTTCTTTGTAACGACGTAGCCTGCTGGCTATATTAAAGCTTAATACATGAATACATATGTTTTAACTGAATATCATGTTGCAGATACTTGACATGACAGCTGTTTTTTTTTTAACCATCTTACTTTGCTAGCTGGTTAGATAACAGGCTAGCTAATAGGCAAATCAATTGCTTTTCACTTAAGTAGATACGTACTAGTCGATATCACAAATTAAATACATGCACAAGCAGTTACACTGTGCTCTTTGTAAAGAGTAAAAAAAAGTAAAAATATCCTCCCTCTGTGCTGTAAGTGACCACTTCTCCTGCTTGGTGTATACGTTCACACTTCCACATCGTGATGGAAACTCGATACGGGGTTTAATAAAGAGTGCGAAGGACGGCACATTTGATGGTATCGTGGTTAGCACAGCCGCCTGAAGGTCCTGGGTTCAATTCCCAGGCTGAGGCATTGCTGTGTGGAAATTGAATTTCCAATGCCGTGATTGCACAGGTTTCCTACAAGTACTCTGGTTTCCTCCCAAAGTCCGAAGACATGCACATTAGGCTAAATAACTGGTCCAAATTGACCCTAGGTGTGAGTGTGAGTGTGAATGGTTGTGTGCGTGTTGCCCTGCGATGGTCTGGCAAGCTGTTCAGGGTGCACCCCGCCTTCGCCCAGTGTCGGCTGAGATAGGCGCCAGCCTCCCCATGACCCTAGTATTATTAAGTGGTTCAACAAAAAAAATGAGTGAGTGAGTGAGTGAGTGAGTGAGTGAGTGAGGAGTAAAGGTTAAGATGCAGGGAATGTTTTTGTAGGAAAACTCAAGGTATCCAGGCTGCCGCATTCCATTTTATCATCTGCTCGCATACGTCCAGAGGCTAATCCTAGCTTAGCCATCCTTTGCTTGGCTGCTTTGCAGTCAACCTTGTCAATCGTCCCTCTTTTCTATCTTTCTTCCACACCAATATATCTCTACAATACTCTCTCCCGAGTGCCTTCTCTAGCCTGCTATTTCACTCTTCAGATGTGAGCTGTCTACTACCATTATAGCTCTGAAAACACATACTCTTTAGGAACCCTGAAATTTTCACAGGTGGCTTTTTAGACATCCCTCGGTTAGGCAAGGAGGGTGGAAGTAATTCAAGGTTGAAGTAGAAACAGGTGAAATATTGGATAGAAACTCACTACACGGTGTCCTGTCGCTGGCGTAATATGGCGGGGCGTCAGAATTAGTATTCCCCGGCCATTCTGTGGGATATGGATTCTCTCATTACTGCTGATGTGGCCATGGACTCAAAGTGAAATGGGTGCTTAGACTATATCCTCGACTAAAGGTGTTTTCATTACTCCGACAATGCTGTATCTCTGTTGCCTGGCCGTGTCAATTGCCCAATTCTTTATAAAAAGGTAAAGATTGGGTTGCATCGATTGGGCTGCTTCTCAGTGAGGAGATTATAGGATATGTTGTAGCACATCCAGGCATAAATGTAATTGAAATGCATATATATTCTCTCATGCACCCACACACACACACACACACACACACGCAAACACTTTCTTGCACCCACTCACAGGCTGTTTCTATGCCAGACAGAGTCTTGGGAGTTTCTCTAATGACTCTATTTTCTTGTCTCCTTCACCCAGACCACTGTGACACTGACCTAGAACTACTAATTCATCACTGCACACATTTTAAGCACTAAAGGCAAGTTTTCTATTTTTAAATCAACCCAAATTCTGGAGTAAGGACACGTCTAACGATATTGTGTGTGGTACTTTCAGACAAATGGAAGACCAAAATGCACTCACTCTGAGCGAACCGCTTAATCCAATTAGGGTCATGGGGAGGCTGGAGCCTTTCTCAGCCAACACTGGGCGAAAGCGGGGTACACCCTGAACATCGACGGACCAACACACACACACATATACAAACACACACACACACACACACACACACACACACACACACACACACACACATATACAAACACACACACAAAACCATTCACACTCACATCCACACCTAGGGGGAAAATGGAACAGCCAGCTAGACTAATGTGCATGTCTTTGGCCTGTGGGAGAAAACCCGGGAGAACGCAGAGGAAACCCACGCAAGCACAGGGATGCAAACTCCACACAGATACACCCTCGCTGAGCCCAAGACTCCCCACCCCACCCCCCACTAAAATATTTAATATTTAATTAAATATATTTAATCATATTTATTTTAAAGAATCAAAAATAGAAAAAAAATTAAATAATTAATTTACCGAACCTTAATCTAAACTTAATCCTACTGGGGTCACGTGGAGCCTATCGCAGCCGACTCTGAGTGAAGGCAGGTTACACCCTGAACAGCTCGCCAGACTATTGCAGAGTCAACACACACACACACACACACACACACACACACACACACACACACAGCACCTAATGTGCATGTCTTTTGACTGTGGGAGGAAACCATTGCACCCAGAGGAAACCCACGCAAGCCAGAGGGTATGCAAACTTTATATAATATAATATATATATATAATATTAGGGGAAAAAACACATTGCAAACACATGAAATTTGAAAATTGACACGTGTGGGGTAAAGGATTCATGTCAACTAATCTTAGTGGACCACCTGAGCGGTGCCACATACGCATAGAACATGACTTTGATGGTTGTCCTGTTTCTGTGATCCTTCAGTGGCTTGATCCTGATTGGATGTTATTTATAGCTTGCGTAGTAGCAAAACTGTAACAAAAGTACAAAAAAAAATAAAGAATAGAGGCTTATACACCACTGCTCAGACTCACACCGAAAAATAATAAACACGCAATCTAACTCAGACAACAACAAAACAACAAGAAACATTAGCGGCAACGCGGAACATGAACTCATTAAACGGATAATTAAAGACAGGTGATACAAATGAACACAGAAACTAGCTTTTGAACGCCAATGAAAAAAAAACCTCGGTGCTATCCTTTCCTACTTTTACTAAAGACTGAATTCGCGAAACGCAGCGGGGATTTTCTCGAGGGCTAAAATCGATTCAGCCCTAAAAAGAGCCGTGCTACTCTTATAACCCAAGCCTCGGATACCTGTCAATAGAGATATCTATCAGGAGCTCGGGCTTTAGGCAGTGCCTAAATCTATACATTATCACATTTTCTGGATTGCTTAATCCATTATTAGGGTCACAGTAAGGCTGGTGCCCATCCGCGCAGACTCCGAGCGAAGGCAGTGTACACCCTGAACAGCACGCCAGACTTCCAGATACACGCACAATTCTTAGTAGATGCATGCTGAGCTACCGAGCTATCTCGCAAACTAGACGTAAACAAATATAACAAATCTTATTACTGCCTGGACATTTACAATAAAAATGACAAAAAAAAAGTGTATTTAAATACTGGCATTGAAAACATTTATAACATTTATAACTGTACTGCAGTAAGGCGTAAGCATAGCTATACCATCCATATACAGTTCCCTCTGAAAGTATTGGAACAGCGTCCAATTTTATTTTTGGTTTTCTGATTCACGCTAAAGACATTTTGGTTCATTCAACAATTCAGGGCATCACTGTTCTTATTAACCCTCCCATGTTTCAGGTTATCAGAAATCAGAAGTTGGTACATCACCGGTAGGTGTTTATGGCTGCCCGGGTATGTACACTCTTGGTTTGGACCCTGTGTTGAACCTGTGAATACTGGGTTTTGAAAACTCATGAAGCCCGAATAAATCCAGTGAAGAAAGAAAGAAAGGATCTGCTCGTGATCTAAAACCTTCAAGTTCATCACTCGAGTGTGCTGGAGGTAGTATCAAGGCTTAGGTTTGCACGGCTGCCTCCAGAACAGGCTTAGTAATTTTATTGATAATGTAACTCATGATGGTGGCAGAAAATCAATTCCGATGTGTACGGAAACATCCCGGCTGCCAGTTTACAGAGAAATGTATCCAACTAAATTGGGATGACTTTCATCATGCAGCAAGACAATGATCCAAAACAGACTGCCAACACAGCAGAGCTTCAGCTTCATCATGCTCATTTATATTACACTTTATTTTACTTAACACAGTTTTATTCATCTTTAACCTTTATTCTTCTGATTTCCTTCACAAAACCGAGCGACGCTCACTGCCATTCTCAAGTGATACCTTCAAACCGAATTCCTCTCTTTCTTTCCAAGCTTCTACTCTAGCAGGCATTGTCTCTCCATCTTCTCTTCATTCTGCTGATTCATTGCAATCTTCAGCTGCCATACTATAATGACACCCATGGGTATCTCATTAACCTATTGAATGAAGACTGAAAGCTTTTTGTTCGGTGAATACAATCTCGGGCTCCACTATCAATCCTGTACTCTGGGGGAATGAAAGAAAGCCAAACCTACTGTCACCACGTATGAGAAGGAGTTTATAAACTCATATAAGGGTTCTTATGCAGAGTTATATAAAGCTGACCATAATCACGCTTGGACCACGACTGGAGGCAGGCTGCATCCAGAGATGAAACCTGAAGGAACCATGTGTTTCCGAGTTCATCAAGATCCCCTACAATGGCACATAAAGATTAATGGCGCATCAAGTTCCGTCAAGATCGTCACGATTCCACCAAGTTCCCTCAAGATCGTCACGATTCCACCAAGTTCCCTCAAGATCGTCACAATTCCACCAAGTTCCTTCAAGATCGTCACGATTCCACCAAGTTCCCTCAAGATCATCACGATTCCACCAAGTTCCCTCAAGATCATCACAAATCCACCAAGT
>JBCNYH010000016.1:12817144-12828201 GCA_039654325.1 Tandanus tandanus | reverse complement strand
CGATCTCTCTCTCTTTCTCTCTCTCTCTATCTCGATCTCACTCTCTCTCTCTCTCTCTCTCTCTCTATCTCTCTCTCTCAATCTCAGTCTCTCACTCTCTCTCTCAATCTCTCTCTCAATCTCACTCTCTCGCTCTCTCTCTCTCTCTCTATCTCTCTCAATCTCTCTCTCTATCTCTCTCAATCTCTCTCTCTCTCTCTCTCTATCTCTCTCTCTCTCAATCTCTCTCTCTCAATCTCTCTTTCTCTCTCTCTGTCTCTCTCTCTTTCTCTCTCTCTCAATCTCTATCTCTATCTCTCTCTCTCTCAATCTCTCTCTCAATCTCTCTCTCTCTCTCTCTCTCTCTATCAATCTCTCTCTCAATCTCTCTCTCTCTCAATCTCTCTCTCTATCAATCTCTCTCTCTCTCAATCTCTCTCTCTATCAATCTCTCTCTCTCTAAATCTCTGAATCTCTCTCAATTTCTGTCTCTGTCTCTCTCTCTCTCTCTTAATCTCTCTCTCTCCCTCTCTCTCTATCTCTCTTTCTCTCTCAATCTCTCACTGACTCTCTCTCTTTATCTCTTTCTCTCTCTCTGAATCTCTCTCTCTTTATCTCATTCTCTCTCTCTCTCTCTCTTTATCTCATTCTCTCTCTCTCTCTCTCTCTCTCTCTGAATCTCTCTTTCTCACTGTTTGTCTCTCTATCTCTCTCTGTATTCCACTCTCTATTTATCTCTCTCTTTATCTCTCTCTCCCCTTCTGTACATCCATTTCTCTCTTTCTCTTTTTTGCTTTTATATTTTAGGTCCTGATATTATAGCGTGAGACGGTGGAACGATACACTCTGGCATGCACTCATGCATTTCATCATTTTCCAAAACTCTCTGTCCTACTAGGGTCGCGGGGAGGCTGGAGTCTATCTCAGCCAACAATGGGTGAAGGCGCGGTACACCCTGAACAGCTCACCAGATCATTGCAGGGCAAAACACACACAACCATTTACACTCACACTCACACCTGGGGCAATCTGGAGTAGCCACTTAGCCTAATGTGCATGTCCTCAGACTGTTGGAGGAAACCGGAGTACCCGGAGGAAACCCCTGCAAGCACAGGGTGAACATGTAAACTTCACACAGAAACGCCGAGCACTGGACTCAAACCCAGGCTTGAAAATTAAAAAATAATAAATTGACAAATTGCACAGTTCTCTGTCAGCGTAGCTTCCAGCTGCGTGGGGCTGGTGTTTGAAGAGTTCCTTTTGACTGTTATGATGATTCCCGGTGATGCCCAGGCTCTCTGTGTGAAAAAATTCATACAGTGTTATGTGACCCGTATGATCTCTATTATATTTTAACTCTATGGGTTGCACAGATCAGTAGCTCCGCTGTATAAACAGTGCAATTGCATGAGATGCATCATGAACAGCGCGCTGATTTCCGCAATGTGAGTCACAGATTTCAGCAAAGCACATTGTCACATTTTTGCATTGTGTCACTATGGATCGTTCCATCCCGAATGGCTTCAGGGCACAGCTGCTTTGTAGTCTGGGGACATAAACAGTATTTTTACGGTTCTTCAGTGATACCAAATCTGCCGACTATGGTGTAAACTTCGGTGTGTGGTATCATATACTCACTTACTCATTTACCGAACCACTGGAGCCTATCTCAGCCAACGCCACCAGAACAGGGCAACACACACAGCCATTCGCACTCACACTCACGCCTAGGGACAATTTGGAAAAGCCGTTTAGTCTAATGTGCATGTCTTTGGACAGTGGGAGGAAACCCGAGTACTCAGAGGAAACCCACGCAAGCACAGAGAGAACATGCAAACTCCGCACAGAAACATCCGAGCCCGGGAGTCGAACCCAGGACCTTCTTGCTGTGAGGTGGACATGGTAAACACTACGCCACCATTCTGCTTGAGTGTCATATAAGTAAAGAATGTGCAGTTAAAGATAAACTGGAAGCAGTGCATGAAGCTCTGTGGGTGAAAATTTCCAGGGTGAATTTTTGTCCCCTTTGGCTTTCCATCCTAGCGGGTCATCGTGGCAGACAAACAGATAGACAGACAGACACAGAGTCCGGCCAGCAAGTGTACCATTAAGTGGTCTGCCCATTACATTACATTGGACGTCCCACAATAATCGATGATGTAGTGATGCTCAGCAACCCAAAGCAAAGTGAATTTACTGTTACCACATCAATCTGGAGTCTCCTGTAACAGCACGGCATGCAGTGTTTATGCTCCTTATGTCACACCTATTAGGCACTGTGTATGATGGTTTTAATGATTTAAACTTTTAAATTATAATTAATGTTAAGAAACATTCACACAGAAACACCCGAGCAGTCGTGGGGGCAGCCGTGGCCTAACGGGTAGGGAAGCGGGTTTGGGACCTAAAGGTCGCTGGTTTGATTCCCGAACCAGTAGGAAAGATGGGTGGCAGAGGAGTGAGCTGCACCTTCCCTTCCTCCACACGTACTCCCCAATGTGTGGTATTAAAAAAAAAAAATCCACAATACATTAGAGCAGCGATAAACAATCATCCTCTCACCACTCTTTTATTTTTATCGCTCCTATCTTAATCCTATTAGGGTCACAAGGAGGCTGGAGCCTATCTCAGCCGACACTGGGCGAAGACAGGATACACCCTGAACACCTCGCCATACACACAATCATTTACAATCTGAAACAGCCAATTAGCCTAATGTGCATGTCTTTGTCCTGTAGGAGGAAACCAGAGTACCTGGAGGAAAGCACTGAAGTAACATGCAAACAGCACACAGAAGCGCCCAGGACTCGAACCCAGGACCTTCTTGCTGTGAGGCAGTTCGCTAAGCACTACACCACTGTACCGCCTTCATTTTTCTCTCAAATAAAATGAAAAACAAAAACAGTTTTCATGTTACAGACAAACCAGAAATAAAAATGAAGTAAAAATGAAAATATACCTGGGATTGAATCACAGTCAGCGCTGTGCTCATGCCTATTGTTAAAATTAATCAACACCTTCTGATCAGTGAGAATGTAACAGTACTGTGGTGTACAGTCGAGACTCAGACTTATAACACAAAACTACAGAGCCCCCTAAGGGTCATGATGGGGAAGTTTCTTCTGGTTTTCTTCCCTTGTAATACTTTATCATTCCCAAACAACAGCCTTAACGTTAACTGGACCCGAACACTGAAGTGTTGCAAGGAAACATAAAAGTATATTAAAAGGAGCATTAAATATATTTCTCTGCCTTGACACTTTAGGGCTCCAGACATCCTCCATGTAATAAAAGTCCCCGGGCGACATGCTTGCCCTCGGGTTCTCTCCGGATCATTTTCCACCAGAGTAGTGGCAGGGCTGTTTTGGAGCCAGTGCTTAATTTTAAAATGGTTCTACACATTTTGACAACCAAAGAACCATGAAAACTGGTTCCCACGGCACCACGGGTTTTAAGTGGTCAAAATTTATAAAATAAAAGTCATAAATAATTTCTGAGGGGGAAAAAAAGAAATCAGTTTCAAAGAACAAATACTGGTTGTGATGTAGTCATCACCCCACTCAATCCTGCTAGGGTCACGGGGAGGCTGAAGCCTATCTCAGCCGACACCGGCCCAAGGTGGCGTACACCCTAAACAACTCACTAGACCATTGCAGTGCAACACACACACACACACACACACACACACACACACACACACACACACACACACTACCATTTATACTCACACTCTCACCTAGGGGCAATCTGGAACAGCCAATTAGCCTAATGTTCTTTGCACTGTGGGAGAAAACTGAAGTACCCAGAGGAAACCCACGCAAGCACAAGGAGAACATGCCAACCAAGTTTCTGACTGATGGTATACTTAGCCTGTGTCCTAGTGAACCAGTATCAGAAGGTGTTCGCTGATAGTGACTTCAAAGCCGCTCTGGATTAGGGCGTCTGCGAAATACCGTACATGTAGACGTAAATGTAAGAAGATGATAAAACAGAGCTTTGGTATAAAGTTGACATTTGAGGAAAAAAAAAATCTGTTGCTGTTGTTGTTGTTGTGCTTTAAGGTCGCTGTAAAAGCAGAAACCAGTCCAAGTCTTTTTACACTGTGTACTATTTTGGTGTACTGTTTAATACAGGGGTGGTGCAGTGCTTAGCACATCTGTCTAACATCAAAAAGGTACTGGGTTCAAGTCCCGGGCTCAGCAAGGGCGTTTCTGTGTGGGGTTTGCATGTTATCCCTCTGCTTACGTGGATACCGCCACTTTTTCCTCACCTATTTAACTCTCACCCACTCATTTGCTGAACCAGTACGAGGGTCGTGGGGAGGCTGATGCCTATCTCAGCCAACACTGGGCAAAGACAGGGTACACTCTGAACAACTCATCAGACCATCACTGAGCAACACACACACAACCACTTTGGAAATTTGGCAATTTTGAACAGCCGATTATCCGAATGTGCATGTCTTTGGACTGTGGGAGGAAACCAAGGTACCCAGAGGAAACCCATACAAGCATGGGGAGAACAAACAAACTCCACACAGAAACACAGGACGTGCTGTCCACAACATCACCACGCTGACTGTCACAATAATTCTGAATTATTATATAAAACAATGTTAGTCTTAATATCCCCTGCGATGGCCTGGCGAGCTGTCCAGGGTGTACTCTGCCCTCGCCCAGAGTTGGCTGAGATGGGCGTCAGCCTCCCCGCGACCCTAGCATTCGCATTAAGCGCTTCAGAAAATGAATGAATGAATGAATAGTATTAATACCATAAATTCCCATTAGCAAAGCACAATTTATTCTTTATAAAACAATTTATTTAAAAAAGCAAGAAGCTGGGTTCAATTTCCGGGGTTTTTTTTCACTTATTAATATATTCATTCATGAACAGGTTGGAGGGTATCTTAGCCAACTCTGGGCGAAGGCGGGGTCCACCCTGAACAGCTTACCAGACCACTGCAGGGCCAACACACACAACTATTCTCACTCACACCTGGGGCAGTTTTGAACAGCAAGTTACCCTAATGTGCATGTCTTTGGCCTGTGGGAGGAAACAGGAGTACCCAGAGGAAACCTATGCCAGCCCGGGACTGGAAGCCAGGACCTTCTTGCTTTGAGGCAGATACGGTAACCATTACAGCACCATGCAGCCCTAATTTGGTCATTTGAACACACCATAAGCACATGGGTAATTAAAACCGGTACCCATATATGGCCTTTTTCCTACATTATCTATGCGGTGTGGTGGAGGTACCTTACACTCTAGTTAAGGTTTGTGGTGGGAATTCCCTTAAAATAATAAATGCTCCAGTGGCTTACAAGCAAAGATTGTTCTTGCCAGTGTTGAACCCTCATGGCATTTGATTTGACAGGAGTCGTCGAGGGCTCTGCTACCTGGTGAAGCCAGGCATGAAGTCTAGACTCTGGTTCTCTGGTCATTCTGTTCAGCAGATCTGAGAGCGAACTCGTTTGGATCTGAACAGCTGCTGTGGTCTTAGATTAATGCAGATTGTAATTTAATAGTGGAATGAGAAAGCCCATGTGAGCTTAGTGTGTAAATATATTCACCCAGGGGGAACACAGGACCGGTAATTCTCAGTGTGTAAGACTTTGATTAGCTGAGCAGGTCTTTGAACCTTTTATGATTCCCAAAAGGATCACTCAAGCCTAATTATCCCCTCTTCAAAAATACGCATTGCTGTTTCTTAAAACAGAGCCAATTATTCGTGAGCAATTGCGTTGCTTTTTCATGGGTGTAGCGATACAGCCGTTATTGCTTGTTGGACGAAGGTAACAGCTTGTACTGAGCTCCTCCTGTCTTAAGTGCCAATCAGATGTTTGTCTTCTTTACCTAAAGAAGGCAAGGGATCTTTATTGTGCACACTCCTCCACCTCCACTTTGCTTTTCATTCATTCATTTATTTGCTGAACTGCTTAATCCTACAAGGGTTGCAGGGGGGACGGACTCTGTGCAAAGGCGGGGTGCATCCAGAACAGCTTGCCAATCCATCACAGGGCCAAACACACACACACACACACAACCTTTCACAGCAAGGGGGATTTTGAAGCAGTTAGCCTAATGTGCATCTTTTTGTGACTGAAGGAGAAAACCAGAGTTCCCAAAGGAAACCCAGGCAAGCACAGGAAGAACTCCATACAGAAACGTCCTCGTCGAGCCCAGGTCTTGAACCCAGAACCTTCTTGCTGTGAGGCGGATGTGCTAACCACCCTGTTCACTTTCAGTCTTCTCACTCACTCATTTTCCAAACCACTTAATCCTATTACGGTTGCAGGGAGGCTGAAGCCTATCTCAGCCGACTCTGGGAAAACAGCTCACCAATCCACTGCAGGACCAACACGCACACACGCACACAGCCATTCACACTCACATTCACACCTGGGGGGATTTTGGAACAGCCAGTATTCCTAATGTGCAGATAATGACAGGATTTTGTGGCTGCAGGGAGAAAACCAGAGTACCCAGAAAAAGCTTATGCAAACACAGGGAGAACATGCAAACCCCCTACAGAAACACCCTTACCGAGTCCAGGACTCGAACCCAGGACCTTCTTGCTGTGAGGCCGACATGCTAACCACTACCCCACCATGCCCTGTTCACCGCTTTGCATTTCTTGAAACAGATATCCTGCTGTATAGCTGCTTTGAATGCATGAATTCAACCCCTTTCCTTTTTTAAACCTTTTGCCACAGGGCTTGGAATGAAACGAAGCCTTCACCAAAGCCGATGCCACAGGGATTTCAGCGTATCAAACGGGCATAAGCAGCAACAACAGAGTGTGGCATTACCATACACATCTGAACATAATGACATTTCACACACCATGTTTCTGGGGAGGTGCTCATCTTCCACCTAGCAGAGTGTGTGGAAATGGATCCACAGCTTCTCCCATTCACTGAAAAGAGGAATTAGAGCAGCAGATCCCCCGTGTTTACCCCACGCTTCTTCTTGCCCCCCCTCTCCGAGTGTGTTTAATGACAGCTGGGGATTGGACTCGACCAGGCCCTTTTACAGCACAAGCTAATTAGCAGGTTTCCTCCTGTCAGCAGTGCCACCAGATGGATTCCCAGAATGCAACCCACCGATGTCAGCAAGCAGGGCTTCACAGGTGGAGCTGCCTCTATACAAGCTGCCTCATCCTTAAGGTAGACTTCAGTTTCTTATGCCTGTTGAACCTCAGTGCCGACCTGATTCTTGGTGAATGTCATTGTGCTCTTTTGGGTTAAGTGGGGAAAATATATATATATATATTATGGCGTGATAACGGGCGGCAGGGCAGCATAGGGGTTAGCATGTCAGCTTCACAGCTAGGAGGTTGTGAGTTTGAGTCCCGGGCTCAGCGAGGGCGTTTCTGTGTGGAATTTTATGTTCTCCCCATGCTGATGGGTTTCTGGTTTTCTCCCACAGTCCAACGGCATTCACATGAGGCTAATCAGCTGTTCCAAATTGCTCCTAGGTGTGAATGGTTGTGTGTGATGGTCTGGCTAGCCGATCAGGCTGTACCCTATCTTCAAAGTCGGCTGAAATAGGCTCCCGCAACCCAAATAGGATTAAATGGCTCAGGAAATGATTGAGTCGTGTGATAATAATAAGGTAACCCAGCATGACAATACATCAGGAACTCCAGGATTAGGGTCCATGACATGACAGCACACACAATGCAGTACTTTTTATTATTACACAAGACAAATCACTATAATATAGGCACTTCCAAAATGATCACTGGCACCCTGGACAGCTGAAGGGCAGCACGGTGGTATAGTGGTTACCACATCCACCTAACAGCAAGAAAGACCTGGGTTCAAGTCCCGGGCTCGGACCCAGGACCTTCCCGATGCGAGGCGGACATGCTAACCACTACGCCACCATGCCACCCCAGGATCATACAGTAATCTTATAATTGTCCTCTTATTGCCCTATGGTAAACCCATGGCACTTACCATGATATAAACCCGTACTACATGATGGTTTTATAGGAGAGTCACACGAATATCACAAATAAATATATATAAATAAATAAAAAGATCGCAGGTTGTTGCTGACCGGAGCGTTAAGGGCAGTGGCTGTGGGAGGAGGCCTTCGTACCACTAATTAGAGAGCACTAACATTATTTAAAAAAAAAAAAAGAAATTAGGAGGTACTAAAGAGTCCACTATATATCAGTATGTATGTAGGTACGTTTTGGGATGATTTTAACCACTAGATTTTTCAACCCACAAAATACACATAAAAATCCAGATAAATAATTTATTTTCCCCCTCAAAAACACATTCACATGTACAGTTTAAATAACAGACCAATTTTCAGGGAAAAACAACACAAAAACGTCTGCTTATTCTGCATACAAAAAAAAAGTCATGTGGACAAACTGTACCTGAAACTAGGGGTCAACTGATACAGACATCTGCAAAATAAATTTAGATAGACATTTGCATCTGATAAATTTACTGATAATACTATAAGGCTTTTTGTCTGGGCTGATACAGATTATTATACAGAAGATTATTATACAGAGTCAATAACTGATATTTGGTGCCAGTATGCACTGCCCAGCCAATTAGCCTACGGTGCGAGTTTTTGGACTGTGAGAGGGAACCAGAGTACCTGTAGGAAACCCACACAAGCCCAAGGAGAACATGCAAACCCCACACAGAAACATCCTCGCCAAGCCCGGGACTTGAGCCCAGGACTTTCATACTGTGAGGTGGATGTGTTAACCACTACATCACCGGGCTACCCTTAATTTCTTATGAATGCTAAAAATTATGCAAGAAAGTGTAAAGCTTTAAATGTGTGAACGTGTGATTAATTTTATACAGTGTAATAGTTTATGGTAATGTACTGTATGATTATTCTGTAAGAAAGAAAGCCTATGGGGGAGAACGTCATCCTTTGTTTAAACAAAGATGCTAGCTACTTTCTTTGAGCCCTATATTCCAACACCGATTGGTCTGATAGCCCTATCCCTGACCCTAGTGGGCTGCCCAACTGGTTTAAGCAAGGTGCCCATCTCATATGTGGTACTGGAGGCTCAGTGGTTAAGTGGCTGCGGATACAATGGTTGGGGGTTCAAACCCCAATACCACCACTCCTACTGCAAGGTCCTTAACCCTAAACTAAACTATTTAAAGAAAATAAAAATGTAAGTTGCTCCGGATAAGGGCGTCTGCTAAATGCTATAAGATATAAATGGACCAATGGGCTGTTGGAACATAGAGCCGTCCCCAAATGTCTCACCTGGAGAAGGCAACAACAGTAAGGAGATTTGCATTCATGACACCTTTTGTGTAATCTGTCCAGGGTGAAGGTTACCGAATGTGTAGAGCATGGTGAGAGAGAGAGAGAGAGAGAGAGAGAGAGAGAGAGAGAGAGAGAGAGAGAGAGCTACAGCAATTAAAATGATAAAGAAAAGTCTAATTTGAATTAAATAAAATGGTCAAGACTGACAACAAACGCTGCTTGTTTACTTGCGCTGGACGACCCGGCCCAACAAGTTCACTTCACTTCCGGGAAAAAACGGTTGCTCTGCATTGGTTCACCCCCGCTAGTAATCCACATGAAAAAAAATTACTTAGTTTTGTGCTTTTTATGGTCATTTATGTAAAAATAAACTCTGTATCGCTTAAACATATTACATTACGCACACATTATACTGCAAGGATGACCAACACCGCTACTCTTAATGTTTGTATAGCAGGTATCTTGGAGTTATCAGAATGGGCTTGTGTTCATCAAGTCAGCTGTTATCACAGATAGCATGAACTGCTAATGCTAATGCTAATGCGATGGGAAGCAGCTGTAGCTGTAAAGAATCGTCTTGTGCAGTGACGGTCTTATTAACTCGTGAGGCATTTCCTGTTCAGGTACAAATATAAAACAAATTCAATTCCAGACTCCCTTGGTGATTGTGGGAGAGATCTAGAAGATGATTATTTGGGAGGTGGGGCAGTGGCTCCCATTGTATAGTGCAGATAAAAGTAAGGCTCAATTCCCCATAGTCAGCATTAAAATGAGTAAAGCAAAACTTCCTTTTGCTGAACTGGGACTATTCCCGACAGCTTAATAACCCAGCAGCTACAGATCGAGAGAGAGAGAGAGAGAGAGAGAGAGAGAGAGAGAGAGGGAGAGAGTCAGAGAGAGAGAGAGAGAGAGAGAGAGAGAGACAGTCAGAGAGAGAGAGAGAGAGAGAGAAAGAGAAACAGAGAGACAGTCAGAGAGAGAGAGAGACAGACAGACAGTCAGAGAAAGAGAGACAGACAGACAGACAGACAGTCAGAGAGAGAGAGAGAGACAGAGAGAGAGAGAAAGAGAGACAGACAGACAGACAGTCAGAGAGAAAGAGAGACAGACAGACAGTCAGAAAGAGAGAGAGACAGAGAGACAGAGACAGAGAGAGAAAGAGAGACAGACAGATAGTCAGAAAGAGAGAGAGAGAGAGACAGACAGACAGTCAGAGAGAATGACAGAGAGAGAGAGATAAAGGGAGACAGACGGACAGTCAGAGAGAGAGAGAGAGAGAGAGAGAGAGAGAGAGAGAGAGACAGTCAGAGAGAGAGAGAAAGACAGAGAGAGAGAGAGAAAGAGAGAGAGAGAGAGAAAGAGAGACAGACAGACAGTCATAGAGAGAGAGAGAGAGAGAGAGACAGTCAGAGAGAGAGAAAGAGAGACAGACAGACAGTCACAGAGAGAGAGACAGACAGTCAGAGAGAG
This sequence comes from Tandanus tandanus, assembly GCA_039654325.1. Taxonomy (NCBI): domain Eukaryota; kingdom Metazoa; phylum Chordata; class Actinopteri; order Siluriformes; family Plotosidae; genus Tandanus; species Tandanus tandanus. Next base: position 12,817,491 of record JBCNYH010000016.1, on the reverse strand, counting down.
AGACAGAGACAGAGAGATAGAGAAAGAGAGACAGACAGACAGTCAGAGAGAGAGAGAGAGAGAGAGACAGACAGACAGTCAGAGAGAGAGACAGAGAGAGAGAGAAAGAGAAAGAGAGACAGACAGACAGTCAGAGAGAGAGAGAGAAACAGACAGTCAGAGAGAGAGAGAGAGAGAGACAGACAGTCAGAGAGAGAGAGAGAGAGACAGACAGACAGTCAGAGAGAGAGAGGGACAGACACAGTCAGAGAGAGAGAGAGACAGACAGTCAGAGAGAGAGAGAGAGAGAGAGAGAGAGAGAGGGACAAACACAGTCAGAGAGAGAGAGACAGACAATCAGAGAGAGA
>JBCNYH010000016.1:12806942-12817044 GCA_039654325.1 Tandanus tandanus | reverse complement strand
AGAGAGAGAGAGAGAGGGAGAGAGGGAGAGAGAGAGAGAGAGAGAGAGAGAGAGAGAGAGAGAGAGAGAGAGAGAGAAAACACATCAGCTAAATAAGACTTATGGTGCAGTGAGTGAGATATAAACCCCAAGAGAAAAACACGGAGAACTCAGAGGCAGCTGGAGAGCTTTTCCTTTGCAATTATAAGACATTAAACTATGAAACAACAATAATATTTACTAATATGTGTAATTAATTAATTCATTCCTTCACTGAAGCTATTAATCCTGTTATCTATTAATCCTGTTATGGTCACGGATTGGCTGGAGCCCGTCTTAGCCAACTCTGGGTGAAGGCGGGGTACACCATAAACAGCTTGCCAGTCCATTGCAGGGCCCACACACACACACACACACACACACACACACACACACACACCTAGGGTTAATTTGGAACAGAAATGCGTGCATGTCTTTGGACCCGGAAAGGAAACCAGAGTACCCTGAGGAAACTCACACAAGCACGAGGAGAACATGCAGGACTTGATCCAAGGACTTTCATGCTGTGAGGTGGACGTTCTAACCACTACGCCACCGTGTTGTCTGGATAGCCGTTACTAATCTAACTGAAAGTAAATGGATGGTTCATGTAAACATGGTAGATTTAGAGCTCTGGAGTCTGAGGCCTTTCAGGGACATTTGAGGTTGTCTGACATGCTCTCACATTTTTTTTAATATTTCAGCTTTCTAAAAACTGTGCTTCCAAAGTAATGTATATGCTCATGTAAATCACAAACTCAGCAACAACAGTTTAAAATTAGTAAACATTTTATTCATGTAATTTTTAAAACAATCTCACGAAAATTCTGTTTGGTTCCACCGGCGGAACCTTCGACTCGAGGTACGGTTAATAGAAGAAAATCAAAGAAAGAGACCAGGGGCCTCATTTACTGGTGCGTGCAAAGTTTTTTGCGCAAGTACACTTTTAGTAAGGATCCTACGCACAGTTTTATAAATGAGACCCCAGATCAGTTATCACCAGATATGTGCTACGAGTAGGTAAATAAAAAAGTAAATAAATAATATGCAATTTCATCATGTCATACTCCACCTCTTTTTAACCATAATATAATGTAATTAAAGTTAGCGCTATACACATTAGCAGCTAAACCCACACAGCTGACCCCCTCCTGACATCTCCATGATTTAATGGGAGAAAGCGAAAATCAGGTCCTTGTTCACTGCTTACTGAAGGCTGTAAGTCAATTGGTTGGACTGATGCACAAGCACGAATGAGTTACATGCATTTCAATTAGGATTTGTCATAAGTGGGCAGCAGGGTGGTGAAGTGATTAGCAAGTCCGTCTCAAAGCAAGAAGGTCCTGGGTTTTAGTCCCGGCCTCAGCTCAGGCGTTTCTGTGTGGAGTTTGCATGTTCCCCCAGTGCTTGCGTGGGTTTCCACCAGGTACTCCGGTTTCCTCCCACAGTTTAGAAACATGCACATTAGCCTAAGTGGCTGTTCCAAATCGACCCTAGGTCCACATGTGAGTGTGAATGGTTGTGTTTGCGTACCGGATGAGATAGGCATCGGCCTCCCCATGATCGTAATAGTAGGATTAAGCAAATGAGAGAGAGTGAGTGAGTATGTCACAAGCCATCATGGCATCAAGCATTATGGCAGTTATCATAATTACCAGTAGTAATTACCAGGTATTCATATTTGTATCTGGTTATACAGTCTCAGGCTTATTTATTTATTTATTTATTTATTTATTACCAATTATTATTATTATTATTATTATTATTATTATTAGTATTATTATTATTATTAATTTATTATTATTATTGTCATTTATTGTTATTATTAATACTTTATCATTATTATTATTAATTATTTTATTATTTATTATTATTATTATTTATTATTATTTATAATTATTATTATTATTATTATTATTATTAGGGTACTCTAGTAGTCTATAATTTCATAGACATTATTGTATGTTTATATTTAAGACAACAAGCATACATGACCATTAGGCTAGGTATTAACATTTATTTTGTTTAGGGTTTGTTCTATGAAGCAAAATGTTCAGCTATTAAACAATAGAATGGAACCTGAATCTCGTCTGAAACTAGACGTAGGCTGGGTTCAGCCTCCCCGTGACCCTAATCGGTCCGGCAACTGAGTGAGCGAGTGAAAGTGAGTATATATTGTATACGTATAAATATATATATATATATATATATATATATATGGATGTGAATATGGCATGGCTGCTGCTGAACCAAGGCATGCTTGTGCTTTAAAGTATTATTAGAAAAATAATAATACTGCACTATGATTATAATAATAATGAAATACACAATAGTGATTATTAGGGGCCTATTTATCTTTAACCTGTATATAAGGTATACATTTTCATTTTCTGGTGAAGGGATTAATACATAACAAATAAAATGATAACAACCAACTTAAAGTACGGCCTATGACATGAAAAAACGTACAGGTAAGTACACTTTACTTTCTTATTTTCTTTTTTTTCCATCACAAGGCCAGTTTGAAAAAAAAAAAAAAAAAAACCCACAACAAAACAATACATTTTTTCCCCCCATACATGGTAACATCGTTTATCAGATACCCCATGTTTCACAATTCCTGAATCAAATCCATGAAACTCATGATTTATGGTGCTCATGATTCTTGTTCCCTTGTTTTTGTCCCATATATAACCAAAATGAATCATATGAATGAAATGAATCATCCTTCAATGATGCCACATGAACTTGAACCTTGCATCTGAGGCAAGATGTAAGCTGTCCCCATCCCTTTATCCATTCTAGCATGTGCTTGATTAGCGTCTGTGCACATCCATTTATCACCACCGAGCTCAGACGCCATGGCCTCTGCTGAGAGGAGGGACGTTCAAATAGACTTCTTGGCTTAATTTCTCTCCAGTTCTCCAGGAACAGAAGTGGCAGCCTATCCCACCTGCGATGCCTCCATCTGCTCCTTTGTCACAGTGTAGAGCAAGTGCCAAGCAGGGCTAATACAACACAGGCAATTCAGGATATGTGCAGTCACCTGTGCACTTTTTACTACTTGTTCATGCTGCACTGAAAACACTAAGGGTCATGCAAGAATGATTCTGATTTACTGAATCACCACAAAGCATAACACAAATTATGTTTATGCAAGAGTTTATTAAACACACACACACACACACACACACACACACACACACACACACACACACACACACACACACTCTCTCTTTTAAGACCTGACATTGATATACTCCTAAAATCCAACATATTATATTATTAAAATGCCCTGTAACCTTAGATTCCTGATCTTGGCTTGTGCATCCATCCATCCATCCATTCATTATGTATTCCTCTCATCCATCAGAGTCTCAAAGGAAGCTGTAGTCAATCCCTGAACAGGTTGCCAATTTGTTGCAGTATTAACACAGACAATACTAAAAGGGCACTCATAGAGTGCAATGTACCTCCGCCAGGTAACATGAATAAAGGATTATTATAACTTGGCATAGTTATAATGAAATGTCTCCCCCTAGTGCGTGTCAGATGAACACTTTGCCCTTTGTTAAAGATAAGGAATATCTGGGGGGTTTTCAACAGGATCCCATGCACAGATCACCTCAAAAAATGAATGTTTGTTTTTTTCCAGGCCCAGGCTCCACTCCTTCACTAAGCTGGATTCAGATCAGATCAACAGTTTTTGCGTAATCCTGCTAAGAGGAAAACATCGAAACAGACTCTGGAGGTAAAGAGCCATTTTTACTCACCTTTCAGCAATTTAAAGTAGCCAGTTGACCTAATTTGCATGTCTTTGGACTTTGGAAGGACTGAGGTGCTTATCTGTTCATCATGGTAATAAAGATAGATATTTCTAATTACTGTCCACTTCCTGTCAGGTCTGACCTCAAAAGGTTCAGAAGGAGCCCATTTATGAGTGAATATCCTTCGTGTTTTTTGGCTGATTAGAAAGGTCTCCTGCGGTGGCACGGTGGTTTGCATGTCCGCCTCACAGCAAGAACGTCCTGTGTTCCATTCCCAGGCATACCACAGGTGTTTCTGTGTGGAGTTTGCATGTTCTCCTTGTGCTTGCATGTGTTTCCTCCAGGTACTCTGGTTTCCTCCCACAGTCCAAAGACATGCATATTAGGCTAATAAGTAATAATGAAGGCAGGGTACACCCAGTGTCAGCTGAGCCCGTGACCCTGGTTGGATTAAGCGATTCGGCCAAGGTTTCCCAGTGAAACCACTCCAGCTCACGGGCTTAATATCTTTTATTTACCTGTTTTACATCTTTTTTTGGTTCTCTGTCTGTTAACAATTACAATAACAAGACTGAAGGAACCAACCAAACAAACGTGACCGAAGGAACAATCTTGCACATACGCGATAACTTGGCAGTGCAACACCGATTCATCTCGTCCTGTGCAGGCGTCATTGAGACTCCCGTACAGGAGGAAGCAAATGGTTTCAGAAAGACACCGTGGATGACACTGTATTTCATCTTTATTTAATATACCTGGGAAGTGAATGGGTATTTTTAACAGGTTCAACTGTAAAATCTTGAAAACATAAAAATATACAAATTCCAGGAAATCAGCCATTTCCGAAATATTCAAACCTGCCTGTATGGAACCAGAAAACATTCCAGAGTCGCTGCAATTCCAATTTCCCACTGTTTCAATGTCTATTATGAATGTTATGTGATATCTTTGGCCTGTGCACACGATAAGATAATTACATGAAAAGGTATACCAGTATTCCTAATAAAGTGTCCTGGAGCATGTTTCTTTAAAAATCATCAGTTCTTAGATATTGTTTGGAGAACTGGAGAATGCTCTCTGCTGCACCTAAATCTGGCAGAATTTCGGTGTAATGTACTTTCTGTATATGAACTCGTCACTTACTGCTCAACTCTCTCCCTGACGAAGCGAATGCTTATTCTCACCTACTTCAAACACCCCACCAGTGGTGAAATCAACTTGCCTCTACTCGCACATTCTTTCCATGTTAGCATTTGGATACGAAAATGGTGACTTGATGAAAATCTCAGTGGAGATGTAAAAGGTAAATCTCACACATTAGAATGAGAATACTAGGCAGGATATTGTGATGAAGGATGTGCGATCTTCATAAAATTGTGCCCTATGTAAAAACTCCAGAGCAGTGTTTACAATAAGTTTATTTGTTTTCTCCAGTCACGTTCCTCTATGCTGCTGGAGAAGATACTGATTTAGCTCTTGGGTTTTAAATGAACGTCTACAGCATTTGGAAAACGCCTTTTTCTATGGCGACTTACATTTTTATTCAACTGAGCAGTTGAGAGTTAAATACCTCGCTCAAGAGCCCAACAGTGGGACCTTGGTGGTACCAGTTGGACCTTTGGAGCAGTTATAACCAACTGAACCACCACTGCCACTATTTATTATTGTTTTTATTCTAATTTTTTAGTGCATTGAATATTAACAAAAATAACAATAGCAGTTGTTAGCAAGGACTAAGACCGTGCTCAGATGTAGATACACATTACCTCCAGCCTGGTTAGGGGGTGTTCACACTAGAGTTGCGAAAGAAAAGCGAATGATGCAAATGGATTTTTTTGTGATTTATTTTTGCAAATTTAGAATTTCGCATCAAGATGTTTTGCATCTCCACATGCAAACGAGTATTTTGCTTCTTAAATACGTATATCGCACGAAAGTCGCAGGAAGGTCGCGCGACTGATTTGCGAGTAATTTGCGATTGGTTTGCGGATGTTTGGCAAAAAAAAGCAAATCTTCTGTAGTAAATCAGTCGCATTGTTTTCATTTTGTTCTCAAACCATTTGCTTTTTATTCGTGTGAACAAAATGTTAATAAAACGAATGATGACAAAACATACAGAATATGGTGAATGCCGTCTCAAACTTGCCGCATGGAAATCTCCAACTTGTCGCTTTTCCTTGCGAGCAAAACGACAATTTGCGACCTTCTCACGACATGACTGTTTGAGAAGAGTTTGAGACTACTCCGCATCAAAGTCTTGTTTTGCGACATTCGCAGAAATTTCAAACATGTTTTCAAACAGGCCAGCTTTCTGAAATTTTGCATAGGCACTCCCTATGACCTAAACCTGGGCATGGGGTAGCTAATTTGCATATGTGACCTTTGACCTTGGCACAGTGACCTTAAACATATAAAGTTTGTCCGGGCCATTGCTCAGCTCATATGCATTATAGCTATCTGAACGTTTGCATAGGCACTCCCTATGACCTAAACCTGTGCGTAGAGTAGCTAATAAAATGTTGATTGTCTGAAACTGTTCGTATGGAGGATGGCTTTTGTCCTTCATGCGCTTGAGGCGTCCTGGCTAAGGGGTTACAACGTTCTATAGAACTGCTATTTTTTATTACTACACGTGAGCCTTTGTTTGCAAAAAGCGTAAAAGTGAAATTAAAGATATATACCACTCGCACTTCTGTAATACACCACTAATGGGAACACTCCCTCACTCACTCTTTCATTTGCCTAGCTGCTTAAACCTATTAGGCTGGAGCCTACCTCAGCCGACTCTGGTCGAAGACAGGGTACACCCTGAGCAGCTCGCCAGTCCTTCGCAGTGCCACATTTTACACGCAGCCGAGCTCAGGACGCAAACCCAGGAACTTCTTGCTGTGAGGCGGAACCGCCCTGAATGGTAACAATGGTGATAAAATCAGGAGGATAGATTTCTCTTCATAGCTTAATAAATAATGTACATAAATCACATGCCTAATTTTTTTTATCCCTTAATGAATACTGTATGCCTCGTAAAGATTTTCAGACACAGCTTAAAAATTCACCATGCAAAATGGAGCATCACTATATGGCAATGATTTTAAGAGGCGAGTGGGAGAAATGCACTGGGGAGTGACAGTGAGTGCCAGAGCTGCTTTTTTTCTGACTGAGACTGACATGAGAATACATAGGCATGGCAGACTTCCCAATACAGTCCTATGTCAAATCTATTCCAAAGGGATTACAGTGGCCCAGTCAGTCTCTTTAGACCTTGGCCAGAACTAAATATTCCAATAACACAATACTCCCTGTTAGGATGCTAGGCTGCTATGGCATTCCTGCTCTAATGAGAATGTCCATAACTCAGACAGTGATGGATTTTTTAATAACAGTCCTGTCTTGCGGCATTTGCCATCCTAAATTCTTCCATCTTGCCCGTGTATTATTAAAACTAAACTGTGTCTTGTCATGCAGAAAAATACATTTGAAATGAAAACACCAAAGAAGGTTGGATATTTATTCCACCATAAAAGGAAATGCTGTAAATGATTTGTCCTGATAAACCTGCAATTGCAAACATGCAACATATGGATAGCTCAAAAGATCATATGTAAAGGCTGTGTAGGCCATAGTTCATACTTAGTTTCACACATAACATTCATTCATTGTCTAAGCCGCTTAATCCTCAATAGAGTTGAGGGGAGGCTGGCGCCTATCTCAGCCGACTGTGGGCGAAGGCGGGGTACACCCTGAACAGCTCGCCAGGCCATTACAGGGCAACAACCATTCACACTCACTCTCACACCTAGGGACAATTTGGAACAGCCAATTAGCCTACTGGGCATGTTTTTGGACAGTGGGAGGAAATCGGAGTACCCGGAGGAAACCAACGCAAGCACGGCAAGAACATGCAAACTCCACACAGAAACGCCTCGAGCCCAGGAATCGAACCCAGGACCTTCTTGCTGTGAGGTGGACGTGCTAACCGCTGTGCCGCTGTGCCACCGTGTCGCCCCACACATAACATCTTACTTACATTTTACATTTACGGCATTTGGCAGACACTCTTATCCAGAAGGACTTACATTTACTCTCATTTATAAAAGTGACCGGTTAAGGGTTAAGAGCCTCGCTCAAGGGCCCAACAGTGGCACCTTGGTGGTACTGGGGTTTAAACCCTTGATCTTCACCTCAGTAACCCAGAGCCTTAACTGTATCATACCCAGAACCCCGTAATATCTAGAACTTCTTCAACTTCATAATAACCAGAGCCACTGCCACCTTATACTCTCATACATACACTATTATACCCCCATACAAACACCACTACTCTCTCTTACACTCCATCATACCCTCTTTTACTTAACATCAGGAGTGTGTGTAATAGAGTTTGATAGTGTGTATGTGAAAAAATAGTATATAGTGTTTATGTGAGGGTATGGTTGTTTGTATAAAGCTGGCCTCACAAAGGGCAGTTCTGGTATCAGTTCAGTGCAGTTTCAAACTGTGTTGGACCGCAGTGACATCATATTGATCCCATGATGGGTTTGTCATTAACCATCACTGATTGCCATAAAAACCTTTTATGGGTTTATTTGCCATAGAAACCTTTCTGAACTCTGTGGCACCGTGCAAGAACCAGACAACCCACTTGACCATTAAAAGTGAGTCTAGTGCACTATTGTAGACCTTAGGCATCATGGTACCTATAAACAATCTATAAAATTGTTAGAACAGTATTAGTTAAAGATGCCATTTCCCAAGTTTTGTTGATTTAAAAAAAAAAAAATAAAATATAAATTTAGAAAAACAAAAACTCATCTTGTTTCTTCTCTAAATGAACATTTTGTGGGTTGTCTGGTTCTTGCAGGGTGCCATAGAACTGTGTTCAATAAACATTATCTAATTACAACCCACTCACACTGTGCTTTTGCCGAATGTTTTGCCACACTTCCGTCATTTTAAACATGCTAATTTGCCTCTCAATCTGCCCCCGTGTGAGGTTGTGCCTGTTTTGCCACACTGCCATCATATTTTGATGAGTTAAAGCAGTTGTGTTTTTGTGAGAGTGTAGTGGTGTTTGTATGAGAGCATGATGTAACATCTGAAACCAAGTATGAATTATGTCCCACACAACAAACCACATGATCATGCTTCACTTACACTTTAATATAATCATACCTGCTATATGCAAAAAAGAAAAGAAAAGAAAAGAAAAAAGAAAAGAGAAAAGAAAAGAAATGCATATACTGTTTGATGAAATGCAAATCGATGAGAGTGTAGAAGGGCAAACCACCTGATGCTACCTGCCTCAACTGTCCTTCCATACAATATGTATGTATTATCAAGGGGTGAAAATCAAGCATAAAAGTTTAATGAATGCAGAAAGTGGGAGGCAGCATGTAAAGTAGGGTGATTTTTGCTGGAGGCAGTGCAGAATTATTTCACAGGAACATAGTTAAAGGAAACCTGGAAAAGCAACAAGAGCAATAGACAGGGGTCCCGGGATTACAACATGTAATTTAGTAAACATGAACTATTCTAATGAAAATTAACAACACAAGTCAGAATGAAAACACGCTGCAGTTAAAGCAATGCCAGGGGTCGGGGATGTGTACGCTTTGCATGTATAAGTTTCTGGGTTCAAGCCCCAGTATCTCCACTATGGACCTGTGATGCTAAATTTTGGGGCAGTGATAGCTCAGAGGTTAAGGCTCTGGGTAACCAATCAGAAGGTTGAAGGTCCACCAATCTGTCACTGTTGGGCCCTTGAGCAAGGCCCTTAACCCTCACCTGCTCAGTTATATAAATGAGATAAAAACGTAAGTTGCTCTGGATAAGAACGTTTGCCATAAGCTGTAAATGTACCAGTTATATGGGTTTCACTTCAGCGTTAATGTTGATTGTAGAGAAAGAATTGGCACAACTTCATGATCATATTCATATGAATTATCGGAAGACACCTTTATTACAGTCGATTTACCAGGAAGGCGGAAACAGATCCAATCATATAACTGTTAGGGGAGTAAAAAAGAAGACAAGATGCAATACACTGCAATATCACTGCACTAAAGTTCTGCCAGAAGTTCAAAAATAAATGCAAGTGAGCTGTGAAAAGAACAAAGAGAAAGAGCCACAGCCAAACGGTCATTCGTTTATTTTCCAAGCCGCTTAATCCTAATAGCGTCTGAGGGAAGCTGGAGCCTATCTTAGCTGACATTGGACAAAGGTGGGGAACAGCCTGCCGGTCCATCGCAGTGCCAACACACACACACACACACACACACACACACACACACACACACACACACACACACACACACACA